>JAVJGI010000014.1:25250695-25279295 GCA_035590275.1 Ibycter americanus | reverse complement strand
CCGCTCCCTGTTCCCCTGAGCGATGGCAGGGAGGAGGGAGAGAAAATCAGGAGTCAAGTTAAACCTGGGAAGAAGGGAGGGGTTGGAGGAAGGTGTTTTAAGATTTGGTGTTATTTCTCATTACTTTACTCACATTTGATTGGTAATAAATTAAACTAATTTCCCTGAGTCGAGCCTATTTGTCTGTGACGGTAACTGCTGAGTGATCTCCCGGCCCTTATCTCAACCCATGAACCTTTCAAATATATTTTCCCTCCCCGGCCCAGCTGAGGAGGGGAGTGATGGGGCGGCTTTGGTGGGCACCGGGCGTCCAGGGTTAAACCACCGCACTGAGCTACTGCAGATGCTCACTAGACTCATTTATCTCAGTGACTTCAGATATCTGGAGGTCAGAGGGTGTCACAGTGAATCCCAAGGATCTTGTTTCTCTAATTACTAATTTGGCTATGGTAATTTTAAATCTCCTCTAGGGTTGGCAGTTCTTTCCTATTCCAGAGCCTGTCAGAGCTTGCTTTCCTGATCGACAAGGAGCCTGGCTGCTTTCCTGGACAGCAAGGGGCCAGACCATGACACATGATCTTACTGGAAGTTTTGCTTTAGTCTAACCAAAAGATCGGCTACTTCACTGTCTTAAACTAAGATCCCTGAATCTTTGCGGTGATCTGACTGACTTGTCAGGGAGCCTATGCCTACCACACACTATTTCCCATTTGATCCCCAGAACTGGGACATTTTTGGGAGAGAGGCAGAGGATGTGGAGGCAGCAGCTGGTAAAAAGTGAAGCTTTCACATGGCAGACTTGTTGACAGCGTTAAGCAGATGTTTGTCATTTGTAAAAAGAACATTTCTCTGTTCTCCTCGTGGCTGTGGTCAGTCCCACTGGAAGCCGCATGAAAGTTGTAATATAAAGACAACATCAGAGCAGTGATGCCAAGGGACAAAGGAGGAAGTTTATTTTATTCTGTTTTTTTCTTACTGTCCCAGTGTAAATAAATAAGAGAGATACTGAAACACCCCACAGGTAATGGGGAAATTCCTCCGCAGGAAATGTAGTAAGAAAAGGATAATATGAAGCCACATTTGTCATTAGTGATGACCCACCCCCCAGGAGATGTGTCTTCCCCTCAGTCCAGTTTTTACTCCACACTATAGGTACTGAGGCATCCAGACGTGAAAATGCTGGTCACAAATGTGATTAAAAATCCAGGTTCCTGTGTGATATCTAAGAGAACTAATGAGCTTAAAAAAGAGTCACAGAAGTCAGCACA
The DNA here is from genome assembly GCA_035590275.1 of Ibycter americanus. NCBI lineage: Eukaryota > Metazoa > Chordata > Aves > Falconiformes > Falconidae > Ibycter > Ibycter americanus. Next base: position 25,278,027 of record JAVJGI010000014.1, on the reverse strand, counting down.
CTGTGTGAAGTACATCTGGTCCAACCAGAAGGAAATATAGAAATAAAGTGCCTGAAATCTTGTCCTTCTCTTGTCTTTAAGGTACGTAACTTGCATTTTTACCTTACTGACTTGGTTGAGAATTGGTTCTACAGTCTAAAATCAATATAAAACCCATTCTTTCTCTTAAAATAACACTACTGAGTCATATAAGCCATATGACTGCCTTGTCATGCAAGACAAGGCAGCATTGTTCATTTCTTGTACAGAAATGAATGAAGTAGAAACTCTGTTCAGCAGTGTAATGGCCTAGGTCCCCTGCAGCATGGGAAGGTCCAAACTCACCATCCCAGGAAAGAATCTGAACCCTGGGGTTGGACCACCGTCTGCATTGCCTTCTGAAACCAGGAAAATAAGGAGGAATACAAGATTTGTTCATCCAGCCTTCTGCAGCCTCGGGCAGGGTGAAGACCCTCTGTTGTGAGATGGGCTATAGTGGACTTCCCTCAAGGCAAAGAATGACTTGGGCCCAGGTCTCTGGCTCCATGGGTGGGTACCAGCATCTAAACTGTTATATAAAAGGCATTGGGTTGCACAGCTGTTACCCACTTCAATGAGTTTTGGTTGTTCAGAAGAATAGAGTAACATATATTCAGGAATACGTTTTGCAACGAGAGGATAAAGGTGCTTCCCTGCAATTCTCACTTCAGTTTCTGGCATCTAGAGATGGACAAGAGTTTTGACTCAGCCCTTCTTAGTGTTTCTGGCTAACTCTAGTGTCCTGCCCAGTGTGAGGTTCTGAGATTCCAGGCACCATTGTGGGTATGCATGGGGTGTGCTACATATGGCTTTCAGCTTCCACTCTGGGACAAAAGCATGCACTCTGTGCCTCCGCTCTCCTACACCTTCTCTTCACTAGAGAAAAAGTCAATGCTTTTTTTTCTTTGGTTTACAAAAGCACTTCCTCATTTCCTGTACTGACTGGGAATTCTGGAGAGGTAACCGAGAAAAACCTATCTGAAGACACAGCACAAAAAAGTTAGGGCATGAGAAAAATATGTAAAGAGAACACAGAAAGCAACTAGTTTAACCACTACTGTCATTACTCAGTATGGTGTTGGTGAAACACAGAAGAAGACATCACAATTATGTGGAGTTTACTGAGTAATTATCTGAGTATACTCAGGGACATATCTGCTGATGGCTACTGAAGAGAAGTTTTAGCTGTCTTTGAAAGCACACGAATGTGCGCTTGCTGTGCTCCATTTAAACAAGTATGTGAAGTCATCTAAAGCATTCTGCTTCTCTGCGTGATCAACATTACAGAGTTTTTTACGATATGGTTCCCTTGACAGAGCTGTAAGTTATCATCCTTGTCTGTGCACAACTCTTACTGTGGGCAGGAGCCGCAAGGAACAACTTATCACCTCATCATTAGGCAGATGATTGCTATGCAGAGACCACTCCACGGGCACTGTGACCAGCCCCAGAGGGTGTGCTCACACCACCTGGGAGTGTGTAGGTTGGCACCCTCTCCTCATTGCTGGAAAGAAACACCAAACATCTTTTTCCATTTGTACTGTGGGGTGATAGTACCTACGTCCTGCTGGCTGAGATCACACGGCCTTTGCCATAACAAATTGAATAACAGCTCCAGCACCAGCTATTTAATGAAGAAACATATATATTTTTGAGTGGCTGTCATCAAGATAGGTACCCTGAGTGTTGACACTGAGAGCATCCCAAGTGCTGTCAGAATAGCCACGCTTTGAATCACAGCTTCTGGAAGGTTTTTTTCGGCACCGCAAGCGAGAAGCCTCTGGATCGTTCTCCTCTAGCCTGACACCTCTGTGGGCAGCAGGCACACTTACAGAGCGAGGGAATGTTCTCAATGCCGCATGTGGTTTACCACCTAAAGGCAAGCTGCAATACGCTCCGCAAGGCAAGTGGCTGGTCCTTGAGTCCTACCCCATTGTACTGGCTCTGGCTTAGGGCCACACAGCTCACGGCTGGGCTAGCGACCTCCACCAGCCTGGCCCTGCAGGGTGACCATGCCAGGCCTCTGCTGGGGGCCCTGAGTACAATTTATTTGTTCTGGCCCCCATGAGAAAACAGCAAGGAAGGAGAGCATGTACGAAAGTCAAGCAGCTTGCACAGTTTACTAGAAAGCATTTTATTTCTGTGAAGCTTTTTATTTATCATTAAAATAGCCTTTAAAAAAAAAGAAAGCAATAAACAGCAAAATGTTCTGTTTGAGGTCTCAGTCCAATCCCCTCCAAAATAGCTCCCCAGAGCACCTACTGATCCCTCCCGTTGCACAACTCACACCATGGGTTTTACACAAAATGTGAACCGGTATCTAATGGTGTCCCCTTGGCCAGAAGCTGAGGTTTCTGCTGCTAAAGCCACTTTGTATCCGCTACATGTTCCTTAGGGCTCTCTGGACTTTAGCCTGTCCACTTACTACTTTTTGGTCCAGCACTGGGGGAAGTCTGAAAGCAGAGGCGATTGATGGCTCTCAGTCAGAAACAGCTTTTAACAGTGTACAGTTAAGGGTACAATGTGTATGTGAGGAGGGAAGAGGATGAGTGGTGTAAGGGCTGGAGAGATTGTAAGGGTACCTTTGGAGATCTCTGTGTGGGCAAGGAATACTGAGTTGAAACCACACACACTGCACATCAGCTCATACTAGTAAGCAGTAAGTGTGCTCCAGATGACAACTTACAAACATGCAACAGCTTGCAAGCAGATGAGGATTAGGAATTAAATCCAGTTGTGCCCCAATGGGACAACATATATGTACGTTCAGAGACTTGTGCTTTATATGTTAAGTTTTAAAAAGAAAAAAATATTTGTAAGCAGTTTTCTATTTAAAATCCAGAGGGGCAGATTTAAAGTTCCTGCCAAAGGAGGCGAGTGACAAAAGTCTTCTTGGGCCGTATGAACTTTTATATATGTTCATGTATAATATATGAATTAAGAATAATTTATTTTCCCATTCCATTTCCCATTATTTTAAGTTCCAGGTTATCATATTATTGCTTAAAAACACATAAGACCACCTTTCAAATCAGAACAACACATTTTTTATTGATTTGAATGATGTGCCATTCAAAAATCCTAAATTCAATTTTCATTTAATCTACCCTATTATATAGGGTAAAAGAGCCTTAGGGATGAAACACGTCTTCCAACTTCCAACATTTTTTTACTACAGACCTGTGGTGGGCAATCTGGTTCCTCTGCAATATGAACACTAAATGTGAATGGGCATATCAGTAAAAATACAGTAGCTACTTTGCACATAGTGGAGAAAAATTCAGTTCATTCTAACATGAGTTCAGAATAAGGATCATTGGTTAAGAAAACTGAAACTGAATTTCAAAGTACCTTTTCTCTTTTAAACTTGCATGGTAAAGAGAAGATTATTGTCCTCATTTTAAGGCTTGACTTTCAGTACTTTACAACAAGCATTTTAAAACATTTTGCACTTCATCTTTTTCTTAAGAAAAAAAAAAAAATCCAAAACCAAAGGCTGTTGATGGAATAAGTAATAGTGGGATTCATTAACATTCCTAAGAGATTCTTGAAGAATCACAAGACATCCAATACTTTCAATCTGTGTGCAGTACCCCTTTACATGATAGCTTACTACAATTATGTCAACATGTCAATGAGAATCATGAGGCTATTGCAGAAAGTGTGATTGAAGAATAATCCAAGAAGATGGAAATTATTCCAGGAAGAAAAGGCCCCCTGAGGAGCTTGCTAAAACCCTGAATACTAAGGGTATTCTTTCCAAATGGCAGTACAAGAGGAAGCCTTTAGGTCTAATCAGCATCGTAAGACACTCATACACAAGCAGTACCAGAGCCTCTCTTTACAGCCTGTCAGCAGAGGCAAAGCACCTATTTCTTTAGTATAATGCCCTATGGAATGCAATGCATTCACACATCACCTCAGGATTACACTATTATATAAATACTGTTGTCTTTCTTTTACTTGGGCCTATAGGTTTCTCAGAAATGCTTGTGCAGCTAGTAGGCTTGTGAGGCAACAGTGCTTTACTGTGCCACACTAGCACTTTAACAACTTCCCTTCAGTCAGGTCTGATCTTAGTTCAGATCAATTTGGGAATCAGAAAGAGTCTTTACCCAAAAATGTCATGTCTCCCGAGAGTCACCCAATAAGAAAACAGTCACGCAAATATGAAATAAATGATAAGGAAGCAGGGGTATTATCACAGCCCATAGCTATTTAAGAGGCAGAGTGAACAAGACTAAGGCTGAATGAGGCTAATTATGTTTGCTATCTATGGATCTTAATGACTAAGAATAAAATAGCCAGAATAAAGTGAATGGAACCTCTTGGTTGGCTCAGCAGTCTTCTTTCCTGTTCTTCTGCATGTCCTGCTTGTCTCTCCCCAGTCACTAATCCCTTTTCTGGGATGTATGCATCTTAGTGTCCCGATTCACATCTCCTGGGGACCCTTCACATTTCATAAAGACTTAGCTCACCAGTCAAAGTGCTGAGACAAACTTTTGCTGGCAGGTGCATGCATAAGCAAGAAGTCAAACAGAGTATGTTTTGATCCATCATTTGAACAAGGTTTGATCAAGGATTTCGAAGGGTTACTCCATGTCAGAATCCTTGTTCAGCTACAATCTTTGAAAACTAAGTGGTCTACTTACCTAATTGGACATCCTAGACTGGATCCCTTGAGAAGTAGTACAGTAATCTTCCACACAATTGTCTAAACCCACAAGAAATCTAGGAGTACATGCCTAGCTCTTCAGCTGAATGTAAGGAGGGAAGTTCAATCATTCCCATTCACAGGTATTTCCCCACATTTTTGCTAGCTCCTTTTCCTCTAAAGGAATCACCCTATCACCCTACCAGTCCCCTCCCCAAGGCTCTGTCTTTTACAAAGATACTCCCCCCAGAAACCATCACCAGGTCACCTAAACCAAATGGAAGCCTAAACCCATTTACCAACTTGAATATAAGTAACCAAGAACACCATGGGCATAATAATAGCTAAAAGGCAATCTGCTCAAGTGATGTTTCCTGAAATTGAAAAGGTAATGTAACTGGCCAGAATCACATACAGGGGAATCACTACAAGTCAGATCTTGGAGACATTCTAGGAATCTCTTTCCAATAGCTGAAATATAAAATGCCCCAAACCTTCTTGCCAGGGCACTTCTTCGTTTTTTAAAATTAGCTGCACTGACAGCTTTGATGAACCTGTAACTCAAGGATAGTTAACCTACTTCCTCTGCCTTTCTGCAGGAAATTAATAGAAAAGTGTCTTCAATATCTTACACGTGTATGGCTTTTCAATGGCTTAAAAGGACTTCCTCTACAGCACCTGCTAAAATAAGGTTTCACTTCTCAGCTGAGACTCTTCTTGCCAGATGATAGCTCAGAATGACATTTTTTTATGGTTCAATAGATAGGCATCTCTGAAAACTATGAGTTTAGTGCCAACAATGGATTGACTTTTAATGAGAATAGCATTTACCAATGTCCCAGTAATTCACTTATCACATACTATCATTAATGTTCTGGTAATCGTAAATTGCTGCTGCCTACAGAAGCTCTGTTCACAGGGTCCTGTGAAGTCAGCATCTTTGCCTTCACATAGACTGTGGCATCTTGCTTGGCTAGTGAATCTAATGTATCATTTATTTTTACTGCCTCATTTGTACATTGTTCCCGTTTCTTTCAAAGGCTATATTCTGCTTTCCATGACCAAGCTATCCATCTTTATAAAGGGATAAGAATCCTTTTAAAGAGGATGAGTGCCAAATGCAGTACTTTATTGAGGTTGAAATACAGGCTGCCACATTGTATTCTGAAAAGCAAACAAAAGAACAAATTGAAGAGCTGTAAGATTTCAAAAGAGCTGTTCATCAGATCAAACATCTCTGTATCAGAACCACTGGGATTATTAAAGGTAAATGCATATGGCTTCATTCCACCAAGCACAGTTAGAAACTCCTTTTTTGAACTGTATACAGAGTACAACACGCACAAGCTCCCCAACGTCTCAGGACAGTACTTAGATGCTATAATAATTAATCAAAAACAGAAAGAGGAAGAATTATCACTACGCAGTTCATGAAAAAGCCTGTGCAAATACAATTTCATTGTTTAAAATATGGCAGGAAAAAGAAGAATGTAAAGTCTTCTGAACAGCCACAGATAAATGTGCTTGCCACATCTTTGTATTTCATCAATCAGGAATGAAGCCAGATTTTTTTTAGAACTGAGGCTCAAAGACAAAGCTCTGGGAGGTGGAGGAAAATACATTATTCTGCAGTGTCCACTGATCTTTTTATGCCCATTACTGATTTTTTTTCAGAGATTCTTTGCAAAATTAACTTTATTAACTAATTAGCAACAATAGTAATACAAAGATGACCAATCACAAGGTAAAAATTCTATAAGTGTGCCAGTTATAATTACATAAACCTCTCAGCAAACAACCAATTACCTCCATTCTTTCTCCTCAAAAAAGAATAATACAAAATTTAAATAATCACAGTGTGTATCATATTTGCTTATAGAAGTGTTGCATCCACAGCCTGGAAGGAAGCAGTAGGTAAATTACCATTTATTTTAGAATAGCCTTACATGGGCTCAGTCTAGGTTTGGAGGGCAAAAACTGAAGGCGAAAACACAACCGTTACAGAGGAATTATAGTAATTTGCAAACAGAAAAGTGGGTGAAATATGCTGCATAAATTATTCATAATGGATTGTTCTTTCAGATTTATATTGGATAGATTTGAAACACACTGAAATTGAGATCAGAATTGCTGTAAAGGTAAAATTACTTTAGCATATTACCTAGAACAGCTATAGTATTTTACTTTATGAAATATCAAGTTGACATTTATTTATTCATTAGGGTTACCTGCATTACAGAACAATCCATCCATCGAGGAAACTCTAAGCACAAAATGTCACAAGGAGAATGTGCATTGCATTAATGGCTAACATTTAAGGAGAGTGAACATGAGAGAAAACTTGACTAAAAATACCTACTAGTACTAGAAAATCACACCACAGGCTTGAGCCTCCCCAGTAACAGGGTGCAGGGCAGTTTGGCAGGCGCAGAAGCTAAATGCAAGATGCATCTGTCTTTAGGACTGATTCATCCTTTCTGCTGGCACAGCCTGGTTTCCCCAGCATGCGAACATTTAATCCAGCCCCCTGGGGATGTTTATGCTGATAAATAAAACAGGCTGTGTTTCGACCTCGCTAACTAGCTGTCTCCCATTCATATTCACTCTAAGCAGCATTATCCATAGGCATGGTGGGCACAAGCCTGCTGGGGCTATCAGGCCGAGATGTGTGCTCCTGTTTTATTTAGAGGTATAGCTGTGGAAGAGTTAAGGAGGTCTCCACTGGCTTCCCCCTGCACTTGCCTGCCCCCACCCCACAATGGACACCTGTCGGGGAGGAGACCCAGGCCAAGCCTTTTGGGTATCTGATGAGAGCGGGCTCTGCAGCCCAACCACTGGGGCACAGACTGGGCACAAAAGTCCTGCACCAGCACACTGCTGTAGGAACTTATCCTCCAACAACGCCGTTCTGGATCCTAGCAGAGAAAGATGGATTTGGATAAGATGTGCTTTTTCAGGGAAGGCTGCTTTATTTTTTCTTATTTATTTTTGGCAACTGCTTTGGTTTAACAGGCACATCATGGGGAATTCTCCTTCTCTTGAGACAAATTTGTCCTTGACAGAACTTCGCTGATTGGAACAGTTACATCAGGGTTGATTCTGGCCAATTACCTTTTCAATTTGGGTAAACATCACTTAGCTGCTTTAGCATCATTTGCTCAGATAATCAATATACACAGCAGACATACAGAAATGAAGGCAAATCCATTGCATAGCTCCACTGGACACAGCCGAGGATATATGGTATAACACTTGGGCAACACTACAGAAGTGCTACAACTTGAAAATGCATAGTATGTCTCTCTTAGCGAAGGACTGTTCCTGGCTTTGATCATGTATATGCCCAACAGAACACTTTCTAAATGCTCGTGACTTCCACTCTTGTTTTTTTAGTACAATTGGTACAAAATAGAAGTACCTTTGGTACTTAATAGTGTGCAGGATTACACAGCATTAGAAAGATGACCTTTTTATTCTTCTCCGCAAGTTACATAAAGTGCTTGTAAAACATGCTGAGCATTGCTCTCTGGGCTGCTGGGTGGCAGGGAAATTATAGCAGCTGAAAGGAAAAGGTACAGGTTAGATAACTATTTTAAGAGAACTGTTTTCAGCCTTTTCTAGCAGCAGCCGGCATTGTATTTCTTGTATGTTTGGAAAAAGTGGTACATTGAATCTTCTTCACTTCATGCATCAGTTGAGGGGAGAGAGAGATTCTGCTTGAGAAACATGCTCTGGTTTTTAAATGTTAAAAGCTTGCATAAGATTTTTGCACGTCCTCACTCAGTACTACAGCTACCACTCAGGCTGAATTCTTCTTCAGAAAGAGCTACCTGCTCTTATATCCCCTGGTCACACATGGCTTGGGTCAGAGTAGTCACCCTCCCTAGCCTCAGATGCTATCTGGTCCTATCCAAAAGGACAGCACCCCCATGCCCAGCTGTCCTGGATCAGTGCTGAGCACCATCTTCTCTCCCCTCTCTCTCTTGCTGCAGTAACCAAGGCCATCTTTTTTTAAAAAACCCCACTCTGTTAGAGCTGACACCTGCAGAAACACACGAGGGTAGATGCAAATTATCCATTGAGGTGTCTGGACGGCCCAAACCCATGTAACACATAGCTAGATCACAAAAGACAGGCAAACCTGTGCCTAAAGTGATGGAAGTCATCACAGAGAAGTCCTGCCTATGATTCCTGTCAAAAAGGGATCTTGCCCTCTAGTAGCTTCCAGGACCTCCTCATGAGGTCCCAGGACATAGTGGTTCTCGAGGTCTCCATCTACAGATGAGTAGCTTTGTTATTTCTCCCCTTTAATTGTAGTTCACAGAAAAGCAGTTTCTTGGCTGATTTGGTGACACCATTTCCCAAGTTATCACCAAGAACATGTCACTGGTTGCTAACAGTTCTTTGCTTAGCCAAATGCTTCTCCTTTGAAACTTTGGCCCAGAATGGAGGTTAAAAAAATAAGCAGAGAAGTCACAGGGCAGATTTACAAAACAACTAAATGGTCTTTTACTCATGGGAACAGTCAGGGAAACAGCATGTTGTTTGACATGGATATGGGCAGACATGCACTGAACAGTCACAACTAAGTTACCCTCTCAGCAGAAAGAAAATCACACTATCAGCATCTTACCTGCCTCGGGTCCTCATCCTGCAAAATACTCCTGGCCTCTCAATTCCACCTGCTAAAGCTGCTCTGGCTGTGCAACCCACCCAGGCATTTGGATTGAAGTCCAGCATTATGTCACCAAAGAGGATGCAAGTGTTGCATTAAAGCTGGGTCCCTTCTCACCTCACAGAGCGTCCTCATCCTTGTGGATAAAGAATAGGTGTGAAGGAGGGTAGCAATACATCCTCCTGGGAGTTTTCCCTCCCCATCACCTCCCTTTCTGCTTAAATTCTCACATGATTTGTCCCAAGATAACTGCATTTCTCAGGGAATATAGTCCTTGAAAAAATCAGCTCCTCTTGTTAGAGTCATCCTGGACTTAAATGAGCCACCTTCTTGTCAGAAAATGAAGATCCTCACACTCTGACCCTAAAGCAACCTTCAGGAACTCCCTCTTCTCCCTGTCTGCTCAATGCCTTTTCATTATTTGTTCTCCTTTATGAATTTCTCATTGTAGAGAGCTGCTTCTCCAGCACCCCAGAGAAGCCAGTATACCAGCAATTTTTACAGAAAAGGCAAAAGGGAAAAGGGATCAGTGACAGGGCTTAGTGGAGAGTCAAGGGTGACAGACTGCTGTAGCAAGGTGGTCCATGCTATAACCTGAGTACGGCATCAGCTTGTGGAGTGCATCCTTTGGGCACACATAAGTGGGGCAGTAGGTCATGGGACCGGTGAGGGATATAGCTTTCCACAATCCCTCCTACTCCAGCGCTAGCACTATAATCGCACAGGATGGGATCCTACATACTGTGTTTCATATTTTTACTTACATGTGGAAAGGTTGTTCCAATTGTCAGCACTCTCATGACCTAGTGTCCCAGTTACCATGGCTTTCAAAGTGCGTACTCCAGGGACCAACAGTCTTAATTTAGTGCACGGTTCACAGCCTTCCCTGTTACCACAAGAAAATGTTAGAAACCACAAACGGATACATACTCTTTGTTCAGCTGCTGCAAGTTTGCTGCAGTACACTTGCATCACCACACTACAGAAGTAGCAGAAAAGCAGAGCAAGGGAGGCTGCTGTCTGCACCAGCCCTACCCAGCCCAGGACCTTGTGAGGGAATGGCTTTTTATTTCCATCACTAAATAGGATAAGTAAAATGGAAAAAAAATATCTCTGTTGGCCCTTCAGAGGCATCACAAAATTGACTAAGGATGCTATTTTATTCTTGTCAAATTTAGTTGGCACCATAATTTTATTTGCATTTGATTCACAGACACAATAAAGGGGAAGATATAACACTAGACAGAGGCAAGTGTTATGTGACAGGAGTATTAATCTTGCAAAACAATCACCTGCATCAAGTGACTGGGGCAAGAAATACCAGTCTCTTAGTAGCACTTTGGTGTGTCACACACTTATTACAAACTACATTACATCATTCCATAAAAAGCTGTTGAAATATTTATTTGAACTGTACATCTTTTTTTTTTCAAGATAAATACAATCTAAGTTGATGTCAAAGGTTATTTCCTAATATTTCTCTTTCTGTATTGGATCCAGCATTCTTAACATAACAAATCTCTCAGTCAGATACAGTATTCCATGTTTAATAATTAACATTATTACCACTGAATGTTCATTAATTATCTGTGAGCTATATTTGAAACTCAGATGTCGTTCTTATCCAAACTGCAATCTGTTGGTCACAAAAATGTGTGCAAATGTGGTTTGATTTGATTTACCAACCAAGGAAGAACCCACAATCTCATTAAGAAATAGCTGAGGAAGGGAAGCTTTCTTCATTGATAAAAACAATTAACAAATTGCCCAGCTGTGTTGCAAAGCAGCCTGCTACTTCTCTGGCACCCTGGCAGGCTAATAAACCAGTGCTAATTGGGATATACTAGATGGGACATTCAGGTTTTGGTTCTCATTTATACTAATCTCCATTCACAAGCGGATTTATTTCAAATTTTTACTTAAAAATAAAATAAAAGCTTGATTTATTCTGAAGCATCAGGCAGTCAAACCCTTGTGAACAGAATGTTTCTGAGGATTCTGAGGAAAGTTTGCTAAGGAAGAGTGCAACCTTGTGCTGCCAGTGGGGCTGTAACAAAAAACACGTACCAACAGGGGAAGGGAGCTGTAATTCGTGTTCCTCCATCCTTGCTCTCTGAACAAACGTGGCGAGAAAATAAAAGCATTGCTCAGAGCAAGAAACAGTAAGTGGGGCTCAGGGATCTGATCCTGCAGTAGCTGTGGAGCCAGACTGCTTGCAGGATCTTCAGGGAAGCATTAGGATTTGCTAAGCACCTGTGCCTCTTTCCTCCCACCTTGATGGTGCACTATCTACAAACAAGAGAAGTCTTGATGCTGAATGCTTTCCCACAGGGTAAAACCCCTCTTAGTAGCTGCTTCTTGTATTCCCTGAGTGAGAAGCTCACTTTAACAAAAAAACAAAACAAACAAGCAAAAAAAACCCCCCACAACCCAAGACCCAATCAAAAGCAAAACAGAAAAACAAGAGTGAACCACAGATAACACACACAAAATCCAAAGTCCCATGTTATAGACTTAGCTCTACTTATTAAGTTACCATGGCTCCCTAACCATGTATGTAGCACAGCTGTTTCTTTTCATACCCAGAAAGCTCCTCCATACAGACCATGTGGATTTGAGCCAGCTGCTGATGCAAGCTAATCGGATTGCCTAGTATTTCATCTGCAAACACAGTGCCTAGATTGGTTTGGTACCCTCTGCCTAACCCCAGCTTCTTGCTCCAGCCTGCATCCTCAGAGCATGCACAACAGACACGGGCAAAACCTGGGTCATCCTGAAATGCCACGACTTACTTGCAACTCTTACATTACCTAACTTGCAGACATCGTATTGATTTGCTTGACTGTAGCTTTCAACCCTAGGCAACCAAGCCTTTCATTTATTTTTGGGAAATTAAAGTATGAAGCTTTACATTCCTACAGGTTCTTAAGTGGTTGATGTAACAAATGATTTCTAGTGGGGGGCTCAGAAATATGTCCTTTTCTGACTTACCTCCTACCTATAGAGGCATCTCTATCCTTCTCTGATGCTCCATCCCAACAAGCAAGGTCAGGCAGCAGGTCAGGAAAAGGGGTGGTACAGGTCAGGGTGGCCTCTTGCAGTGGTGCAGACATAGTACAACTTACTCTAAGTCAATTAACTCCAACTGGGTGTAAGAGAGTAAAAAGAAGCCATTATGTCAACTCTCACATAATTTTCCACTTTTGACTAGTAAATTATTGGCTGTACTCTGTCAGACAGCATCCATCCTTTCATGTTAGGCATACTTTTGATTGGCAAATGAGCCAGCCTAGGGCAAACAAACAAAATTACTCCTTGTTTAGTAAAATCAAATTTGCCAAGCCACACAACTGAGTAAACATCCTGAAGGAAAACTGTTTGTCATAACCAAATGTATCACAATGTAAATACTATATAAGAATGTAAATATCCCTTGAAGGTGCCCCATAAATAAAGTGATAGCAAAATTAGTTTATTTGCTCAGGTACTATATGTATAGTATGGTAGTCATCAATCTGTACAGGTAAAATTCAAGCAAAAAGCAATGTAATAGATCAAATCTGAGGCTTTCCTGCAAATGGAGGGAAAATTGCCTTTTGGATGATATACAGTACAGCATGACTGCATGACCACTGACTTTTAATCAGCTGGGACACAGGCAAAGCCCACCAATCATGAAGCATTTCCCTGTTACTGGTAGGATTTTTTTTTAAGATTTATTATTTTGCATATGTCTGACCACAGTGTTGCAGTGCATGGTTTCTTTCTGAGATATTTTTTGCTTAATGACTATAGTTTTACACAATCTGCCCATGCAGCTGTGTAACTGTGCTCAACACTTGTGAATTACTTCCAAGGTCACTCTTAACTAGCAAAAATATTTCATTCATTGTCTTTTTATATAGAATAAAGCATGTTATATTGCAGCTAGTGAAATATATAGATTAAAATGGAAACTCTAAAGGGCTACCTCTGACCTTCATAGATTTAGGTCAAACCTAGCTATGAAAGTTAGCAACTTCATCACCAAGAAAAAAATTTAGATCTATCAAAGACTGAACTGAAGGTATCAAGGCTTCATATTTCACATCCCTCATATGGCAAATGGGATTACAATCACAGAAATACACCTTCAAATGGCAAACATGGTGGGGAAAAACTAATGTGATCTGGCATAGTGAGGAAACCCTTATGAGATAGTTCCTAATACAGTTTCCCCAATGCAATTATGCAGGCACAACCTCTGCATATAATGAAAGAGAGTACTTTTCCTATTTGTCCTTGTTATAGATGCTACACACCATTACTGATCCACCCAAACAGCCCTGCTGGGTACATGACTGATGGATTTGTACTGGAAGGCATGGTGACTTGGTTTTGGGGCTACTGTCGAGAAAGCCTAGTTCCTTCTGCCGCTTACAGGACAGGTATGAAGGAGGCACCTGGGACAATGTCCTCTCTGCTCTTTGAGCTCAATTCCCATGCCCAGGGATACAACTCCTTCGCTCCCCACAAAGTCCTTGCCTTTGTCATTACTCACTACACAGGCCAAATAGTACCATTTGATGGTCCTTTTTGTCTTCACTCTGCTGTGCCAGAGCCACAGGCAATACATCTGGCTGTGCCAGGGAAAGCATCTCAGAAGGGCTGTTGTGGCATGGGGATGTGAAACTCTCCTTACTGCCTAACAGAGGAAGCCTTATCGCATGCTGACAGCAGCAAGTGGTCTTATCCAGTGACTCTGGGCACACCATGCCATATCCTGGTGCACAGGGCTGTGCTAAAAGGGACCCAGTGTCATTTGGGGGAATTTGTTGTTAGAACTACAGCCAGATCTCGAGTTGTCGCTACATCTCACCTGCCTGAAATAAAGCAGGTGCAGCGGTGCCGCTCAGGATGTGTGCCCTACCCTGTACGCCATATCCTCCTTCTTCTCTGTGACAGCTCGGTGGGCTCAGCACAGGGAAGGGGGACGCAGTCTCCCTATGCTCATGGTGATGGGACCCGGGTAAGGGAGCAGCCCACCTTCAGCCGGGAGGTGCCTGCTAGGAGCTGCCAGTCACTCCTCCCAGGGCTAGCTGACAGTGGAGGTGTAGCACGCCCCTGAAGGCTGTCTTTTCAGCCCACTCTGCCCAATTGGTAAATAAAGACTGTCTTTTACAGCGTGGTTATACATTGCCTAGATTGTTGGAGTCTTGATCTCAGCTAGGGTCTCCAAACCCAACCACAGTTCAAATATAATAAATGACTCAGCAACAGGCTTTGTGGGCTTCTGACAGCTTCTTCTTTGGAAAACAAGCCTGAGAAATGCCTATGCAACTCAGACAGTGATTGTATTTCTGTTGGTAAGCAGAAGAAAAGCAAACCATGTTACAGTATTTCAGGGTCTCTGGAATGTGTAAAGAGCTAGCACACAGGATAGCATAATAACATGCCAGTAAAATTAAAGCACAGATCACAGCTGGAAAAAAGCAGGCATTTGTTCACATTCTGGAGGCACTTTCTGTAGAGCCAGAAAGATGACAGTTTATGGTCTTTAAGTGATAGGTTAACTAATGTACTTTACCTTGTTTTTTGAATAAGTTTGATGGTAAAAGACGAGAATCATGAGTCTTTACCAATTTTGTAGCTGTAGGGCATCAATCATATATAATTTTGAAACTTTTTTTTTCAAATGAATTGGAGCTTAAACCACTGCAATAAGAAGTTGGCATCTTTTCATTGAAGCACTGTTATAATTTTGTTATATAGCAATGTGAGTTACAAAATGAAATGTTAAAATTACACAGACCAGTAGATAAAGCATTTACCAAAACCCTATCTGCTAAAAAGGGCATGATTTGTTTAAAACACTGCCTGAACAAAAGTAACATACTCAAAATGATGTATCTGCAGCCCACTTTCAATGCTCCACTTCAGTTTAATTAATTTCCTTCACCTCCTTATGTAAAGCTTAGTGTCCGTGAAAATACTGGCAGGCTTAGAGAATGAAATTGTCTACCTGCTGCGGTACAGTGGATTAAAGAGATCAAGTCTTCATCTTCTCTATGCTGCCCTACCACTGTGATTCAGAAAATGGCAGTGCCTCATTCATAGTACCTTTGTTGGCGGGGGTGTGTGCGTGTGTATGTGTCCCAAGAATAGAAGGCACAGTACAGATAGCATAGCATAACACAGGATAGATAGCATAGTGTAGCGTAGACACGTAGCATAGAACAGGACAGGTCAGGAAGCAGAAGGCAAAGGTGACAATCATTTTTCTGCCACACTGTGTAAACCAGGACAGCCACAGACCTGTCCTTTCTATAAATACCAGCTTGCAGGCATCCACACTCAATACTGAGTTATACTGTCAAAACTGAAGACACTAAGTCTTGGCTTACATTCCCTAGCAGCCTCAGCCCTGGTAGCAGTATATTCCCCTGGGCTGATGTCAAGGTGGACACCCCATGACCAGGGTAAGCTCACCCTCACAAATGACTTAGGAAAAATAAAAAGGATCTTTCTGCACTTTGTTCCCTGATTGAGTAATTTGAATAACCTGGAGTTTGACAAGCATAAGCAGCAATGCCTGGTGAAGAAGCAGCTGTATGCCAGCTGCTGATTTCCCTTTTATTTTCTTTGTCCTGGCATAGCAGTGCCAGGTCCCACACTGCACAGGTCTTTCTGGAGAGGGTTTGGGACAAAATGAGATAAATGAGATCTATTCTACTTGGAGCTGCCTTAAGCCTTTTCTGGACAGCTGGCATCCTTACAAGAGGTAGATCAAGCCAGGTTCACCACCACTTGAAACAATAGTGTCTATTAGCAGTACTGTTACCACTTTTACAATAGACATTATGTGACCTACAGTGTCCCTTCCCCAGACTCTCAAGTTTTACAAATAAGCCTTGCCCTTATGTACCAGATGGGAAAATATAGCAGCTCTCTGAAGGAAGAAGGCCAGATCACAGCCTGAGAGACTTCATATTTTTATGAAGATCTTCACTGGAAAAGTGCACAGCATTCATCTTACTTATCTTTGAGGTCTGCCAACCACTTCACTGCCACATGCTGCTGGATTTATCAGTGCCATGGCAGGATGCAATTGAGATGCACTGCCCCCACGCACACTAACAGACTGACTTTCACAGGGAAAAAGAAATAGATAAGGGACGACACTTCATCTTCTTGGGAGTTCAAATCTAAATCTGCAAAAGAAAGGAGTCTGGGAACACATGCTAGATAACAAGCAGAAGGTCTGACAGGTGCACATCTTCTGAGATGGCAAACATAGGCTGTACAATCCTTATGGAGAAAAATATCAATTAATTTAGGAAATTGCACCACTTCACACGAAAGGTACATGGATAACATATGCTTTTAAAAATCCCCCCAGCCAAAGAACACCTCAGGCTGCCTGCAGAGTTGTGGTTTGCTCAGCATAGGTACACTTTCATTTCTTTCCTTCTCCTCACGCTTCATTTTGTTTCTTAGCTTTACAGCTTGTTGTGTAGAGGAATATCAACCCCTGATTTAAGCAAGCTCCCATGTGACACACGTCTGAAAAAGTACCCTGCACACTTGCCCTGCCTTTACACTCCCTGATGGACAGACGCTCTTAGCTATTTTTGGACACAAGATGCTGGGCTACACAAACCTTTCATGACCTGTGCTGACCTCGAGATGAATTTCAGCTCATTGCAATGCAGGGTGGCTGTAACCTTTCCGTGATGCCACTTGGTCTCCATATTAGTAGTCCTCCTCTAAACCTCTCTTTCTAGATGTTCAGCATCAGCGACTCAAGTGACATCCACTGACATGATGACACTGCCACCAGGTCCAGCCCATGCCCCTGGGACCTGCTTTCAGCTCAAGCTCAGCCGTGGGACCCGGCTGGAGCTGCAACCTCTGCCACCTCTCAGCCCTACCTGTGCCAACCAAGGGGCCCCAGATCAGCACCTTTCCTTAATCTTGTTGAGACTTCTGCTGAAGAATGATCAAAAGTACCTACTTTGTTATTATTTACTGCCCTCTTTACAACTTCCACATTAAGATAAAAACAATGGCAGTGTAAGTATAAACTACTGCTTCACATCACTTTAGTATACCTCAAGGTACTAGTACCTTTCAGGAATTTCACTGCTATGACGTACAGTCAACAGTCACCTAAAAAGTCCAAGTGCCCCTCTTTCACATATTTAGGAAAGTTTCCCAGAGGACAGTAGAACATTTTCCTTTAAATCTCTGTCTTCATGAAATTTTCCTTCCTCTGTTGATAGTTGTTTGTAAAATATTGTTTTCCATATTTCTATTAGCAATAAACATCTAGCAAATGTATAGAGCTACACCATATAAGAACTTGTCATTCTTTCTGTTTCTTTCTTAAAAATACAAAGCAAATCCAGTTTCAACTGTCCAGAAATTACAGGAACATAAATACACTGGACACATTTGTCTCATGGATAAGGTCTCATACATACTGGGTGAGGTTCTGGTTCAAGACGCAATATATCAGGAGTATTAAACTGTCTGCATACAAACACGGGTTTTTTTGATTGTACAGTTTATACAGCATTAGGGATTCAGCTTACATTTTCTGTAACTGTTAATTAAGAATGAGCCACAGATGTGTTTTCAGGTATTAATTTATCTGAAATAGGAATGCTGAAATCTATTAATGCAAGGTATAGTCTGCTGTCTAATAAAAACATGCTCAACCAAAATCAGTCGTGTTAAAAAAACCTAAGACTCTAGATCTAAGTCTAGCTTTATTGTTATTCATTATTCTGCACTTTCATTCTGCTAATTGTTAGGCCTGTACTTAGTAACACAACTGTGCAATGGCGTGCAAATTTTGTCCATGCACTTTTGCCTTCATATTCTGTCAATATATCACTTGCAGGAGTTATCACTGACAAAGCGAAGGGACCTGCATTCCTATGGGCTATCTAGTGCTTGTTGGCTCCACAGCCCAAACCACAAATTTTTGAAATCTTGCTTGTCTTCAGAGGTGTACAAGCCACTGGGCTACAGGTTGCCTAAAATATGACTGGTACTGTTCTGTTTCCATGGTCAGATAAAAAGATTTTTTGTAAATAGCAGAAATGGAGAGAGATATGTGTCCAACCTGCAGTTAGGCAGGTTTTTTTGAGAGGTACAACTTAAGCCACAGTTCAGTCTTCATTGTTTCAAATTCATTTGGTGACCTGCAACTGGCAGTGAGATCTCCATCACCAGTAAAACCCAGCCAGGCCTATTTCTGAACAGTGGTATATGTATCACGCACATCTTGACGCTACTTTGAGGAGCAAGTGGGAAAAAAACACTAGTCTGAAAAACAGGAGGGATCTTTTCATTCCAAGGACCTCAGAAGACATCTTTTTCCTCAGGTTCCTGGGCAGTCTTGTCCCACTGAGCTGTCCTGGAAGGACTTGACGGAATTAAGGATTTGCAATCCTGTCTCCTCTGGACTAGACTCGAGTGGCATAAAATGCCATGACAGCAAAACCAAAAATAAAAATTAAAAAAGAGAAGATTAAAGGGAAAAAGTGTATGTGGTGGGCAGAAAAAAACAATGCTAATATATTTATATTGGTTATGCTATACAAAGCACAACTGCATCATCAGTATGCAGAGAATACTGTTTCCCTAAAAGAGTGTGAGAAAACCATTAATGACCAAACAGCAGCAAACTGGAAACGCAAGACTTGCCTGTAATACAGGAGCCAAACATCTCACAGCTGAAGAGAGTCCTACAGCAGTACAGAAGGATTTCCATTGAATTTGGTGGGTTTTGCCTCAACTCCTGTAATTCTGAGCCAGTTCATCGTTGGAAATAAAAAGACCTCTATTGTTCAGAAACAACTGAAGAAACGGTGCTGTTGGTATGCTCCACTGAGGCAATCACCAGGATAAAAACATGCCATCCTTGCCTTCTCTCTGGCAATCCCTGGAGAAACAATGGCTGTTTCCAACCATCAGTCCCAACATATTTACAATGTACTTTTCTTATATATACATGAATTAGACCTTTGTGTCAATATCTTGTATTTTTAGTTTACCTAATGTTATTACCGTACCTATTTATGTCCTAAAGAATCTCTAATTAATCAAATTATCCATCTAGTCTGATTACTAGTGGTAAGTGACCCTAGAGGTTGATTAATACATTCTCAAATTATTCAGGACGGCTCTTGAAAGAGCCTACAGAATTTACCCTTTTTGCAACCACAAAATGCCTTATGAGGCCCAGAGCTGCCTGAGGGCTGAATATAATCAATAATCCATAAAGATAATTGTTCCCACATGATTGGTGAACAACCTCAAGCTGAGTGCATAAGAGCTAATACAGTAATTGATGTTTTTGTTGGGTTTCTACACTTAATGCAATTTGCCTTGAACAAACCAACTCATCCCTTCTGTTGGACAATAAATATAGATTTTAGCTTTCCTCCAGGGTATTTCACATAGAGGGAAAACATACTTTATGCTCTGTTGTTAGTTGAAAGCCTGACTTTACCAAAAATTTATATTTTAATTGCCCAAGATATCGTAACTAATAACACTAATACTTTACAGGCATATAGTAACTTCCATCTCATATGTTCTTCCAAGTGATTAACTTTCCAGCATTGCTTTGAGGCAGTTAATTATATTTATCCTAATTTTACAGATGAGGAAATCATTACAGCCAATACCATGTGTTCAAAAGCATTGAGTCAGGATTAAAAATCAGGCAATTGTCTTAGAAATGCTAAGACACTAATTTTTAAAATGTTGAAAAAAAAAATTTAATGCTTTTTGTGTTTTCAGCTTTCAGTGCACTCAGAAGTGGTAACATCAGGACTTTCTCCAAAACTCTAAGAGGTAAAAATCCCAAGGAAACTTGAACATCTTCCTGACATTACACAATTTGAAACTTTAAGGGAAAGAAAAAAATATGGTGGGGCTCACTGTGAAACACAGAGGAAAGTCAAAGTTTGCTAGAGTAAACCAGAACTCAGATCTCTCAGCAACTGTGTCTTTTTTTATTCTCAACTTCATCAAACTTATGCCACGAGAGTACAGCTTACCCTCCTTTTTGGTCCCTTCGGCTTTCCAAGGCTCTAGGGAAATTTCATTAACAATACTTCTGGGTTTAGATTTAACTTTTCAAGAGTAGCATACATGAAACAAGCAGTGCCTTCACTGAGTGACTCAAACCCAGGTGTCCTCTCCATGTTTGTGCACTGGCCAGCTCCAGACCTCAGACAGGCTTTGCAAGGTGGCCCCTCTGCATCCCCAGGGCTGCCCCAGGAGGGCCGCACCACAAACACCGGGGCTGCCACCAAGGACACCATTGCAGGGTTTCCTGGCTTGCCAAGCCACCAAGCACCGCTGGCAGGTGGGCACATCAGCAAGGGAAATAAGCACAGTTATTTAGAATAACGAATATATGGCCATGCAAGCTCTCATTAATCTTATTAGACTACAATGCTTCCATGTACCTTAGCTAAAACGGTACCTCCTTTTATCACTGCTGACTGCATTACATGGAGATAATTCCTGAAGCAGTTTTTCTTCAGAGATATCCTGAGAGACTCAGAAAGATGGAGAGGGACAGTGAAACTAAGCTGTGGGTGTTTTCTCTTTCTGGAAGGAATGAAGCTCATAAGCAAGCACAGAAAAGGCTATTAACCCAAGATTCAATTATTACCAATAAACAGGAAGTGTTACCAAGCTATTATAAATGTACCCAAACCTTTAATTACATATATATGTTTACAATCTAAAAAGAAGAAAACAACCTCACAAGAAGTCAGCAAATTACTGAAGCTTGGTTGTGTCCTTTGGAAGAACACAAGTCTGATGCTTCCGCTGGTTCCTTTAGCATCTTTCTTATCCTATACTTCTGTCTCTCCATTGGCCTTCTTGAGATCTGCAGACATTAATATTTTGCCCAGGCAATACCTCATCATGTTTGGTAGAGGAGAAAAAGTTTTTTGCTTGACTTCACAAATCTTACGTGATGCCACAATCCCAGAGCTTTTCAAAAATGTCTTTCTTTTGGGTTTTTTTCCTACACCTTTACTCTTTCCCGCAAGTCTGTAAGACTTTCCTCTCAAGAGTACTTTGTTGCAGCACCTTCTGTACTTTGCAATGCTACTGGTCAGATTTAACCTACTTGCCAGTTCAATAATACTTCGTGACAATGCTCTATACAAACCAGACAAACCAGTGATGAAGGTACCTGCCAGAGAAACAGCATTGTCATTCAGGTCCTTGAAATACTCCAGTGTCCTCGAAGACCAAAGCTGAAGGATTACATCGGCCTCCACCAGCAATGGTAGAGCTGTGCCCATCTTTGAACTACAAATTAGTGATCTAACATGGGGAAAAAATATATTTGTCTCCTCCTACAGTTACAAACCAAACATCAGAAGAAGACTGTAGCTCCTTTTGGCTAAGGTGGCTAAGGTTCATTGTGGTCACACAGAGTTTCCTATGATCACAAACTCTGAACTCACACACTCTTTTGTCACCATCTCAACTTCCCCCTTTATTATTTAGCCTTTAAGCTGTCCTGAAGAAGTCTGTATCTTTTTATTTATTTCATAGTATGCAGAGCAAACACTTGATGATACAAAAGAATGAAAAACGGGATGTTTTCTTAACCTGTAGGTGCCTATTGTGGCAAGAATAGAAACAAAATACTTGCTGAGACATTTTAATAGTGGTGGCAACAATTTTCCTAGGTTTGGTATCCTTGCTGCCACCTATCTTTAGGTTGCCTTCTAGATATGGCAGAGATTATAGCTTTTGTAATTATAAGGGGGATGGGGGGAAATCCACAGAAGCAGATAGAAGATTTGAACTAATTAAGACAAAAATATGACTTGCAATATTCCCCAGCGCTGTCACCTTTCTGCTTTTCAGCACATAAGCCCATTTAATTGCATGTCAAATAATAGGGAATCCTCCTGATTATTGTATCCCAAATATTTACTGTAACCTCTCTAATAATTTAATCACAGATTCTATTTTTAAAAAGGTGGAGGTTGGTGACAGCCAGCATGGTTTCACTGAGGGCAAATCATGCCTAACTAATCTGGTGGCCTTCTACAATGGGGTTACAGTGCTGGTTGATAAGGGAAGAGCAATTGTCACCTACCTGGACTAGTGCAAAACAGTTGACACTGTCTCACATGACATCCTTGTCTCTAAAGTGGAGGTCTCTCCATGGATTTGATTGATAGACCATTTGATGGACAAGGAATTGGTTGGATGGTCACACTGAGAGAATTGCTGTACACAGCTCGATGTCCAGGTGGAGACCTGTGATGAGTGGTGCTCCTCAGGGGTTGGTATAGGGACCGGTGCTGTTTAACACCTTTGATGGCAACATGGACAGTGGGACTGAGTGCCCCCTCAGCAAGTCTGCTGATGACACCAAGCTATGTGGTGCAGTTGACACACTGGAGGGAAGGGATGCCATCCAGAGAGACCTTGACAGGCTTGAGAGGTGGGCCCATGTGGACCTCATAAGGTTCAACAAAGCCAAATGCAAGGTCCTGCACATGGCTTGGGGCAATCCCAAGCACAGATACAGGCTGGGTTGGAGTGCGGATTGAGAGCAGCCCTGAGGAGAAGGACTTGAGGGTGTTGGTGGACAAGAAGCTCAACATGACCCAGCAATGTTCACTCGCAGCCCAGAAAGCCGGCCATATCCTGGGCTACCTCAAAAGAAGCATGACCAGCAGGCTGAGGGAGGTGATTCTCCCCCTCTATTCTGCTCTCATGAGACCCACCTGGAGTACTGCATTCAGCTCTGGGGCCCCCAACAGAAGAAGGACATGGACCTGTTGGAGGGAGTCCAGAGGAGGGCCACGAAGATGATCAGAGGGCTGGAGCACCTCTCCTATGAAGACAGGCTGAGAGAGCTGGGGTTGTTCAGCCTGGAGAAAAGAAGGCTCCGGGGAGACATCCAGTACCTAAAGGGGCCTACAGGAAAGCTGGAGAGGGACATTTTACAAGAGTATGTAGTGACAGGACATGGGGGAATGGCTTTAAACTGAAAGAGGGTAGATTTAGATTAGATAATAGGAAGAAATTCTTTACTGTGAGGGTGGCAAAACACTGACACAGGTTGCCCAGAGCAGTTGTGGATGTCCCATCCCTGGAAGTTTTCAAGGCCAGGCTGGATGGGGCTTTGAGCAGCCTGGTCTAGTGGAAGGTGACCCTGCCCATGGCAGGGGCGTTGGAACTACATGATCTTTAAGATCCCTTCCAACCTTAACTATTCTATGAATCTCTGATTTTCACATACGAGTAGCACTGACAACCTGAAACAGTGGATATGTTTCTTACCCACTATAAAAAATTCCAGCACTGTATTTAGGGAAAACCATAACACCAAGTTCATGGAGAGAAAGGTATACATCTTAACTAAAACATGAATGATGGAAAAAATATATTTTGCTTGTTTGGGAAAATTAGTACTCTTAAGGTAGGTTGAGTATATTAAGGTGGCCTAGCAATTCTCTATCACATTATGGACCAAATTTTATTTAGTTCGTTGACATAGGTAGACCTGCTGAAGTCCTCAGATCTCCAGATTTCATTTTAATTTGTTATCATGGAAGAGAAGTGCTTAGTTTTGCCAAATATACCAGCATATAATGTTGAGCTATTTCCTATCCCAAAGTAAAAGATATTTGGAGGAATATGGATGTCATGCTCTTTGGAAATTCTATTCCTTGCTTCTGACCTTGCTACATATATTTTAGGCAAAATAGACATGCCTAGGTTGATCTTTATTTATGTCCCTTGGAAGGAACAGAATAACATGAATCAAAGGTCTCTTTAATCCAGTGAAGGAAAGGAGAATGAAAAATATCCCAGAAGATGAAGACAGGAAAATTCAAAGATCACTATGGAATATCATTCCACTGCTTAAAAGTAGCTTGAAAAACAGGAGTCTTCACATCAGCCCTGTATTTAACAGTCCTCTGCAAATCACAAATCAGTCCTGTCTGCCCTTGCATTCCAACAGAACTCCTTCTGTCCCATACCCCAGCAGCTCAGCTTATAAATAATTTATTTCCTCCCCAACAACCTTACCTTTTTTCCCCCTCTGTTTCTTGCTCTCTGCCAGTGTTCCCTTCAAAGATCTGTACTGCTCTATTTCCTGCACAGCTGCACCGGCTCACCCTTAGCACAGTACCACTTCTGCTGGGACATAGTCCTTTTTCTACTTTCTGGATGTACATCACTTTCATTTACCTATACTGAATTTCTGGATGTACAGTGGTAACAGGATCTTTGTCATAAAGTGATGCCTTCATCTAACACAATCTGAACCTTTACCTGTTTTAACCTCAGGAGCTTCCTGAGCTGGATGTGGTTGGTATTTAGGAATCGTCAATGTATTTCTGTTCCATGGACTGGTCCAGTCTCCCCTTTAAGCCTGTGGCTTTAGCATCCACAACAGCCACAGGCAATTTGTTCACAGGCTGAGCACCCACTGGGTGAAATACATCTTTTTGTTTGTTTTTAACCTGCCTTGTACAATCTCTGTTAAATGCCTCTATACTTGTATTGGAAGAAATGGTGAATATATCAACCCCTATCCTCCTCTTCACATCACTCCTGATGTTTCATGCCTGTGTCTTATCCCCTCCTCTACAGGCTTCTTTCCTAGTACTGAAGAGTCCTGGTTTACTTGGTGCTCACATGGAAGTTATTCAATACCCATAATCATTTTTGTTGCCATTCACAGAACTTTTTTTAGCTCTAACATCTCCTTTTGAAGATAAGGGGACCTGTGCTTTATGCAATACTTACAATGGGAGCAAGCCATGAATTCATACAATGGCATTATGACATTTTCTGGTTTGTTTTCTATTTTCTTCTAATGATCCTTAACATTTGTATCTGCTTCTTTGACATCTACTGAGCACTAAGACTGATGTTTTCATGGAAATATTGATTATAACCTCAAGATCTTACTCTGCAGAGGTAATGGTAAGGCCATCATTTCATGTACAAAGTTAAAGCTTTCTCCTCTGTGCATTGCTTTCATTTATCTATACTGAATTTCACCTACCATTTTATTCTCCAGTCACTCAGTATCATAAGATCTTTCTGCCACCCTTCACATTCAGCCTTTGCACCTGTTCTTAGACCTGCTACAAATAATTTTACATCAGCAACCTTCATCATGCCATTGTTCATCATTTCATCCAGATTTTTTATGAATATGTTGAACAGCCCATATGCCCACTCAGACCTCAACAGGAATCCACCACTGACCTCCCTTCACTGCCCTCACTCCCTCCAACCATTTACTCAAACTGTTGGTTTAAACAAGTAATCAGTAATGCAAGGACTGTCTTTTTATTCCACGACTTAGCTTCCTTAAACATTTTTTGTGAAAGAATTTGTTGAAAACCTTTCAGGACTCCAAATGGGGTCTGTCAACCAGACATCACACCCACATTCCCATTGTCTCCCCTAAGGAACTTCAGCAGGTATCTATAAGGCAAAACCTCTCCTTACTGAGGCCACATCAACGCTTCTAAAGTAGATGGGACTTATTCAAAATGTCTTCTAATTCTGATCCTTATGTATTTTGCATTAACTTCCCCTGTGGGGAGGTTGGGCATCAGCCCCATTTCTCCTTGGCATTCTTTAAAAGCTGAGTCAGTGAGATCCTGGTGGTTCAGTTAGGTATAATGTAGTGATCTTCCACTCCTAATGTTTTGTGAACCTGTACATCAAATGCCAGATTTTGACAAAAGGAACCCCTGTCAAACCTCCTGTTCTCTTGTTTTCAACTGCATAAAGATCATTTGTATATTGAAAATTATTAATCCTTAGATCATTGCTTTTGAACTATGATTTGGAAGTACACATATATCTTAAATATCCCTGCTGCTGAATCCAAGAACAGGTCCAGAGGTGGTTTTCTCTTGTAAAAAGCTGAATATTGATACATCACTGTTACTCAAGCTCAAAGCCCTTATATTTAAAAAAAAAAAAAATCATTGTGAAAATTGGATATTTTTAACAAAACTTCTCATTCTGCATACAACTGCTGTATCACATGCTCAATATTTACTAGCAGATGGGACAAAAAAACTCACTGAGCAGGTTTCACAACTTGTTAAAAACAAGTTAGTTTTTAGGAGACGCGTTAGTGTACTAAGCAGCTGTGTTCTTAAACAGGTCTTAATTTAAGTAATCAACAAGGCGTTTACTATTATAGCATGCACCTGTGTTTGTATAATCCTGTTCACCAACGCAGACTTCATCCTTAAAGACAAAACTGCCTGTTGGTACGAAACAGGCACACAGACACCCGGACCACAGCTCGCCAGGAGCGCCGGCAGGGCCACCACCTGAGAAGGGGAAAGGTAATGTAATGGAAGTGTTAGGGCTGACTGACAGCAAGGACCTATTATTCACACATAGTTCTGTCAGACTTTTTAAAATTCTGCCTCAAAACTAAAGGATCATTAGAATATTACAGAAAATTCAGGCTTCTGGGGAAAAAAAAAAAAAATTTGGAACCTCCAGCAAGCTCTGAGACATTCAGAATGCTGTGTTTCAGTTGTGCTGTTCAGATAATTCTTTACCTCAATATTTGAATTGTAAAATAAGCATGTATGAAATTATGTATAGATACACAAAATGTAATGCAAGCATATTATTATTATTATTGCCACAAAACACCCAAAAAAATGTTTGAAGTAAAATGTCTTTTTCCAATTAAAAGTTTGCAGAACTCAGCACATTCCTGTAAAACATACTTATATTAGCAGAAAGGATCTTTTTTTTTTTTCTCGGAAGGCAATCCTATTAAAAAGACCCCTGAGTTTATTGCCTAATCACTTGACTATAGTCACCTCAGTATCCGAGCACCTCACAAACATTTATTTCCTGTGTTTGTATTGTGTTTGCGTGGCAGGTTTTGGGAGCGGGGGGGCTACAGGGGCGGCTTCTGTGAGAAGCTGCCAGAAGCTT
>JAVJGI010000014.1:25239746-25250033 GCA_035590275.1 Ibycter americanus | reverse complement strand
AGTCAAGTTAAGCCTGGGAAGAAGGGAGGGGTTGGCGGAAGGTGGCTTAAGATTTGGTGTTATTTCTCATTACTTTACTCACATTTGATTGGTAATAAATTAAACTAGTTTCCCCAAGTCAGGTCTGTTTTGCCTGTAATGGTAACTGCTGAGTGATCTCTCCCTGTCCCGGTCTTGACCCAGGAGCCTTTCGTTGTGTTTTCTCCCCCCTGTCCAGCTGAGGAGGGCACTGACAGAGCTGCCTTGCTGGGCACCTGGCATTCAGTCAGGGTCAAACCACCACAGTGTTCTTTTTCCTACCCATGACAAGCACCTTCCTTCCTGGACTTCAATTACCAGCTTTTTCCACGGGGAAGGATATCTGTATGGGGAATACTTGATCTCCCCAAAAGGCAGACCATAAACTTCCTTTAGGTCCCTAGCTGCAGAAAAATGTGGCTAGGAAGACAAAGAGGCAGGATTCATCTAATCCAAGATAGTAATTTAGAGTTGTTCTTGGTTGAATGGAGAAAGACAGACATGTAGGAGCCAGTTTACATCCCATACAACAATACACGTTGGAGCCTACACATCTCCCCTGATTAGAGGAGAAGCCTACGCATTTATACCAGGTGGTGTGCTCAGATGTTACAGACTGAAGGGCTGTAACAAGAGAGGATGAATTCCAGATGTACTGGCAGGTACCAATAACCCCATTAATTTACAGAAGACCTGCAACTTACAGGACAACTAAATACAGAGCCCAGTGCTGTCCCTCCACTCCAATAAAGTGCCCACGTATCACTGGTGAAGAAGGGCTCAGTATTCATATTGCTCTTGAATTAGAAGGCAGCTAATCCATGGAAAGCACTGAATCAAACCTAGACTCACAAATTAACTTTTAGGAAAGGAATGACTTCTGTTGTACAGAAGAGAAGACCTCCGCAAAACAGGGAAGAAACTGAACTGTGAAACTCTAAATCTCCAACTAACATGGTGACCTTTGGGTTCTAATAATTTGAGGAGATTTTAATATGACGTGGCATTTTTTAACCTTTGAGTTTTTATATTAATCAAATTCTTTCAGTATGTTAAAGATGCAGGATTTTACAGGTTAAATGACTTTGCTAGAAAATAACATATTCCAGATTTAGTGTTCTTTGAGCACCACAGTACAGAATACAGAATTACTTTATAATGGTTCAACCACATAAATTGCTACATCTGCTTTATGAGATTTATTTTTAAGGCTGGAGTTTATGATTACCTGCCATTCTTCACACCATTATAGTCAAAGATCTATCAGTGGTTTTACTTTGAAGTGTGCTCTTCAAGGCTATATTAGTTTATTTGGTGACACTTCTACATCTCAATACACAACCAGGCAGCTCAGTGACTTGAGACTGTATAGTGTGCATGTAATCTTCAAAAGAATGGATGAGGAATCCCCTGGGGCTTCCCCCTGAGCCATTCCAGGAGGTGACTGCTCCTGCTGACCACCTAGCTAACCCCAAACGTTGCTTTCATGAGCCAGTTCTCATAATGGCATTGACTGATCTCTAATACTTTGGAATCAAGAGAGCAATTCTTATACTCACATCAGGAGGAGTGACTCTCCCACTGGTGTGTTCTGCAGCCGTGAAGGTATGAGGATGGGGACAGCTTCAGGTTCTCCAAAACATGCTGCTCTGCAGGGTGTCAGAGCCCTGGCTTTTCAAAATGTCACAGCTCCTTAAGGAAGCTATTCATTTTTTCAACACTGCAATTGGAAGTGTTTCTACCTCCCTGACAATAAAGTATTCGCTGAAAACCAGGGGGGAGGGACTGTTCCTGGAAAGGCTTCCAAATTATGTAGCTTAATACTTCTTCTAACAGCTGTCACTTAATAGCTTTCTTAGCGGAAAGGTGGTTTTTTTTCCTGTACAGCCATGTGAGGCATTCCTGAGAGAGCACAGGACTGATCATCAGGACACTCAAAATGACGTTGTTAATAAATCCAGCTGTAAGACAGGCACACTGTGTGGTTAGTAACCCACTAATGACAGCTCCCCTGGGAGTGGTGAGACGCCTGGCCCACTGTGCTAGGGAGGTCCCCCAGCAAGTCGACTGAAAAAAACAGGAGTGGATGTCTTGGTCTGTTTGCTGCCTGTCCTCTCTCTCTTCCCCTGCCCTCCCCGGGGAAAAGCCCCTAACTGGGAAAGCGCGGAGCCTTGCTCAGCTCACTGCTGCCTCTTACCTGTCCTGGGGCAGGCCTGAGAGCAGCTGGCAAGGATGCTAAATGAGGTTGACTCTGCTGCTGCTGGGGAAGACAGCCCGAAGCACACACAATAAAGCAGCCTCCAGAGCACCTTGTGAGTGGGGGAATGGTGGGGGCCAAGTCATTACCTCCCCCCCCCCACCTCCCCCCCCAGTAAAATATCATTTGACGCCAATGTTCTAACATACAGCTATGTTTAATTAGGGAAATAATCAAAGAGATACTATACTTAAAATTAGCTCTAGGATATTCTTGCACAGGCAGAAGTTTAAAAGTAAAATGGTTGCATGCAATTAGTACAATTTGTTCTGACCTAGCTGTCTAAACCAGTCAGTCACAATTTATCTGAGCTGCCAAGGAGCAGTGGAAATAGAAACCAATTGATCAACAGATGCATTTAATAATCATTGAGAGTGAGATTCTCCCAGTAAACATGTATTTGGGACTTAGCACATCAGCTGGGCATCAGGTCTCATTTCAAATCCTCCCTTGCATGTGGCTTTGAGTCTGGTGGAAGGATGAATTTCCAGATTGTTATACCCCCTGCAGAAGGTCTCTGTTGAGAAAGGTAGTGACAGCAGAAGTGTTGAGTGTGCCTCACAAGGTCCAGCTGCTGCACAAGCATCAAAAGCCATCCAGAGACGAACAACATCCAGCGGAAGGGGGCAGGCTGCCAGCTCTCACAGCCCTTGGCAAACACTCTTGAGCCCTGGCAGCCCTTGGGGACAGAGCTTTTGCTCTTATTTTGCCAGTTCCGTGTCCCCATGTAGATAAATCCCTGCACACCCAGCAAATGCAGAAACTGGTACCATAAATGTTGCTATAATGGAAACCCACAAAGCTGAGGTTGAGCATGCTGTTAAGTCTTGTACAATGAGTTATATAAATACCACTATAAAAGCATTATAGATGCAACTGGTAAATGTGGACTTCAATTTTAACAGCCATTCTCTGACCTTCTCAGACTCAGTCATTTTAGGCAGTAGAAACATTTTACCTCCCTTAAAGCTGATGACAAATTACCCATTGTTTTCAAATTCTTGGGTCAGAAGCTCCTTCCCTTCCCTTCCCTTCCCTTCCCTTCCCTTCCCTTCCCTTCCCTTCATCCTGAGTGCTGTCACCTTTCATGCAAACTGCATATTGCCTTTGTGTGTATAAGAGTTATAATGGATAAATACATTAAGACACTGCATTCAGTTTCTGATTTCTCCGTTGGAATGTGCCCAGGTGCCCTATATCACGCATGTCCAATGAGCTACATAGAACTCCTGCTTCCTGAACATGCACTGATTAAAAGCATCTGCAACTGTTTCCCTAGCAGTCTGTTTTCTGGAGTTATTCTGCCCTTTGCCTGCTATAACCACATACTAGCACCAACAACACTTACAATTTAAAAAGTGATAATAATGTGGGAGAATGAAATTTTTTATGGCTGAATGCCAGTATAATTTATGTATGAAAAAAATGCATGTCTGCCCTGTTTATTAAGTCTGATGATTTGTATATATTTAACAGATCTCTGATTACAATATATGATGCATACTTCACTTATGTGTTCAAAATATCTTTTCATTTTTGTTTGTATGCATGTTTCCTCTTGATTGACAGAAATCTTAAACAATATTGAATAGAAAAAAGTAAGAACATTCAGCTGATTTACAGAACAGCATGCTTATTCAGTAACTGTATACAGCCTGCACCATAGCATCTGAAACTAAATACCTGGGTGGATCTGTATTTGCATAAAATACTCTTATTCACTACATAATGCTGATACATGGATGGCAGACAGGAATGTGAAAAACAAGGATTGAAGATTCAGGAAAAATAAAGAGAAGATTTAACATTATATTGGGCTCCACTGAAAAGGAAAAAAAATCAGGGAATAAAAAAGGATAAAAACTGTTAAGAACAGCATCTGCTCCTGTGACTAACTGTTGCATGTTTTTGAAGACCAGGAAACTAAGATGGGAGGAAGAACCACAGCTAGGTGAAAAGGAGAACATTTGGAAAGACTGAAGAGCATCGTAAGGAGCAAGTATCCTTTTCTGCTTGAACAGAAGAAAATGTAACATTTTTTTATACAGCTATGATGGCATATGGTGTAGAAATAAAGTGACAATAATGATCAGCCTCTGCATTCAGCCATACTTGTTGCACACAGAGTGAAAGTGCTACAGCTGTCAACCATGTAACTCCAGGAGGCTCCTAGGACACCCCTGGGTGCCCCACATTATCCAATCCATCCACTGTTATTGAAAGGTTTTGCACTGGTCAACAGAGGAGGGAAAGTCTCTGTGGAGACATTTGCATGTTGGAAAATATGTGGTATCAACTAGAAATAAGTTGAAACTTCAAACAACATAGGAAGCAGCCTTCTGGCAGTTTGCTGCATCCTCACCGAGTTTGCTGACAACACCAAACTGGGTAGTGAGGTGAACACATCGGAGGGGAGAGCCATCTTACAGAGAGCCATAATAGGCTGGAAAAGTGGGTGAGCAAGAACTGTATGAAGTTTAACAAATACAAGTGCAAATTCCTGCACCTGGGACAAAATAACCAAAGAGCCCAGTATAGGCTAGGATCTGTGTGGCTGCGGAGCAACTTGCTAAGGCACCTGGGGTTCCTAGTGGACAACAAACTGAACATGAGTCAGCAGCGCAAAAACAAAAGCAAATTGGCTCCAGGGCTGAAACAGCAGGAGAATTGCTAGCAGAACAGAGACTTGATCATCCTACCATATTCACTGCTTGTTAGGCTGCACCTGGAGTACTGTGTCCGGTTCTCATCCCCACAATTCAAGAAAGATGTGGACAGACTGAGGAAGGTCCAAAGGAGGACCTTGAAGATGATCAAAGAGCTGGAGAACCTGTCCTGTGAGGAAAGACTGAAGGAGTGAGGTCTTTTCTCCATGGAGAAGAGAAGGCTCAGGGGGGACCTTATTGCAGTATTTCAGTACTTAGAGGGCAGCTACAATGGGGACAGTGGGTCTCTCTTCACAAGGAACCAGATGGAGAAGAAAAGACTCAATGGGTACAAGTTAACTGGGAGACATTTCATCTCAACATAATAAAGACATTTTTTACAGTGAGAAAAATCACGGAATCATCAGGGTTGGAAGGGACCTCTGGAGATCACCTGGTCCAACCCCCTGCTAAAGCAGGTTCTCCTAGAGCAGGTTGCATAGAATCGTGTCCAGGTGCATTTTGAATGTCTCCAGAGGAGAGTCCACAACCTCTCTGGGCAGCCTGTTCCAGTGCTGTGTCACCCTCAAGGTAAAGAAGTTCTTCCTCATGTTCAGAAGAACTTCTTGTGTTGCAATTTGTGCCTGTTGCCCCTAGTCCTGTCACTTGGCACTACTGAGAAGAGCCTGGCCCCATCCTCCTGACACTCACCCTTAAGGTATCTGTAGACATTGATAAGATCAATCACTGGAACAATCTCTGCAGGGATGTGGTGGAGTCCCCATCACTGGAAGTTTTCAAGATGTGATTGGACAGGGTGCTAGATAACCTTATCTAGGCTCCCTTTCCCATAAAATGCTGAACCAGATGGTCTTTGGAGGTCCCTTCCAACCTAGGCATTTCTATGATTCTTTTGTATTCTGTAGTGTTGGAAAAAGTAAAGCAATGATCCCATGCCTGAACAGTGCTACAGTACCAGGGGTAGGATGAGGGCAGCAGGGGAAGAAGAGTTTCCAGTCTTTTTCAGCTTCAGTAAACAACAATAAACCAGTGAAAGGGGAAAAGAAGAAGAAAAGCTGGGGAAGCTGGAGGGACTGTGAGGGTCTTTCTCCAACAATACCTAGAGACACTGCCCCATGCAGATGTACTGTTCTGGGACTGCCCTACTTTGTAAATGGGGTAGAACATTCCTACCAACAAAAGGGGTACAGGTATGAATATTCTGCAACTAGCATTGCTGTATATAAAACACCTGGAATAAATGATGAAAGTCCATGCGCCTGAGGGATCAATCAAGTATTTTAAATTCAGTTATCTGAGCAGCCAACTGGACCTATAAGTTATTTCAAATACTGAAAGTCTTCCCAAAAGCAATGGCTGTTCGTTGTGTAAGTGTTTACATTTGGCACCCCACAGAAACATGGTATTATAAAATCCTCATTGTAAAGCTGATAAAAACCTTGAAGAATCAGTAATGGAAGAACAGAAAGCAGCAAAGTAATTTTATTTTATTAAAGTCATTTATAGGCCTCAGCTGAAATCAGATGCCATTATACTGGCTACTACCTCAGCGGTTAGGAAGCACTACTTCCATCGTGAAGAATTTACCATCTGAGATAATAAAATAAACAGAAGAGGGGGTTGATCTCGTGTAACTTTAGCCAGGTGAAAATGAGGACTGAGCTCTGAGATAGTTGTCTGGGCTCCTTGAAAGCACCGTGGAAAGAAACTCTTCCAGAGACAAATAATTTATTTTACCCACCACAGACATTTATTTTCAGATGAAGCATACTATCCTGTGCCAGCTTCCTATTCCTTTTTTCTCTTCCCACCTCTCTCCATTGTCCACAGAGAGATATCCCTCTCAGATTAGATGTCCAGCTCATGGATAGCTAAGTTAAGTGAGATCCAGAATGACTTGCCCCATGGCTGTGAAGTGGGCTAGCAGCAGCAGGGCGATGTGAATGCCCAGACCCCCTGCGTGCAGGTTGGGAAGCCTGGGCACACAGCACATGGTCAGTGAACAGGTGAAGCTCATGCAAGGAGAAGGACAAGGACAAGGTGAAACAGAGCAGGATTTTGGAGTCTTTGCAGGACTGGGTGGCTACAGTTACCTGAGGTGGTGTTGGTTGGTAACATGGGTGTCAAAGAAGGCAGCACTTTCATCTGAATTACTAAAGTCAATGTGTTCTTGAGGCAAAGGTATCCTGATATTTGTTCGTATCTTTTTCTGACAAGTTTGAGCTGTTACATTTTGGCTTGGATCCTTCAATGCTCCGATAGTTATAACACAATATACAATGATAATGCTACGATTCAATACCTCTAACCAGAATTTGGAAACTGAAAGGAAACATTTTGAAGTATGTGCTAATCCAGAAAGTCTCTCCCCCCTCCCCCAACATCTTTTAAATAACTGGAAATCAAAGAGCATCAAACAAGCTGAAAATGTGGAAGTACGAGTCAGGTTCTCTACTACCTCACTATAAGCACCACCTGAGTTTTGTGTATCATCACATCCAAAACCAAACTAATACCAAGTAAGAGGTATTTTCCATGGACGTTTCCTGACCTTACAGTCTGGGAAACAGAGTAGGAGAAGAAACAAAATGACTTATTGCTATAACTCAGGAATTTTCCATTATTATACTAATCTCTATTTTCCATTTTCTTACATGTCACTAGTGCAAGAAGCAGAAAAAAATTCAGAAAATTTTACAAGAGTTTTGCAGGTAAATCCAAGCCAGGAGGTCTGCTTGAAGTCCCAGATGTAACAGCTAGAAACATTTTGTTTCCACTGAAAACTCTTGGTAAAGAAGCTTCTACTGAGAAATGGAAGGTTCTGAAAAGCAGAGATGTCTTCTCTGAGCCCCATTTAGTCTAAGTCTAAATAGTTTTAAATAACAGCAAATTCATGACAAATTTCTGGTAATAAGCTTAGATCCTGTATCCTAGGAATAAGGTAGCAATGGTAGCTTTTTTGCATTTCTTTATGCTAATTTGCCTGCAAGAAACTTTTACGTGGCCCTGCCTTCCACAATCTACTACTATTATTTAATTCTGGGATGAGATGCATGCAAAATGTCTAAAATCAAAGTATCAGCAAGTAATTTTAAAAATCAATACAGAAATAGCAGAACTGACAAATCAGAAGCCTAATGGCTGCTACCCCGTGGTTTCACTGTACACCATTTGGTACATTTCCCTGCATCACCTTATTGCTTTTATTTTAAGGCTTGTCCTTGCAATTTACAATCCACAAGACTGCTGAGCTCTGTGGAGACATTAATTTGCAAGCTCTTCAAGGAACAGACTTTGTCTTTATTTTTGTGAGGCATACAGGACGCTATCAGCACTGTACAAATATTAACTGAAATAACCTAACAACAACTCCTCCACAAAAGGTGCGTTAGGGTGGATTTAGGGTTCTCCAAATGTCTTCCATTACAGTGGGCAAACAAGTAGCACATTAAACATCTAGTTCTCAGCCCACACAGGACCAGCCTTAAGGGATTACCCAGTACCATCACATCTCTCACTGACACCAAACGCTAACAACATCTCCAGCGTGCGCACGCTTTTGATTCAGCAATGTTATCATCACCCTCAGTGCACGCATCAAATAGCTGAAAAGAACCGTCTAGTCATCAATACATAAATGTGCTTTGCAACATCTGCTGGGGTAACGGAATGCCTAATTCTGGCACTGCTTCCAAGGTGATAAAAATCTAAGTAGTGGAAGAGATGTATTGAGTAAAATAAAGCTCACGGCCAAGAAATGTCAAGGTTCTTTATGGAATTTGTTGAATTAAATTAATCCTATTGAACTACAAAAAGCAAGGAGCTCATGTAGTTCCATCCATGCCTGGGGCCAAGTAGAAGAAACTCAAACTGAGACCAGATCAATTTATTTTCAACCAGGTCTAAATTGTTGAGAGATACTTGGACCACAGTTGCTGTTCTGGGTGTACAGTTACTATCACTATAATGAACACTATTAATCCAACGGCTTAGTGCAGCACAAAATGGAAGGAAAATGTCTTTCCCCAAAAAATATGTCTCTCCCAGAAGACTCAAGTGTTTGTTTTTTGCTCTCATTGTAAGGCCTTTTTATAGCGCCTTGATGGTGTAAAATAGGTGAAGGAAAATCGACGTGTCACTTTCCAAATTAGGAAAACACCAGGCAAGGGGTGGTGAGGGTCCTCTTCTTCCTTCTCCCACTCCCCCCAGCCCAGGGGAGCCCAGCTCCTGGGGAAGGGTGCAGCTCAGGAGCACACTGGGAGCTTGTGCCTGGGGATCCTGCTGGGGTATCAGGGCATGGGCATCTCACAGGGGTGCAGCAACACCCACCCTCTTCTCCATGCACCCATCTACAGCCAGAGCTGCACAGAGACATCCATACCTTTTCCTTGCACTCTGCCCTGCACAACCGTGTAAATCTGGATTAACTCCATTACATCAGCAAAAGGGCAGCGCCATAAAACTGCATGTGAATGAGGTCAGACCAGTACAGCTCTCAGCTAATGTGTAAAATGCACACTTGGTTTCGAATCATTGATTTGATCCAACATCCTGCAGTTACCAATCAAACATTTTTTTAGGAGCCTGACATCCATAACCAATATTTTAAATCAAGAAATAAAATACCATCCAATCATATTAAGGAAATGGAGAACATGAACTGAAACTTAATATCTAATTATGTTATTAATATACCCAGTATATATTCAGATTGTAAAAGTCTTGAACAACTTAAATGCAATTTGCAAGAAAAGAACCCTGGTCTCTCTGCTTACTCACAGGATGAGGAACAAAGGCCTTCATGCAGAAAGAAAGGTGTCACAAGTATTTGTACTCAAATGGTGAACCTGGATTCTGAAAAAAAAAAATCAGGATGGGTACTAGGTCCTCCAATGGTCCCGACAGAGAAAAATAGATGGAGTTAAAAAAAAGACATAACGATGGGAAGATCCCGCCCGTCCTCTTCTGGTACCCAAACTGTGGACTACAATACTAAAATTAGGAATCTGACTCTCCACAGGGTTATCCAGATTGCAACTCCCTTTGCAGGCAGTGGAAGGGATAAAATTGAAAAGAAAGCATCCTTCTGCATGGGCCCTGTCACAGAGGCAGTCAATAGGAGATGGCCATAAGAAGCCTCCCACCCTTTTCAGGGGGCTTGGGGCCAATCAGGCCAACACAAAATACCTCTGCTTAGGGTGTAGATGTGTGGTATATGAAGACACAGACCCCAGTTGAGATTCCCCCTTGCATACATAAGTGCTGGTTATATACAATCACTTATCCACCCAAGTTCTGCCCTGGAATATGCCTACATGCAGCAAAGCACCTTTGCAGCCAGTTCAC
>JAVJGI010000014.1:25197278-25239740 GCA_035590275.1 Ibycter americanus | reverse complement strand
CACCAAGCTGTTTTACTCCCCCCATGCTCATCTGAGGAGATCCCTTCTCCCATACTTAATCTGTGGGAGGCTTTGGGCACCCCCTCATTGCAGACAGGTGTGCACAGAACTGGTTTGCAGGTGAGCTCAGAGAGCCAGATTTAGTGTTAGTTGTTTCCTCACTACATTTTAAGGCATAATCATTCTGCAACCTGGCACCCAGACAATGGACAAAGCCTTTTCTCAGAAAGTCCCTTACCTAGAGGTACCGGCTAGGGAGAGGCATTCATATGCACAGGGCTCTCTTATTTTTAAAAGACAGCCACCAAAAGAGCAACGGGAGGTATCAGCACTTCACACGGTGAGCCCAGCAGGCAAAGCATGCACCTGCCAGGGGGCTGAGATCTTGACGCCGTGCTCTCCTGCCTGGTGGGTTTGGTGGGCTGTGTGTAAGGGTGTGCACAAAAGCACCAGACGTTTGGAGCTTTTGGATGGGGGAAAAGAGGAGAGATTCTTGCTGCGGCGGCCACTCTTCCAGGCAGCCAAAGAAGAATATTCACAAGCCAGAAAGACCTGCAGTAAAGGACCACGGCCTCAGCCTTGAAGGTAGGTGTTCAGGTGGGAGAAGGGAGTTCTGGTTCCTGGCTGTGGCTTTTATCTGATAAAGATCTAATGTAACATGCGTAAGCAGTCCAGGGACTTTTGTTGATCATTGTCTTAATTGACTAAAGTGCAAGGATACTGTTCTAAATATTGATTTTCTAATAAAATTAGTGCCTGGTATTTACCCTCCATATGTTTATTCCTCTGTTGTGCAAGGCTCTTTAATGTCCCATAGGGTTAGTATCGAACTTATAAGTTTATTGTCCTGTGCCTTCTCTGACTATGCACAGAATGCATCAGGCTCTCATAACCATTAATAACCAAATGAAGGAGAGAAAAATATTTTTTCTAGTGAACAAAGCTGCTGATAGAGAATTAGCTTTCCATTTAGGGGAATCAGTTCCATTATTGATTACACTGCTTCAGATTTCCTCCCTGACTGTATGAAAATGGCTGTCTCACTCTGCCTTGGTTTCCCACTAAAAAAGACTAAGTGTGATGAAGATTTCAGAAGTTTTAGGCTGGAGAGGGCAGTGACAAGACCATTCAACTCTCTCTCGCATGAAGAGCAGGCTGCAGGATGTCTGTCCTGGGAAGGCTGGGTTCTGCCCTCCCCAATTTGATGGTTTCTCCACCAGGTACTCCATTTACTCGACCTGAGAAGCGAGTCTTGGATTTGGTCTTAATGAACGAGGGGAAGAAAACATTGTATATGTTTCAGAAGTAGTTCATAATGCAAAAGGGAAAAATCTTGTTACAGTGCACTCCAAACAGCCTATTCAAAGTAATCACATTTATATTTATTAAATGAGACAACATTTACAAAATGTCAGCATTACAGCCAAGACATAAACAACATTACCCAAGACATAGTCCAGAAGCAAAAAAATGGTTTATGACACTTCCTGTTCTCAGAGTCTTCCTTCCTCGTTCCTAATGATCTCTAATAAGAGGATGTACCAACGTACATGCATGGCAATCTCCAGGCTAGCTGCTTCATACAAATGCCTTCTTCAATAAAGGAAACACCGTGCAAGGTGGCATATTAAAGATCAATGCCAAACTTCTTTCTCTTAAATTTAGTTAACCATTCTCTGAAATAGCAACTCCAGTAGGTTTTTAAATGTTTGTATTTCTGATGAATATAACCTTTGTAAAATAGACATAAATTTACTTCCTTTGCTTATGCAATGATTTATTTAGTTAATCAATAGTAAAAGAAAGCAGGTATAATATAAAGTGGATCTGAGTCGGTTGGAGGTTTTGAAGAAACAGCTGCAGGAGTTTCGTTTGTGCAGAGGTGGTGGCGAGCTTTCAGAATAGGAAACAACCTAAACCAAGGGAGCAGTGCAAAGGGGTTTCTCTCACTGCTGGTTTGAGGCACAAGGCACCTGGAGAAAAGAATTTGGCTTATTTTCATTTGAAAAACGGAAAAATATGGTGCTTGACAATACACTCTTCATAATTACCTCTAGTATTCCAGGATCACTAAACACAAGCATAAGTCAACATATGATTTTAACCCCAGAAATAGACACATCTCAGCAAAATACTTCGGCCGGGCTTATATGCCTTTTTGAATTAGGATGCAATTCTCAACTTCATTCTGTAAAATGCTTTGGAGCAAGGTTTTGAAAATGTATCTGAAAATTACGACGTACCAGCATTACAGTTTAATGACTTTGTACAGAGATAAGTGAAGAACAATTGATTCAGGATTTTCAGACACATCATTGCTGAGGACAAAAATTACTAAATTTTAAGACAAACAATGTATTTGAAAAAAGCTGGCCTGGCAAAAAAAAGAAGATTATATCAGAACCTGGAACTTCTCTTGTGCTGCAGCATGTGTTTAACAAAGCCTTTTGTAATCAAAACTGAAACAGCAAAGTCAGCATTGCCTCCAAGTAGCCACAATGATTTGTGCACAATAAAGCTGAAAGTCACCATGGAAGCAGCGTGATGTTATTGAAATTAAATTTATAAGCTGTAAATTAATACCTCCCTACCACCAGCGCCGCCCCCCTCCCCCCCCCCAAAAAAAAAAAAAACAAACAAACCCAACATAATCATAAGACTCTTAAAATGATACGGAAATGTCTAGAGTAACAGATACTTTGGTCAAGATGCCTACCTATTTTCTATAGTATTTTACATAACAAAACACTTCTCTTTCTAGGCTTCAAGCACTGATTTTTCTTCTTTTATTTTGATGTGGCTTCCAAGAAAGACAAGGAATTGTAATCAGAGTGCAGTATCAAGTCTATAATATGCTCTGATCGGCAAAGCATTTCTGCTGTTTTGGTCTCAGAGACATTTATTAATGGATGGGCTGATAATGCTTAGTATGTGCCTAAGATAACCTCAGAAAAGCCAGCAAGTACAACGAGAGTTGAACAATGTCTGTTCTCATGAGGGTTTCTTAGCAATAAATTAGATTTTCAATGCAAAATATATCACATTTTTGAAGAAAAAGCAATCAGGCCTTTGAGAGCCTACTAGCTGTAGAAAGTGTTTGGGAAATAAGCAAAGACACATTGCATGTCTTCAAAATCATTTAATTCATCCAAGGGCAAAGAAATCAGCATCTCATTGAAACACAGCTTTCTGTATCTTTTATTTCTATTTCACATAAAGGTAGGGAATACAAGTTTTCTAGTATTACATTCCCTTGTAAGCAGGATTGACAAGAATACAGTCACATAATTCAGACGATAAATATGAGGTGATTCTCTTTTATTTCCCTCATTAGTATTTAATCATGTACTTCAAAACGATTTCTGAAAGCACAGATTTTCCTAGTACCATCACACCTTAAGATCCATAGCTACAGTTCAGGTTGAAATGTGTTTATTCATATCCGAATGTATGTTTTGAATTAAATTAGTCATTGAGGGTTACTCCTCTGCCAACTGCTATTTGTCCTGCAGGAAAACAACTCCCCAAAGAAATGCAAATAATTCATGGTTCTTGAGGGCTTTGGGACAATTACTATGCCATTTGAGTTCTCAAAATTGCAGGAAGTAGGTTGTATAGCCTTGGCATCATCATTCCATATGGCTGCATCTGAAATAAGATGCTTAGGTGGGTTGTAAAGTGACATAGTTTGAATACACATAATTGTATCTTAAGCTCAGCTACAAGCCGTAGGCCACCACCAGTTCAATAAGGGATCAGACATGGGTCAATTAAATTCTGTGAACATTTTATTATCTGGGAGCTGAAAGTCTTTAGCTGGGATTAGACAAATACTGATCTTCACAGATTATAAACACTGCACTGATGCACTGCTACTGAGTTATGCAATGAATATCACCTCACACCACAAAC
This sequence comes from Ibycter americanus, assembly GCA_035590275.1. Classification (NCBI taxonomy): domain Eukaryota; kingdom Metazoa; phylum Chordata; class Aves; order Falconiformes; family Falconidae; genus Ibycter; species Ibycter americanus. Next base: position 25,235,828 of record JAVJGI010000014.1, on the reverse strand, counting down.
AAAACTAAAAGGAAAATAATGTAAACAGGTAATTTCAGGAGATACTCTAAAACCCCAGCATTGATTCTATGTTTTTTATACATGGGAGCCATTATACAGGACTACCTTTGTAAAAGCTACACAAGCAATTAAATAAGAAGGAAACAAAGGTAACACCAGTAGATTTTCTAGACATGAAAGTGTAAAATATTGCTGTGTTGTCAGACTGCATTTTTCACTGGAAAAGGTTTTCCCCAAAAACTCCCGCCCAGCTCTTGTTAACTGTTCCCACTCTATTCAAGTTCACCAAAATGACAGAATTAACGGAAGACAAAGGAGATGTCTTTTCTCTCTGTCACCGCAGTTTTAAACTGGACTGACTCAGCTCTTTACGAAGTCTCACCACGCTTGTTGTAAGAAGGCACAGTGGGGGCCAGCAGTTAAACTAACTTTTTCTGCTATTCTTCCTATCTCTACATTTCATCTTTTGAACACTTTGTTTTATCCCCGTGGGATGGACTACAATGTAGAGTATGAAGTCCCAGAGCACAGAATATTTGGGGCTTTTCTGCTTTCACACTTTCCTTTCCCTTCTTAATCATCTCATAATTCTTACAGTAATTATTAATTTACTCTTATTTTAAAATACTCTTAATTTGATTATTCTCATTATTTCTGCAATTCTTATGATTTTCCTTCCCTCTTTTAAGTATTTTTAGAAAGGATTTTCAATGCAAAACAACTATGCAAATGCAAATTTTAACAAAAATTAATGCAAATGAAGAATTAATATTCAAAAATAGATTAGAAGTTTATTCATTTTTAACAAGTAAGTGTCCTATCTACTTCACAAAAACAGTTCTGAGATCTTGGACCCTGTTCTGAGGCAGTTGCAATTCAATCTTGACTTAAGATACAAGAACCATAAATTAGTAAAGGAGGCAGGGGGAAACATATTACTGTTCCCCCAAGCAACAGCAACTTGACTATGTAGCACCAGTGACGCCATTGACTATGCTGAATACATAAATAGATCACTTTTATCAACAAACGCAATGCAGAGCTGAAAATTAACTATATTTTCTGGAGCACACAGTATCTGGTATTTTTCATGGTGGTATCTTATCACTCGTAGAGCCTTAACAGATATTTCTTCCCAGTTTCCTAAAGAACAGTACTTTGTTTAATCTAAGCTGTGAGCACAACCACACTGAATGATAGGGGGCAATATGTAAGGGTTTTCTAAAATAAAATGAAAGCAGAATTTTTAAAAGATAAACTCATTTAAGTCCTTAAGAAGATCTAAGGAAACAATGCCCTTGAAAGTAGGTTAAGCTTTTCGTCAGGCCAATCACAGATACAACTTAGTCCAACCTGAATTGCATTTTAACAGCTACCATTTCGTTTTCTATGGATTTTTCACAAAATTTACTATAAAGTCATTGGAGAGGGTGCATATAGCAGTGATAGTGGGGTTTATTGTTTTAGTGGGAAAAAATAGGTCTGAGATGATTCAAGAGCCAAACCACTTTGAGTCAGTATTTTCCAATTTGGGATTTCAAAGTTAGACAACCAGGTTCATGTGGGAACGTACAAACCAGAGTGGGCTGGTTTCCAGTAGCACCAAACACCCCAAATAACACAGGAGAGTCATGTGCTCATACCTGTGAAAACTGGACTTCATGCTTTGCCCTGAGGCTAGAGATCTCCTTTGGGCAGCCACTTTGGGAGCCTAGAAGTCAGATACTTCTGTTTGCTGGACACCTGTGTGCACATAACAGAGAAATATTTTCTGCCCAAATTGTTTTGCAGCCTAAAATCCCAACAGTTGTTTTTCGTTAAGAGGGGAAATGGTCTTTAAACCAACAAACGGTATGAGGAGTATAAACTACTTGCATGGCTCTATCCCCTTGCATTACACAAGAGGCAGAGAACTTTCAACGAAACCAACAGGTATCCAGCTGCCACAGGGCTATGTGGTTTTTGGTGAAACATAATTAACTTCAGAATTCACTGCTGCAAGGTGTCTCTGAGAATCTCTACGCTGCTAAGCAGAAAGAGGACCAGGGAGTTTGCTCATACACTGGACCTCCAGGCATCCCCAATGCTTAAAAGTTACCTTATGTCTTTGCTCTCTCAGCAGCTCCAACTTGCTTTCTTGCAAAGTAATAATTGGGAGTAGTTCCCTTTGGGCAATACAGTTCTTGTATGGTCAACAGTGCACCAGTTCGTCTCTTTCTGACCTCCAATGATATTCTCAAAGGATCAGATATTCCCAGATGCGCTTCAGGCCATGAAATATATGTCCTCAGTTTCATGTTGTTAAAATGCCACTCTCGCAGACTCTGACATATTGCTGACATTATTTCAGATACTTTGAATAGGGGGAAAAAAAACCCCAAAAAAATAACCCACAGAAAAAAATTATTCTTATGTCCTAGAACCACCATTTGGGCCCAAAGGAAATACTGGGCCAAGCCACCATATGGTAGACACACTCCACCGCAGAGTGGCAGTGTGAATGCAAGCCAGTAGATGCCATCAGCCCTGGGGACAGACCATTTCCTGGCCTTTCTGCAATGTGAGATGTGCCACATCACTTGCCCTCAGGCAGACAATGGGTTTGCATCTGTTTTTACTAGCATAGATGTCATCAGTGAGACAACTTAGGAGGATCAAAAAAGTATCTTATGGTTGTCAAGAGTAATTAAGAACCTACACAGCTGAATTAAATACAAAATAAACATTACCTTAGCTGTCAATGCTCATATTTCAGGATATCAGTTGGTAAAATTTCTGTGATTAGACAGAAACTGCCACCTTAGACAAGTTTACACAGTATGTAATTGCCTGCAATGGTTTCCCACCTTCTGTAGTACAAATCTTCATACAACACTGGTTTGATTCAGTCTGACAACTTCTGTGATCCTAATATTAGCATCCAGTCATGTCACTGTTGAGCTGATATATCCCTCAACACACAGCGGTCAGGTAATTCTTTTGCCACTACTGGTGTTTTTGAAGTTTACGAATTTAAAGCATTAACTTATTTTCCAGCATGATGTACTATATTATCACACTAAACTATGTAAATTGTTTACAAGCGCTTCCTATGGAGCGCGCATTTGCTGATAACAAGCACTTCCTGAACGGAATGAGAGTTCTTAACTCCGCTTAGTGAGAGTAGGAGACGCTTAGTATTTCGGGATTAGACTTGAGCCCCTCAATCCTTGCCTGATTCCTGGCAAAATCTGTCGTCTGGCCTACATACCACAAGTTCAGCCCACCAACCACCACAAGATTCTCCTGCAAGTAAAATGCATTGGCAGAGATTTGTTAGATCAAAGGTAGACATCTAAGAGTATAATCTAATGGGACCTAATTGTCTGCATTCCCTTCATAGCTCATGAAGGGAATAGGAAACTCTACAGAGCAATTGGTTTAAATCTAATGGCTAGAACCAATTTTCCGTCAATTCTAAAGGGCATCTACCGAGATTTATCTCAAACATAAACAACCACACTACATGTCTACCATTCAGTGAGGTGAATCCCACCACCACTTCCATGCTTCAACAGCTTCATCAGCTGGACTAGACTGGAGAGCAGGTAAGCGCTGCACGGTCCTTATGCACAGAACTTTGCAATTTGCTGCTTCTGTTCCAGGGATGCTTGTGCACAGAAAAGCATGCCACATTTTTCCAACCCTGCTGGCTGATCTGGTAAAAATATTAGTTCTGCAAACAAATATTTTGCCATTTTTCTTAGACCACCACCAGACATCAGAACTACTGTTAATCCCCCATTCTGTCAGTATCCAGCACTTTTTTATGTGGGAATTGGTCAGCGGCACAAAAGCCAAGCAATGGCATAAATCAGCTGAGTGTACTGGACTACAGCTGAGCTACATAACCAAGAACATGGGCCGCCTTCTGCCTGTACACCCCAGATCTGGATGATTGTCTCAGACCGTGATGTAACTGTGGGACCCAATTCCCAGAACTCAGTACCTGCTGCAACCTTGACCTGATGTTACATCAGCATAAGATCCAGGTGCATACACCCTCACACACACATTAGCTGTGAAATGGGAGACCTGCAGTCACTTCTTTCCTTTGGTTCCCTCTCCTCCCATGATAATTTCCTGAACTGCGCCTGCTGATGGCAGAGATGGAGGGGGAGGGACCACGTCCTCCAGGAGCTCCTCCTTGCTGCAGGCAGGAATGAGGCCCGAAGGGGAGCATGAGAAGGAACGTGGTGGAGTTTCCCTTCAGTAAGGGAAAAGGAAGGGACTAGGAAGGAGAAAAGATGGGACTCCAGTTCTCATTCCCCGGTCCTCAGACACAATGCACAAATTGATTTGGGAACACATTTTTTTCTCCTCATCCTTTGACTCTGTTTGCTTGGGTCCTATTATAGGATGCAGGAGATAAAGGTGTTAAACTACTGATGCTGAGGAAGAAATCAGTCTCCTATTTCATAGGCATCTCCCGGTACTTAACCTAGTATGTTTAAGCACCAAGCCTTTACCTGTGTATGAAAGGGAAGTAACAACAACTGCATTTGGTGAGGAATCAAATCTTTGCAGCATGCATTGTATGTTAATGGAGAGCGCTGGTTGAATTTGGGTCCTAAGGGCTTGCAGGCAAAAGGATTCTTAGTGTCTGGGCTGTCACTGGGTTAAGGCATTGACTGCCTATAAACTGCTCAGACTGGAGAAAATTTTGGCATAAAGGGGAACTTTCAGGTACCCTCAGAGTTTAGTGGTTGGTTAGGCAGGTGGTTTTAGACTGAAACTTTGGACTTAGGGGAATTTCAGACACTTAATCTTTCCCCTAGTGCCAAATCCCTTTGTGCAATTTTCTTATTGTTCGAAATGGGAACTATCCTGCAATTGAAACAAGGTAACATTTAAAATTAAAATAGGGAACAATGAGCTAGAAGGACAGAGAAGCTGAGTAAGGATAGAGTGGGAGAAGAAAGCGAGCAAAAGGGGTGTAAAGAAGAGAAAGGCAGAATTAGGATGGAGTGGGAGAAAACAAGAACAATCAGAATTAAAAATAAACCCCAGCCACTTTTCATGTTGAAAGCTCACAGCTAGTAAGCTGATTGGCATCTTACAGCTCTGCCAGAGTATTACAGAAAGAACATTTGAAGTTACCATCATGCGTTTTATGTGTTTTATAATCACATTTGTTAATTGGAAGATGCGTGATTTCATATCTACTAAAATCTAGTACTTTACCACTACAGTCTAATTAGTGAATCTTAAAAAGAAAGGTATGCGAGCTGATGCTTTGCTCAACAAGCTTGTATGTACGGTGGAAGAATATAATCAGAATTATATGCCATATAAAACTGTGGCTTTATTAATTTTCACTTGACTGTGATACAAATATATGAACCATGCAATTATTTTAAAATCCTAGCTACATTAAACTCTCCCCATTTCATACTTCTTCCTCATCTCACTTTCACCCACAGCAGCAGAGAGCACTTTCTCCTGCTAACCTGCAATAAACTCTGCTTACAGCTGCCTTTGAAGGAGATCTGCTGAAACTTAAAAATAAATGAGACAAGACTAAGATTAATAAAATAGGCAACAATAATTGTTCATTTTGTTATGACCCAAATTCAATCCACTAAGGGAAGAGTATAAGACTCCCTTCTAGTTAAATTGACTGAAACATTCTGCAACAATGGAGAATAATAAAGCACAATTAAAAGTGAAAGTGACCGGGGGCTTTAAATACCCAAGAACGATGGTAATGGAACAAAAAGGCCGTTTAAAGGTCAGCAGCTTATAAACAATATCCTCAGAGCAATTTCTCAAGAGGAAAATCATTTTGGATGGACCTACCATGTAGTTTATAAAAGAGAAGGCTTCTCCCACCCTGAAGGAAGCCAAGCAAAATTAAATGCCTACTTCGAGGCTCTGGCAGCCATTGTTTCATGTCTCAGGTTCAAGAGGAGCTATTCTTTTTCCAGCTGGCATTCAGTGGGATTGTCTGGCAAGGTAAATCTCAGAACACCATGCTGATAGAGTCATGCATTTTCCAAAACATTTGTTTCTTTGGACATGATATCTGGGCTGCAGTCCACAAGCTCTACCCGCACAGCAGGTAGGGGTTACCTGAGCACCTCCACTGCTGCAGGGCAAGAGGCAAAAGAAAACGCTGAAGCTCACGGTTCTTTCTGGGCAATGGTGGGAAGCAGCGTGCATCTACCCCTTCTGTTTCCTGCCCAGCTGTGCTTCTGTGGCAGAGTTTCTATGGCCTCATAAGCACACACCTCCCAGCACGTGCTGGGGACTGGCACCTGCTGCCAACCTGTACGAGTAGCAAGTGTCCTGGCACCACTATGGAAGTCTTCAGCCCTTCCTTGCTGAGATCAGTTGTCCTGGATGTGCTGGTCTATGACTTTGGAAATTTGTCCCCACAAGTGAAAATACAGAAACAATTATAAAAGCCTAGTATTGTTCTTTATATTTACAGAGATTCTGCAAGCAAAAAAGGACGGGGGGGGGGAATCCTTCTCCACTTAGAAACCTCTTTATCCTTCATCTTTCATACTTAGAGGTAGTACCCCATTCCAGCAGGGTCTGTACCACAGAGCTGGAAATAGAGATTATGCCCAAAACCCTTTAACTTTAATTGACTGCAGGAAAATAAGGCAACTCAGGTGAACATCCATCAGAAATCTGTCAAAAATATATGGCTAGAAGATTATTTTTCATCCAAGCAGGCATATTGAATACAGTGGTCCAACAAAAACTGTATTGTGTCAGCACCCACAGCAAAAACTGCTAGGAAGGATTTGCAGAATTCAGAGAGTTATTCTGCATCATTTAAATCCATGTCCGGGGAGGTGGGGGGAAAGTGATCTTACATATTTATTTAGCCTGTGTTATATCTCAGTCATCATGGAACACCTCATAACCCAATGTTCAGGCAAAAAACAACAGGATAGTTGGCACAAAGTATTATCATGTGTAAGGCATGTTTTATGTTTCATGCAGCTGCATCAAAGACTGACATAAACCAGTCATTTCAAAAGTCATCTAACGACAGAGAAGAATTATACTCAGGCTTTTGGTGAATTCTTTGCAGATGTGTCTCAGTTCAAGAGTTAGCCTAATAGTAATGCTGCCTTACACAACACAGGTTTCACTGGCTATTTATGGGCATTTAATATTTAATTAGTTCCCTTTCTGAGTGCCTTTATTTCTGCTGTGCTCATTCTGTACCTCTTTCTCCATCTGCCCTCTTCCTTCCTCTTGCACACTGCAAGTTCATTGAATATGAACTCCCCATTCCTCTCATGCTCTTTTTTATCCAAGCAACACATCAGTCCAATGATTTGAAGTTTGGTCCCTCTGTGTTCAGGTTAGTCAAGAAATTAACCAAAAGAACTCAACCACTTTGCTGTGGATGTGTGTTGCCTGTAAAGTACAATGTGTTTTTTTAAATATGACATTGAATAGTGTTTTTGATATTTCAAGAAAAAGAGTCTCCTCCACATTTTCTTCTGGTCCAGTTCATTTATGGCAGGCTGACCGTGCGCTCACTGTGCACAGACAGTGCATGCAGAGTCACAGGAACAGCTGATCAAACATAACCAAGCTAAATTCAACTCAGTACATTTTCCATTGCCTATAAAAAAATGTGGGTTTTATAGATTTCGTCTGGGTCTTGCTTCTGAGCTATAGGTGTAGAAATAAGACAGGAAGCTGGACAGATTTTCTTCCCTCAAGACTGTAAAACTGCTCGATAAACCTCCTTCTATAATAAACCCCTTAAAATGATAGTTGAAATCCTGGCTCCACTAGAGTCAATAATAAAACTCCTATTCACATCAGAAGCAACTGACTTCTGTGCTAATGAAAACCCTTTAACTACACCAAGTACGCTACATAATGACTCAGTATAATAATTTGTTATACACAACATACTTTTCTCCAGCTAGGATTTCACAATTTTTTACTAATATTACATTTTTTAAAATACCAATTTCTTCCATTAATAAAAGATAGTCAATATACCAATGCCCATTAATACTAAGCAGCAATTTAAAAAAGCACTCCTGAAGACAGCATGGAAATGAAACTACAGGGGGAATGTTATACAGGCCAAATGAAATGGTCAAGGCTGTTTTATGTCTCTGCTGGAAGCTGATATTTCTAGGGCCAAAGTAAATGTTAAAAGCATTATTGGTCAAGATGGACTCACATTGACATCTAGCAAATTCATACAAAACTAGAAGGAATTTGTAGTCTTCATCTGTGCCTAATAATTTGGTTTAGACTGGCCAAAGTATACACAGTAAGCAACCAGGTAGAAAAAACAAATTCCAGTTTATTGCCTGTAAAACGCCAGCAAAAATGGATTTTGGAGAGAGAAATTCACGTTGTCAGCTGTCTGTTCACAGCGCGGATAAATCCCGGTGTGTAATTGCAGCATTAGTCATGCTGGCTAACAAAGGCACTGCAGTGCAGGCAGGGGACCCACAGCAGAGAGCAGAGAGGTCATCACCTGTCCGAGCCACCAGCTCTCCTCACCAGCCTCCAGCACCAGCTCAGCCAGCGTGGTGGGGAGCCCAGGCTGGAGCGCTGCGCTCACTGTTGCCCTCTCTGCACCTCGCCACCGGCTCGTCCCAGGGGTGGCTGCTCCCCCTGCTCCCCTCGCGGGCAGCTGACGGTGGGCTCAGGTCCCTCTGCACCACTTGTCCAGAACACAGGGGACAAAGGGGGTCTTCTCATTGAAGCTGTAGCTGTGTCAATGCCCGCTTGGTTTTGAAGCAGGATGGAAGAGGAACAAAGAGGATAAAGCTTTTCCAAACCAGCCTCATGCCCCATTTCCAAACCCTTCTGAATTCAAGCTTTGGGTTAACAAATGCGTACCACTACAGGAGGGAAATGAAAGCCTCTTCTCCACCCACAGAAAACACTTTTGAAAGATACAGCCCAAGACTTTTTTCTTCACCCCCCCCAGTACATCAGTAACTAAGCGAGGGCTTAAATCCAGAAATACAGTCCTCATGTAATGATTTCATCAGTTCATAAATAGTAGCAGGGGAAGAATATTTCTGATAGTGACATCTCTTACACTGTCGCTGTTGCCGCTATGAATGACCCGAATTGTAAATGCAGAACTATGGGAATAATCTATCAAGCAAAGTGTTAGATTTGCCATCACTTGAAGCCGTTAAATCAGCTGTGGACATCTTTGAAAAATGTATTCTAGCTCGATCACAAGGCAAGCCTGTGTCATGGGCCTGCATTGTACAGGTGGAGGGTGTGATGACAATAGCTCTTCCATCTCTCTGCTTTGCCAGACTGGTTTGGATTTCTTTTAATTCCAAGATTTTGGGTTATTTCAGCATTCATATTTGTCAGCTTGAAAAGAAACATCAAAAACAAAGGTACAAAGCCCAGCCTTTCAGGATATAAATAGATTAACAGTTCCTAGAGGGAAAGGTACCTGAAAGACCCTGGCTGATTTTGGGCCTTTCCAGAAGGCTGCTATTAGACAAAGCCTTCCCCAAACCCACTGTTAAGGGCATTTGAGGTGGAAGGAAATACTAGCCATAAGACAGGCACTCAAAGCACACTTCCTTGGGGGGTAAAAAGTTCAAAAGTGTTTTATAAGGAGCTAAAAGCATCTGAGAACAAATGTTTTAAAATACAGAATAAAGGCAGGAAGACCAAGGATGTTGTTTCTTTTAAAGTATGGAGAGTGCTGGTACTGAACAAGAAAATGTTTCATTGTGGCTAAGCTGGAGCACCCAGTGCTGCATGAAATATAGCAAACCTTCACCAATGCTCCAGTGTCCTCCTCCCGCGGAGCGCTCCCTGTGCCGAGGAGGAGCCATGCCAATTTACCCAGCTCAGGCTGTAAATTCCAGCCATGGGCTGGAAACAAAGATTTCTTGATTTCTTTTTCTTCTACCTAGTCACCGAGATCATATTGTTATAAACACTAAGAGGTTCTCCAGAGCTACAAATAAACTGTGTGCCTTAACACCACCTGAGCCTGCACAGAGGTAGACATCATGGGTCTCTCTGCTGGCACACGTCATGCAGGAATAGGACCCTATTATTAAGATGGCAGGATCTTAATCTTGCAATGAAGTGTGCAAGGGATTCATATTGAAGCCATAGGAATTACAAAAACTGTTAACTCCCAAACAGGGACTTCTTTTTGCGTTAATACCTAGCATGGTAATGCCCCCAAGACAGACCGGCATTGCCACAGCAGAATTCAGTAGAGCACATTAAGTAAGTCGAGGTAATTTGCATGATTAATCAATAGCGTTTTGCCCTAAATTGTTAAGCTTTTTGTCAGCTTTTTGATTCTACCAACATGTTAATGAACAGCCGGTCTCTCCAACCATCCCCAAGCCATGCTGGCAAGATACTAGAGCTTTGCTGGATGGGGGCAGGGAGGAGGATTTTGGGAAGGTCATTAGTGAAATCTGTGATGTGTACAAATAGCAGCCTCAAATTTCAGACTTGTTTACTCATTTTAGACACCTCTGGAGTCCCAACAAAGGGCATATAAAACCTGAAGTTTCTGGGATGATCAAGAGGGAGAAAGAAGAGCAGGACAGAGGAGCGGGAGAGGGAGAGGCTGAGAAAGCCATTTTCGACAGCAATGCAGAGTGGTCAGGAAAAGTGGGAAGAGAAGGGCAGTGCTGCTCAGGACTTAGAGGAAAAAAGGTTCAAACACCAGGAATGAGGGAACAACATTGGGCATCCCATGTTTTGGTGCTGAGAAGCAAAGAACCAGGTAAAAAGTAAGAGGACATGAACCCAAGAGAAAGGTAGCACCTGTGAAAGAAAGAGTAGAGGAAGCTGAGGAAGAGGAGGTGGGGACAAATAAGAAGGGAATGGTATTTTTTTCTTTGCAGTCAGTGAATCCTTCTTATGTGCTTACAGGGGAAATTACCCTTCCTTGGAGAACGTGGCACATTCCCCAGAGGCTGATAGCCTTTCAGCAATGAGATGCCCTGTGTACCAGAGCGGTTTTGTATGCAAACAAGCAATGGTTTTGTTTACATCATTCTCCAGTCCACTAATAACAAAAAAAGGACAGGGCTGTAGCAAAACTACTCCTCGGCACACCCTTACCTGAAAGAGGATCTTCATGGCAATCTGCCGATGGTCTACCTGGTGGTTAGCTGTGGCATGGGCGCCAGCAGTTTGGGAGGGGAACCACACCTCAGTCATGCATGATTTGTGAGAGACCCAGGACCATCCTAGTCAGGAGTACCAATTTCTGAGTGTGCAGATACATTAGCCTGGGATGTATTTGACATTTAAATGCATAGGACTGAAGTTACTCATAGTTCCTCTGAAGAGCGTTCTGCTTTTGCCCACCCCCTCACCATAACCTTTGGTCCCCTACAATTCCCCATCTTCCTAACTAAAACATCTTGTTTCCTCCTCCCAAGAATACAGCAATATAATTAATAGTAAGTAAGAGCTAACCCACAAACGTACGCATTCTCTCGTGTTCTCAGCCAAGCAAATCTTTCATTTTGTCGGGTAATTTCTTTTTAATGTGGTGGTTCCTATTATTTCTTGATAGTGATAAAAGACCAGAAGCAAAATTATTTTCAGAGAATTTGAGAGGGAACAAAAAAAATATCTTTGTTGGCTGAAAGGAGCATATTTAATGCATGCAGAAGGTGTTAATTAAAAATCCTTAAAGTTGACATTATAGCCCTAAAAATCAGGAATATTTTGAGTCTTAAATGTCTCAGTTATTACAGAACATGTCTGCCGTGGCACCTATTTCTTTGCCCGAAGGCATCACTATAAAATTAAAAATGGACATTTGGAGCTAGTAAGCTTTGATCTAATTGAATTCGTGGTGGGATCAAATCATAATATGCCCGTTATTTGCTGATCTCATTTCTCCCTCTGGTAAAGGTTTGTCAAGTGATACCAGTGGACGCTTATAACCTAGTAAGAGATTTGCTACAAAGTAAGCTGATTTTTCACTGTATAACTTGGTGTTGCGTGGGGGCTTAACAAACAAAAAAACAACAGCAAAAAACCCCTGAAATTTACATATGCACTAAACGGCAGAGGAAGCTTCCAAGCTGCTATAATTCAGTAGGTATGGCATTTACCTCTATGTGTTTTTCTTCAGCTGGCTTAGTGCACAGTGTGCAAAGTTGAAAGTCAATTAATTTTGGAAAAAAATTCTTTTTATACACTATCTTCTGTGGATCCAATTTCTCATCTGTTCAGAGAATTCTTTTGGCATGAGCAGAGGTAAAACTGATGAAAATTAAATCTCAGCAATCTAATAAAGAATAATACTTACCTGAGTTTCAATGAAATACAGACGTGTATATACATATACCTAGATATATACGTTTTATATACATATGAAGACATGATAAATGCATAGGTTTATCAATTTATAGGTAGAGATTCAAAATAAAAAATAATTATTCTTTTTTTCCTTTAAGATCTCAGCTAGAAAAAATGACTTTTGCAAATGAGAAGTGGCATCAGTCATCAGTGAAAGGAGTGTATGGAATCTGAAATAGCAAAGCAATTGAACATGAAAAGTTTGGCATAGAAAAGAAGGGTGAGTAATTTAAACCCACTCAGGAACAGGTGTGACTTGTTCATAAACCAGTTAGGAAAAAAATGTGTTCAATTACTGCTCTCTGGTAAATAACAAATTACCATAGCAACTCCATTTTCAAACAACATATGCATATATTTTGTTTCAGAAAAGCTTGAGTCAAAACCTGCATTTTACTACCATGCCATGCCTTCTTTTATGACTTCAAGATGCGAATTCTATGAACTTCAGCTCCTTCTTTTACACACGCTGCCTTGGCCATGACCTGAAACCACTACCTTAAGGCTGACAGTATTGCTCAGCCCATGCTTAAAAAATATTCTGCCTATTTGTTGATACTGTTACATTGAGCCAATCCAGCCAGTAGCTTTTGTGATAGGAAGAGTAAACAGCTGTCATTTTGAGGGTGGATTCCCAATGATTTGTTATAATCAGGTGGTTTTTACCAGCAATTACAAATAACCTGAGGCACCTGTATGTAAGCAAGTATATATTTAAATTTATAATTATATGTTTGTGGTGGTGGTTAGGAATTTGTAAGTATTTCAGTTTTCAAGAACTAGGGAATTCAAAGGGGATCTGGTCAGAATTTGAATATAAATACTTATCGGAAGGCTGTTGAATTTGACTGAGTGACCATACAGAAACCAAACCCTTGTGCAGAACTGCGCAGCCCACACGGAGCAGGAGTCCCAAACCCCACGGCTCCCCAGGCTTTGTTGTACAGTAACATACACTCACTCACTTCCAAATCCTGGCCCAGACTTTACAGAAGGAACATGAGTCAGCAACAATTCATCTGGAGCACACAACATTAGCATGAATTGTGATTAAACTTTCTTTAGAAACAACTTAACCGCAGCCAGTATAAGTGTGTCCTGGACCTGGACCTGTCTACAAATACATAGGGGTTATACAGGCTCAGTTAAGGAACATCGTTTTAACACCCTGAATCTTTAAAATATGTAAGATCTGGACCTTGCACCTTGAAGACTGACTACTTTTGTGCAGATTCACATACTAATATGTGTCTCATCTGTTCAAATTAAGCTATCCAGGTTGAAATTAGTCTCCAAACAGGCTTCAAACTTAGAGAGGTGATCAGAATCCGCTGTCTTTAACAGGTTTCCATTTTGCAGTCAGCAAGAAATGGGAGTTTACTCAATGTTCCTATAACCATCTGTTGCCTCCACAATGGTAGTTTCAGTCTGGATCTTTCTATCCTCTCTCTGTTTACATGATTCAGATGGCCAAAAATACCAGAATGGGTAGCAGCATAACAAATACTGACTCCTTCAGTTTGAAAAATATCTTAGATCCATTTCTGATTTTATAAAACTATGCCAGAAGGTTGACCCAATAAAAGTAAACCATGTATGCAATTGTAAACGCTGGCACCCCATCCTCATTTTTCTAATCAATAAGGGAAGAAGGTGAAGTAGAAAATATAGACACGTATTCCTTAGCCAGTCTCATCTCATAGTTCGTTGGACATCATTTTTGCCTGAAGACATTCTCTGAACCAAACCACTCAATCATCAATAGATGCAGTGAAACATATCTCTTTTCATTCCATTGGAAACATGCAAACAGTAATACACCTCTTGCCTGAAGAAGAATTCCCTGTTCATACCACAGTGATTTATCTCACAGAATTATTTTGCTTTAGTTATTCATTCTAGAAGCTTTTAAAGGAAAGAGAATAAAATTTTTTAAAAAAGAACCCACCCAAACAAACCCCTCATCAACAACCAAGTCCACAGCCTCAGCTGCTTTTCTTTGCACATCCATTCCTCTCAGGCTGCACTATTTACTAATACAGATACAGGTTCTGCCACAGAGCTTTGCTTCAGAAGGCTTTCTTGAGTGGAGTGATTATGTCAGTGGGATTTTATTGGTATCTTTGGTTGCATCACCTCCTGCCACCTTTTCATCTTTGTATTCAGGTAAGAAATGCAACTCTACACGGGTATAAAGTTATCATATCCTTGCCATAAACTGAGTGACACGATAACTTGTCTTGTCAGATAGTTTCACAGTGCTGTGTATCAGCTAAAAGGCTGAGATTGAAGCAAATATTCAAAGTTTTTTTAGGTCTTCCCTCAAACCACAAGGACATGTAAGTACTGATACGAAATGACACTACATTTTGTTTGGGAAAATTTTGCAGAGTTGCTTTAGCCCAAGATGGCAGCTATTATGTAAGTAGAAACAACGTCTTCTCTTTCAAATTCTTCAGTTTCTCTTTTTTCGTGCAGACCAAATGTACTTCGAGCTGTTAGCTTTCCCTTTAGATAACAGAACAAGAGCAAAGTGCTTAAATCAGCATATGAAACTTTCTGAGTAAGAGACATAGGGGCTTGAATTAAGAAAGCCCCTCCCAATATGAGGCAGATGCCTGGAGCATGTAGAGGCCAAGTAAAAATACAGTACTAGCAGCTAGAGATGGGCCAAAGCTGAAGGTAAAGAATCCCTTCTTGCAGCATCTTTTTATGGTTTTGAATTTTCAAC
The DNA here is from genome assembly GCA_035590275.1 of Ibycter americanus. Lineage (NCBI taxonomy): Eukaryota > Metazoa > Chordata > Aves > Falconiformes > Falconidae > Ibycter > Ibycter americanus. The sequence goes on along the minus strand of JAVJGI010000014.1, from coordinate 25,220,737 downwards.
TTTGAAAGTCTTGACCCTTGTTGCAATGACTGTCACACAGCCATAAAGCATCCCCTCCTGTCCAGAAGGGTCATCCCTGGGGCCCTGACTTCCTGCATCTCCCATGGTCTGAGCAGTAGCAATGCAAGACTTCACCTTTCCTTGGCCGTGGGGGAACATCTAGTCAGCACGGGTATCACACAGCTGTTACATGAAGTTTTCAAGATTATCACTAGCCATGTTAGTGCAAAAGACATGCAGATCAAAGTGAAAACAGTAAGAGAGCTGGTTGCTGTTCCTTGCCTCCGTTTTCTGATCATTCCTGTATGCTACTTGGACACTGCTATGTAGGGCAGTTCCTCAGTTTTATCTTAGCTAGTGCTTCACTGCAATCCATGAAGAACTTTCTTCATGATTCCTTATAGTAGGTAGCTGCTGAATTATGTTGGTCAGGAAAGAGAAAAGACAAAAGACAGTTCAAGCTTTGTAAATTTATATTAAAAACTGAATGATGAGATAGACCAATGAGGAGTGCTGCTTTAGACACCAGTTCTCAGCATTTTTTAAGCCAAAGATCACCATATCTTTGTGAAATATCACTTCACTGCTTTTCATTAACAGCTAAATAGATTTTAACCTAAGCTTTGAGTAGTCATTTATTAATGCCATTTTCCCACAATGTATTTCTTATTTGCATATGTCAGAATGTATGTATTTGGATAATTTTTTTAATGCAGCTGTTCTGTGGACCATGTTCTGATGTCTCATGGACTTCTTGCATCCTGGAGACAATGGGTCGTTAAACACTTCTGAGTGCAGCTACAGTCTCCCATTGGAGCCTGCTCAGAGGCTATAGTCAGTCAGGCTGTTGCAAGTTTTGTTTTATACCCACAACAGCTTGTGGTCCTACGGCAAAAAGAAATCTCCAATACCTCCAAAAAAACCTACACTCTCATTCTTCTCTTTTATTCCAAATGTTAACTGCATTTTCAGACCCTTTCCTTACAGTAGATGGTAGCCTCCTTGTTAAAATTTCGGGGGTGGGGGGTGTTCCACAAGGTCAGCTTTATCAGTTTGGCTTTCCTGGTTTGATTTTCCTTAGTTTATCTATGGTCAGAGGCTGGCTTTCACAGTCACAACATATTTTGGTCTGTAGGTTCTTACAGAGCGTGAAATGTCACCTAAAGGATCTCGTGGCTGAGTCCCTGCACTTGAAGCATTCTCCAAAAAGTAACAGGAATTCCAAGTCTACACAGGGATTCTCCCAGTTATACTGGCTATTCATTAAAATAACCATTAAAATTGTTTCTCTTGCCTTAAGAGCTGTACAGCAGTATAACCTTCCTCACCTCAGCATTTTCAAGAGTTCTGGAATTCCATTTGTCAGGCACCCTTACAAATATCCAGCCAACATAAATAACAGCTATCCAGATTTCTTTTAAATTCTGACTTTGCTTCACTGATTCTATTTTAATACTACAATAAAATGGCACTGTGTAATTCTATTCTTTTCTTCATTCATAATTGCCATTTTGATTTTGAAAATAGTGCTTCTCACCAACTGCAATGTGAGCTGCATTCAGTTTGTTATGTTATCTAAATTTGAGCAAATATTATAAAGCTCGCGCAGTTCCACCCAGGGACAGAATGTTCTCATTTCTTCAATTACTCACATTTGAATATAATGTTCACAAAGACATTTGCACTTGTTCTTCTTCCTTATAATTGGAAACCTTAAGATTAACACTGTTGTTTAAAAGAAGATACGTTTGAGCCAACAAGCTTTTCTAAACTTAATTTTCAGCACTGCAGGTTACTAATTTTTTCCTGTTCTAGCTTTCATTCAGGAGCAAACCTATGTATCACACAAATGTACATTCTTGCTGATTTAGGCCCAGTTTGTCACAGACATCCTGGCCTAATTATGCATGCTCAAACACTGCAGCTATTGAAAACATCCTTCAAAGGGACGTGTCTTTTACTAAACTCGGTAGAAATCTCCCCATTGTGTAGAAGGTCACTGGGCTGGGTCTCAAGCCTACCACCACTTAAGTATAACCATCCACTTCCAAGGCTTATCCTTGCAGCTACAACCTCGTGTCTGCACCAAGGCTGGCTATGCTGGAGCTGGGCATGAGGAAAGATGCATCGTTTCATGAAGGGATGCTGTGTGTCAACAAGGTGCAGAGCTTCTGGAATGCATCTGGGCCTTTATCTCCTTGAAACAAAAGAAGAGTATCTCCTTGTTCAAAAGGACAACCATAATAAGCATGTCTGCATAAGGCTGAAAGGAACCTCCCGGGTTGTTGAGCCTGGTCAGCTGACATTACAAGCAACCATGTCGTATTAGCAGCCCAAGCAATGCAGAGAGCTGGGTTGCTCACTGTCTCACACCTCATGCAGTTATCCCAGCCTGTACTGACTAAGCGAGGCCCTTGGCCCCACAGCATCTGCTTTCTGCTGGTCTGTTGGTGGAAAGCAGCTGGTGCCCTGGGTTAATCAGGCATACCGTGTGTCAGCGCAGAAGGTCTTGCTGAACTGAGGATGGCATGATGAGGGTCCAGTGCCAGCCTGGGTGGGTTTCCAGATTTCACTAGTCAGTAACCCTCACACATAAAAATATAGCAAGGTTCAGGTTTTGACTAATATTTTTAGCTTACATTTTAGCCTTTGGATTTGGAAATCAGAAACCGTTGGCTTGGAATGAAAACGGTGATTCTTCCCAGTTCCAGGAGGACACACTGACTGAGCCCACCACTGGCTGGAGAAATTGGGCAGCACACAGCACTGTCCCCTCCAGGCTCACAGCAATGTCACCTAGGCACACAGTGAGGCCCCCCCAGGCACACAAGGGACAAAGGCACACCTCCTCCAGCAGTACTGACCCACAATCTGTTTTACAGTGCTCTGGAGGAACCAAAGCTCCTCTCTCTGAGTCCTCTGTTCTTTTTTACTATTCCCCCAGAACCATGCATGTGGTTTTATAATAGAGATTAATTAAGAAATGCAGTGGGTTTTGACAGCAGAAGGTAACCGCTGTCTGGAAATAGCATGAATTGTAGAATACTTTCATAAGCACACAATATGAAGAAGGACACTGCCAAATTAATGGCTAGAAACAAAGAAATATAGACATTTTATTTAAGCAGTGTGATATTTAATGTCACAAACTGAAGAAAAATCCAACTGCTGAATAAATAAGACACAGCAACTGGATTAAGGAAATAAGTTCATCCACATAGCACACCCTTGCTAGTAGGAACAACATGTATCTATGTACATTTGAATCTGGGTGTATGCATAAACAGATTTATTTTCACACAAGGGTATAGCTCAGAAATGTTCTGAATTAATCATTTATAGTAAAATGGTCATAGGAATCATCATACTTGAGGTCCATCCTCAAGTAAAGGGTATTTTTCTCAAGATTTGAAATACTGGTTAGCAGCCATGCCTGGCCTGAACAGGGTCATTCATTTCTTTCTGTTTAATGAATCGGGCTGCCCTGCTCTTTGTGCATGGAAAGTACAGCCAGTTTGAGACACATTTAAATAAAACTATTCTGGCAGTTATTTCCCTCAGATGAAAAAAAGTAAGGCCAGCCTTTAACATCCTAGTGGGTTTTGTGGCTGCATATCCTTTTTTAGTTCCCCAAAAGTTATGTTCTCATTAAAATGTCACCTTACAATAATTCTCTAATGTACAGGCTTCTGCCTTCATTAGCTGTTGAACCAAAGCTAGTAATGGAAAAACAGATTACCTTGAATTTACGATGGGCTAATTCCACTCCTTTTAGCCACAATGATAAATCACCCTTTGTTTACAATTGAAAGACAAGTAATTCCGAGCAGAATGAAGAATGGATGGAAAAATATAGTTTTAACTGTTGGCACAGATTGTTATGGGGCCCCGAAGCAACAACATGGTCAACAAGCAAAATGTTAAAACAAACTCTGGTAAAGCCCAGTGAACAATGTTTTCAAATTGCATTTATTTTAGTCAGTTGAATACCCCACCATTTACCTCTGACAACAAGATTTGACCCATGGGGAATTCCCTGTTACAAACGCAGTATTTTTAAAGGAGAGGGGGAATCCAAGACACCTGCACAGAGACTTCATTTCTGGAAGGTCACCACCTAAAACCTTTCTGGACTGAGAGAAAATTAGGGAAATGAAACTTTTCAGGATGTAATTAGAGGACCGAAAGTAAAATTGAGGCTGAAACCAGGCACTCATTTCTGCAGCCTGGATCTCATGGGGGGTTAGGGGGTGGTTGTCCTTCCACCTCCAACTGCTTTTAGAGCCTCTTCTGATGTTTCTCCGACACAGCATCAGGGCCAGCACACTTTCTGCAACATACTGAAGCATCTATAAACCCACACACACTCTAACCAGGCAGCAGAGGCACCTACAAATTACCCTTGTGTTTCTCTGGCTCAGGGATACCCAAAAGCTACACAGATTTATTTTGGCTTGTACTACGCCTGCAGGTGCCCCATTTGAGCACAGCTACACAGACTCCTAGTGTCAATGAGAACTAATCTGTATTGGAAAGATCCTTTGGGAGATATTTCTGTGGCTATTTCCCTGGCTGCATGGAGTAGTTCAGTGTTAATATACTGAAATGGACCCAAAAATCTTCAATTCTTTAAAGGAAACACCTGAGGAAACAAACAAACAAAAATATTTAGGAGAAATAGTAGTAGAAATCATAATAAAGCCAGTACCTAAAAGGTACCAGATCTCATTCACAAAGAAAACCCACAGAGCATCTCTGGGGAAGATAGCAATTCAATTTTTATTAATATTATTATTAGTTCATTTTTTTAAACCTGCTTTTAAAGTACAGATTTAAAAAGGCAATGAATAGGAACGTCATACAGTATCATTTACTAGCTTAGTATAGTGCAGGCAAAGGTCTCACCTTCAAAGGCATGGGAAGGGAGTGGGGATTCATTATCGTGTGTTAGAGAGATGATGGTGAAACAAAATTTATAACACTAAGCAGCCACTTTTTATGTTAAAAAATAAAAAAATCTGAGAAAATTTAGAAGCTTTTCCTAAAGGCTTTTTTGTTCTTGTCAAAATACACTGTAATTCTGCAGAAAGTAGATGATACATATGAAATTTTTTGTTAAAATGATCAGATTCTAAAGTAACACAGTTTCATTTCTTCTGCGAATTATTTTCTGTATGTATACATAATTAATTATCTACCTATACCTTTTCTTTTTATTTTGCAGCAACCATGATTTATCTGTTCTATTTTGACCAAGTTGTAAAAGCCTAGAATACCAAGTTAAAATAAAAGTAAAATATAAAAATAAAAAGGATGCTGTTGGGACAGAAGTTCCCTAAAGGACGAAATGAAATTAAACATTTTAGCTCATTAGGTAAATATCATGTCAGCCTCCAATAAAAGGAGGTATTTTCGTTTAACTGGTTCAAAGAAAGTGATCCTCAGAATCTGTTCATGTTCCCTTTGCTTCCCAAGTGAGGGAAGGTTGTAGTTAGGGTATGGATTTAACTGTTGAGGTGGGAAAACTTCTATTCCTTTTGTCTGCTTTAAAAAATCCAGTAACTAATGTTTTTAATATTTTTTTTCCTCCTCTCTCTCTCTCTTTGGGTTATGAACTGGACTTCTATATTCTTACATAGGATTTATTGCCTTATCTCAGACATCAGAAAAGTGAATACACTTATTAAAGATGTATCTAATGTAAGATGCAATCTTATTTAGACCACCCACAGAAATCAGTTGTTTTTAAAAAAATCTTGCAACTATCTACCTCTTAACTTCAGTAACCCAAGAATCCCATTCTTACGTTGGAGTTGATGGCTGCTGTACTCCTACTTCAGAAAGGGATTTAGCTTTGCCCAGAGAGAAAAGTTTATCAGAGAGGGAAATATTTGCTTTATGTATGAACTGAAATCTGCTGCAAACTCTCTTCCTCCAAACTGCAAAACAACTGATTTCTGTGTTTTATTTTATAATGTCTCCTCAGGTAAGTCTGTCAGGAATCTACAGCTGAGATACTGTGAGAATATCTTCCTTTCTTCAACCATTTGGTCGTATCACTTCTTTAAACCCTAGCTCCTTCAGGGTATTTTTTGCTCTTCAAATGTACAATTACATCTTTTATTGTACATGGTTTAAGGAGCTATCCCTGTTGTCAGCTGTTCCATTTTTATTTGACTGATTTATATTTGGTGTTTACCCTAAAGTTCCTAAACTCCTTGGCTGAAACAACTAAATAAGTTTGAGGAAGGGAAGTTCGTAGCACTTTGGGTTAGAGGGAAATTTTTTTAAAAACTTGAACATACAGAGAACAAATAGAGAGAACTCAATACTTCTGAAATAGTAAGGTTTTAAAACCTTTCATGACTTCTTAGTATTCAGCATTAAGAAAAATGCTGAAATAATACATATTATATACAATAATAAAAATGCTTGTTAAAATGATCCTTCATTAGCAAGCAATAGAGCTTCTGATTCAACAATGAAATTTAATCAAAAGGTAATGAACCATGTGCCCATGCGAGTATGTCTTATTTCTGTGGCTGTGATTTTCCTCCCAGTGTTATGAGAAAAACACTTGGCTTTCTTTGCCTGCCTTGTCTTTATGCTGACAGTTGTGAAGGTCTGTCTTTATAAATGATTACAACAGCCCCTTTCCATCAGTCACCATACTATTTTCATTGAACAACACTGATTTATCCTAATACATATTAAAAACGCCCTGAATGTGTTTTCCCATCTCCTCCACAAACAAGTTTGGAAGAAAATCTTTCAAGTGTTTTCTGACTTACAGGCCTGTTTCAAGTTCTTCCCTTTATGTTATTTTGTTTCCTTCACTGTGTTTCCACCCTTCAAACTTTCTGTATAGATCACTCATTAGAAAAATCATTTTGATGAGCTGGCTCTGAAGAGAAGAGGTTGCTCTCCTGCCAAGTGATCAGTGATCGTTACACCTAATTGCATCCATTCGCTGGTCCCTCCGAGTGTTGTGTGTCAGAGTGCCACTCAGGATGAACCCAAAGCCCCCTCCTTCAGCCCTCTCGCAGAGGCTTTCTTAGTGATTTTGAAGATTTAATTTCTGCTAGCCTATAATAAAGGGGTCTTTAGGAGCACCTCCAGTTGTCAGGCAGGCTGGAAATGGTGCACATCTGATTTCTGATAGTTCTGTTTCACTGGCAGATCCTCTCCTTCCTCCCTTCTGGGGAATCTTCAGCTGCTTGATTAGGGCAACCTGAAGTCTGACTTGGGCTTGCCAAGCTGTGAGAAACATGTCTGTCGTCTGCCAGGATCTAGCCCTGTAGTCCAAACGCCTTTTCCAGTGATAACACAAAGCCTTTTGTGAAGATTAGAGCTTATGCTGCATCAGGATGTTGCAAATCTAGATGTTAAACCTGCTTCTTACCTAAAGATTTTACTACAGGACATTGTAGGAATTCCTGAAGAAAAAAAGACAAATAGTTAAAAACAGTCTCAAAATAGTGAGTGACACAACACACACAAGAGAAGCAGAAGAAAGCAGGAACAGAAGCATTTATTAAGATCATGACATGAGGGAAAATTACAAATGCTAATTAACATTTTTTTAAATGTAAATTTTGCAAAATACTTGGGAGTTTTGAACTTGGTATTTAAGGAAAGCATTACTGATCCTTTCCTGAGTTCGTATATGTTCCAGCATCCTTATCCTGGTATAAGGGATTCTGCAAGCAAGATAAAAACAGCTTCAAAGCATAAAGCTGTTATTTAATAACAGACAGAGAGAAGCAGGGAGGTAGTATTTAACCATCTGTAAGGCTAACCATAGATGTGCTCCACACCACTAATGAAGCACCCCGAGAGCTTTTGCTGGCTGGGCAGGCACAGATGAGGAGGGACAAGGCTGGCCTCTGCAGCTGTTTGGAGCAGGTCCTCAGTGTCACAGGATTATCCTTGTCCACCCACCCCTGATGGCATGGACCATTTGACCTGATGAGCTGATGCTTCACAACTAGCAGCCTCAACTAGCATGACCAGCCTCCCTAAAGTTTCTCCTTTACTTTTTCACACTTTTCCACACTGATGTTTTACCTCTTGAATCCTCCAGCTACTTCTGATGCTATTGCAAAAATCCTACTTCTGCCTGTAATTTTACATTTCTTATCTCTGTACAGCCTTTCTCACAGTTTTTTTCTAAGCAGTCTAGGTGGAGGTTATGCAGCTGTGCTGCATCAGACCTGAGTCGTGGATTCAGATACGTGGTCCGAGAAACCCTGTGTAGCAGAGGAAAGCTTACAGCAGGGGCCACAGAGTTAGGGTTACAAACAAATGTAATATATTCCTAAATATATATTCACAAAAAAAAAAAAAAATGTTCCCTGTGAGTTATAAATAGCTGACCCCTGTAAGCTAACTAGTTACAAAGGATTTTATATGGCAAGCACCTGTACATAGGACAAGCCACCTGATTTTTCATACCAAGACAGTATATCAAGTGCTCGGCCCGGCATCCCTTGGCACCCATAATTCCTCACCTAGTGAGAGCTTTAGAGACACAACATCTGTAAGATCGGACCTAAAATGACAGAAAAGTATTGAAGGTCATGCAGAATAATTTACCTCAGCTTTGGGTATTTGATAGATGAGAAGGCTCTTATTCATTGGAAATGTTAGAAAGCATTACGAGAACAAGAAACAGAAATTTATAGATTCGTAAATTTTAATGCCAGAAGAATCACCTAATCTGACCTGCATATCATAGGCTGTGAAATTTCAGCAAGTAATTGCCACATGAAGCTCACTGATTTGGGGCTAAAGTAGTGCTTATCTCCCAACAGTAACAATTACCAGATAACATCAGGAAACTATTTTTTAAAAGCAAAAGAAAAAAAAAGAAATTTGCTAGTGCAACTCTATCGACCCCCTTTTTCTATACGTGCTTGGTAGAAGTTTTCAGAAAGCTGTACTGCAGTAAGATTACAGAAAATAAATGAGAAGTACCTGTGCAGTTTGCACATGACATTGCACTTCTTGAGTATCTAACAGCTACAGAGAAGAGGATAATAAATTATCTTTATGCAGCAAGCAAGAAAAGGGGAGTTAAAATAAACACAAAGAAAACCAAAGGTGACATAAAGCATTTACACCCAAGAAAAAATACTCTTGGTAAATGGAAAGTAATAAAAAAGCTGCAGCATACGTTTACCTTCAATAGTTTTTCACTTTAGAAAATTATGATCATGAGAAAGAAATTATAAAAAAAAATCTATAGATAGATGGAGAGCATTTGAAAGGATGAATGCAGTTCTGGAGAACAACAAAAGCACATCCTTTGCAGAGAAGATTACTGGCTGGGTAGGTAGCTAGCTCTCTGTGACCTGCCAGAGCAGGAAAAGGAGATGAAATAACAGCAGAATTTGAGCATAAAAGAAAGCAAGTTAGTACATGAACAGTGGAACTAAGGAAATTTTGTTTCACATAGATTTGTCCTGCATGTCCCACATCACATCTACCCACCTCAAGAACAAGAGTTTCTCCATATGGAATCATAAGAACCATTCAGTTTGGAAAAGACCTTTAAGATCATCAAGTCCAATTGTTAATCTAGCACTGCCAAGTCCACCGCTAAACCATGTCCATCAGTGCCACATCTACACGTCATGCCTACCGTCACTCCCACTGTATTACACCCAGCTCCCTCCATTGTATCATAGTTGCCCCACGCTGCTCCCAGTACTGCTTTGTTCCCCATGTTCCCACACCACCGTACCCCACCTGCCCATATAGCTCTTCCCATCTACTTCTCGGGGCTTACTGGCTGTGCAAGAGACAACACGAGCAAGAGACAGGGCTACAGGCACACTGTCCACGCTGGCTGTCCAGGTGGTTGCTGTTAACCAGAACTAAGTCATGATCAAATCCTCTGTTTTTTTTCCTCAGAAGGAGCTTTAATAATATCAGTCTCCTCTACTCAATCCTTGATTATTACAAAATTTGTAAGACTTTGTCATCTTTAAGGCCTCTGCCCAAATTGGTTGAAAATAGGCGAAGTGGGAGAAGAGAAAGTAGAGAACAGTGAGAAAACACAATCTTGCTACCTTATTTCTCTTGAAACCAGGCTAAAAAAAAAAAAATACGTGTAATTTATTCAGTCGAGGAAAACAGGAAAAAACATGCCATCTTTACGGGGCTAAATCCCAACATGCAGGCTTAATATCTTTGCAAACAAAATGCAAAAGCCCCTTTTAACTGTGTCATCAGGATGCCAGCTGCCTAATCAGAATAATTAGGGAATATCAATATTATTAATTACTTTTTGTTTTAATCATATGTGGGAGGTGGAAAATGGAAGCTAAACATTTTGGTCAGAAACAAGGCTCTCTCACGAAGGAGAAACACAATTCTAGGTGTTTCATTAGGAGAGTGATGTAAAATTACCAGTACAAAGGATGACACAAAATCTACCCATCTAGCCAGCGAAACAGTATCTAAAGTAAGGCTTGAAATTAATAAACGTATAAATAGATTAATTAAATAAGTGCAATACCAAAAGCAACTTCCAGCAGAACTAAATGATTATGAGACAAATATGCATGTCATTTTTATTTAAAGATCCTTATTTCCTTTAAATACTACAGAATCTCTTAGCAATAAAACTTATATGAATAAGTGATTAAGTAGATAACACTTCTATAAATATAACAAATGTTTCTATAAATGCAAATGCATCCTGATGAAGAATAATTATTTTTCTATTTTCTCAAGTCTCTCAGCAATAGATACTTGAATAAATGTGAGACGGCATCATTCTAATAAATTACTGTAGGACATGCAATTGGGGACACAGAAAAGAGACTGATCATGAATTATTTATCATTATCACTGCTACAGCTTTTTGCAAAAGAATAATGCTTGAGTGACACCTGGGACATGGGGCAAAGCTGTCCCCCCAGCTGGGTGGAGTTTGATACTACTGACAGAAAGGCCAGAACCTATTTCAGTGACGGTGATAACATACTGATGAGCCTTCCAGTGACCACATATCTGAGTGCAAAAGGAGATCCAACCTGCCTACGAAGCTGTTTGCAGGGCAGGATCTTATACCTGAAGTTTTTCTTCTAGAACTAGTTGTTGGCCAGCTGCTGCTTTCTTCCCAAGAGAATGGTCAGTAGGGTACTTCTCCCTTGCCCTGTTCTCCCTGTTTTTCAGTGTCCCGTCAGGAATGAAAACTCCCACCCACCTAATGCCAAGGCTGAACTTCAGCCACTTTAGCCTTCATGCCTTGCACTGGAGTCGGTCACTCTCAGCTTGTGGCTACAGTCAATGGAGAGAACTACTCTTAGTGGTTGGTTGACCTATTTTAGGCATCAAATTTAAGTTTAAAACATCAAGTTTAAAATAAAGCATGCCTTGCAGGGTTGATGTTTGGTTTTGATGGTTTTTTTGTCCCCTGGAGGGGTAGGCATTGTACTTTGGGCACTTAATTCCTGTAATTTGTTTTAGGCATTGACTTTAAGGTTGAAATCAATCTTGCCCAAACAGTACTGATATGATCTGAACTTAGGTACATAAACTTTTGATTACATTCAGAGATATCTAGAAGGAAAAGGCACATTTTATAGATGTATTTATTGCTACACGTTAAAGGTGTCCTGGTTCAGGTAGGAGGACGAGGTGATCCAAGGACACCCAACACACCAGCGGCTCGAGGTGTGGTATGCGTGATTCCAGTTACACCTGACACTGAAGGTGTATCAAGATGCCTTGATGAAATAATTACTGAAGCTTGCAGGAAGCTGCAAAGATTCATACATATGCATCAGGAACCCTATTGAAATATGGGAGATGAAATATTTCCATCCAAGTCACTGGGGGCAATGACAATTTTTTTCTGTCTTCCAGTGTATAGCAACTAATTATTCTTGTCCGCTAATTATTATCTTTAAAATGAATAACCTATACTGTTCTTGTTTTGTACGCTATACTCCTAAAACTCCTTTGCATTATATGTGTGTAGACACTTAAGTCTACTACTGAATTTTCTGCTGAGATTCCCACCAGCTAAAAAGCATTAGGATTATCACTAACGGAGGGAAGCAGGCTGTGATGGGGACAGAGGCAGCTTGGAAGAACTGGAAGACCTTCTCACCAGATCGGGAAGAGGTGTGAATCACCTTGAGAAGTAGCTCACCTGTCAGCTGAAGGGAACACAGCTGGAAGCCAAAACAGTGTGCAAGGCAGCTGTAAAGTCCGCTGTTATTTCCCCTCCCTCTGCTTGTCCTAAATATAGTAAATGATTTTTTTAGCTTTGCATCTCAGACAGATAAACTTATTTTCCCGGGAGGCAGAAGTTTGCCTAGTAGATTGGCAATTTCAAAGGACCTGGTAAGGTGCAGGTGGAATCCCATTCCTCTTCCATGAGAGAGCATCCAGCCTCCATCTGGGTGTCCCAGCAAGGCACTGAGGCACTGCACCCCTGCGTGGCAACACCAGATGGCAATTTGGCAAGGATGGGGAGAGCACCCTGTGGGCAGGGTAGCAAGGCTTCCCCCGGCAGACGGCAGGGAGTGTGGGGACAGCCAGGAGCTGAGGCTGTCGCACTGAACTCCCCATCTCCACCAAGTACAACCCTCAGGAGAGGAGCAATACTCAATTATGTACATGACCTAGTATTTTCTTCTAGTTAATAGAGAAGACTCAAGTTCTGTTTTGTTAGCTATTGTATATTTATGAATGCAAAGACGGCCGTGTCTGGAAGATCTTAAATCATATACTCATATCAAGCAAAGATGTGAATTCTGAGGTCAAGAGGAGTATAGGAGTATGTTTCCCTGACTGATCATTTCTATTCGTGGCTCTGGTTTTGTGCTTACTTTCCATGTCAGGAGCAGGGTGTGGGTGTAGCAGAGTGATGGATAATGTGTGTGTTTGCAGTTGGGGGGAGCAAGTGGCTGCCAGATAACAATTCTCTGATTTCATAATTCTTCTCAGCAGCCTCATCCCTCCCACAGACTATTTCTGCAAACACGTCCTTTATTTCTGTTTTTGCCACTAGATGGTAGTAGCAGGTAAAGGCTTCCTCCCCCCCACCCCCCCACACCCCCCCACACCCCTTCTTTGTTTACTGTCTGTGAATAGTTTTAGGCCACTGGTTCCAGTAAAAGGTTTATCGTTTTCTCTGAATGATCAAATGATTATACAGATATTATAGATTTAAAAATCACTGTTTGCAAAATAACTGTTTCCTTCCTTTTCTAATCCTCACACCTCCTCTCCCCACACATCTTTGCTGAATCCAGTGTGGGTGCAGATCACAGGCAGCAGTCATGACAGGCAGAAACAAGCCTCGCCTGCCCACCAAATCCCACTGAAGATTTTCTTACATACTGCGAATTACACTCAGCATTTTCAGCAATTGCTTCTTTATGGGTACTAAGGGTCCTGGGCAGCTGTTCAGCGCCCCCAAAGCAACCCTGTGCCCTCCTTCGGTCTGCTGTGCCTTTCTTGCCCCACTTGCTGGGCTTGGGTGGGAAGAAGCATCCCCAGCCCTGGCAGCTCTGCAGAGGGATGCCCGCCACCTTGCTGGGGCAAGGGGCAGCTGGGCAAGGGGGTAGCTGCGTCTGCTGACATTGTCAGCCTCAAGAAATTGTTAGGAGAGGCGGAACAGGGTATTGTAACTTCCCCATGACCCCAAAAGTAGGCTCATCTGTTTTGATTTTTACATGGGACACATTTTTCTTCTGTAGATGCAGCCAACAATTAATAAAGCACTGTTCTACATTAGTGAAAGCTATCCAAAATCGTCCTAACATTTCATTAATGTGCTCTGTTTCAAAGCAGTTTTGCACAACCATTATCATTTAGAAAGGAGAGAAAATACAGTCAGTGCAGCTGTCATTTGACAATATCAAATATTATCCTTAGCTACTGAGAAAGTATCACAAAAGCATCATTTAGCAAGTGCTTGATGACCAAAATATGGATATTAAGACTGCATTTTCTCTATAGATATTTATCATAAGTAGACCAGAACAAATTAAGTATTACACATAGTAAGTGCTCTATACACTCTCCCAGTCCCTCGGGTACATGCTCATATTCAGTTTATGTGACCCCAAGGAGAACCCATATGTTAAAGTGCAGATCAATTTACTCATAGCTGTATTTACTTTTTAAATGGATGGCACCAACCTACAATAATGATAACTGAAGGAAGAGCCATCCTTCCATCTACTGAGAAAAGCTTTTGGTAATTTTCTCAATAGGCCTATCTCAAGATCATTTATTTCTACACAGATAAAAATACCTGTTTAGCAGATTGTTCAAGGCTAAATTCTGATGGATATTTTCATCCTTTTTACATAACTACAGACACAAGCCAAAATAACACCCAAGCAAAACAAAAACATATATTCCTACACCTATTGGGGTTAGTCTGTATTAAAGCTTCCATTTTCCCTATGGCCAGCTTTGCTTTTTTAAGGTATTGAAGAAATACATCTTTCCTCTTTCATACTGACTTCTTTCTGCCTCTTCTCCCTGTCTGCCACGGGAGAGGAACACTTAAAAAAAATAAAGTTAAAACTAAGGGGGCAGATCCTCAGGTGTTGATCAATATTGCTCCAATGAACTCAATTTATGCAAATTTTTATTATCTGCAAAACTGGGCTCACTGGATTTTAATTCCAGTTCAACTTCTGATGCACCTTTTGAGAAGAAAAGCAGAAGGCAGGCAGTTCTAAACAACCCTTTAATTTTCACTAGAGGAAGAAGGTTTAAGGTTTAGTGAAGCATTTTTCAGATAGAATTTCTCCTTTCAGTTCCTAAGTACATACACACTCTGTTCTGTAACTTCAATACTTCATTTTCCAGATACCTGGTTCAATTATAAAATGTTCAGAGAAATGACTGCATTAATAAGGCAAACCTCTACCAGAGGAGAAATATGTTCTTACAATTAAATCATTTGTGCTGGCATTAGACGTTTTGGGCTCCTCCAGCCTGACCATGGACACTTAATGAATTCCCCAAATTGAGAACTTTGTAGTCCTGTAACCCACTGTGATCTGTGCTCACATGAGACATCCACTTCTCTTCATGGAAGGCAGAGCTGGGCTCCAACAATGACAGCTCAAAAAAACCCCTTTGGGTAAGTACCTAAAGTTAGGTATACCTACTGTGGGTCTGAATCTGACGCCATAGATTCACAAACATTTTAAGCCAACACTTCGGTCTTACTCTCTCGCTGCCCGCAGGCACTCATTAGTGCCCGCTCCTCCCCTTCTCGTGTCCCTGCACAAGCAGTCAGGCAACTGCATGCTGAATAGGACGGGTGGACAGATTTGGACAAAAACTGATGCAGAAAAAAAAGACTCCTATCAGCCCAGACCTGCTGTCCATTCTGGTTACCACATGGGCACACGTTTGTGTTACTATCTCATGATGTCTACGCAAGCAAATAAAATGGATCATGGACAGGACCTAGAGGGCAAGAGGTATGGTGAGTTCTGCCTGTTTACAGACTCCACATGTATACTTTCTCACTCAAAACTCATCCATACTGCTTACTGGGACCAATCTCCCAATCCATGCCCAGACACAATGCAGATGGTGCAGGTCAAAACCAATCTGTGGGAGCCTAGCCTGAGCCTGTTCAGTTTATTAGCGTAGACAGAGCACTGTGAGAGAAAGAAAAATATCTGCTAATGGTGCATCAGTGCTGGGTTCATGATATGGAGACAAGAATACCTGATTTAATAGGCTGTCTTGTCTAGTTAGGTTTGTATGGCCTCTAACACCATCAGGGCACCCTTGGTCAAAAAGTAAAACAGCTACCCAGCTGCTTCAGGTCAAAATTACTTTCTCATGGGAAAAACATTCTCCCAAATTTTCTATGGGAAAAACTGGGTCTGTGACTTTTCTTTGAGCCAAGGTATTTTGTTTTAACCCAGTCCAGTAGGAACCTGGTTTCTGTAAAAACACTGTATTGTATAATTGGTTTTGTAGTTCTAGCCTCCTCTGTCTCCTGTAGTTAACTCCTGGATTAGACTCCATCTACATGGGTACAATACACTCAGTCCTCTCGCTGTCATCCCTGCAGCTGCAATGTGGTGCTGGAGATGTGGCCCGAGCCTGCAGTCTTACCCGCCAAGGACAGAATGACACAATAGGCAATTCAACCTCCAAACCCCATCAGGCAGAGTAACATTGTACAAATATGCAGCTTTTGTGCTCAGCTGGGAAAAGATGAAATGCTCAATTGTTTCTGAATCCATGTTTTTCAGAACATTTTGTTCCACAGTGCATGTTGATATTTTGATTTCTTGTAGGAAAGTGGATGGAAATTCCAACTTATGTATAGCCCTTGCCACAGCCTCTAGCTCCTGCTATAATAAAAGCAAACCAATTATAATAAAAGAAAAATAGCTTTTAAAAACCAGTTGCACAGTTTCAATGATGCCTTGTACAACAGTAACAATATTTTAAAATTAAGCTTTATTCTTTACAGAATACAAAAGATTTCAAGATCTTCATCATAGAAAATGGCTAGCTCCTAATAGTTGTATTACATTTTGTGTGTGCTATATATTTCTTCTTTGCCTGACTCATGATAGGACTTCCAGCATGAAATGTACAGTACATTCTGCTCTCAGTTACTCTGGTGCAACCGCATTGATTCCAGGGTTATGCTGAGCTTTGAATTCTGTTCCCACAACTGCATGTTCGCACACTCTGCAGTCAGACTTGTTCTGTTTTGCTCCTTTGGGACACCATTTCAAGAATGAGTCAAGACGCCTAAAAAGTGCAGTTGTGGTTGTTGTTCAATATTAGTTTGCTCCTGACAATAGTTATAATTAATCAGGGCTTTCCGCTCTCACTGACATCGTGGTTACTTCTGAGTTTTCCTGGGGTTTATTTTTGCAAGACAGAAAACTATGGAAAGCAAAGATAATTTTTAAAAATAAATTCCAGGAAAGACTATTATACCATGATGTGTTACTGTTTGGAGTGCTTTAAAATTGACAGCCAGGATATGTTTTGGGATCAGATTGCTGTGCTGTTTGTTTGCAGAGGGGTAATGATTTTGCAATATAGAAAGCACTGCCTAAATGGCAATGAACATAATGAATGAATGTGTTCTTAAGAGCAAAACTCTTTCTTTCACATGGCATATGAGATGTACTTCCTAGGAGGCTAGGCTGCCTATAGCTTTGTAATTCACAGAATTGTTCCAGATAGAAATATTTGCCTATATGCTGCATGGTATCACAGTGAGACATTTTAAAAATTCAGCTTTGATTTTTTTGTTGTTGCTGTTGATGTATGTATTGGTTAGCATACAGTCACAGTAGACTATGACACCTAAAAGCACCATTTTTCAGAAACACCATTCTTTTAATGCCTAAGACTTTAAGTATCTCATCATCTGAGGCACTCAGGGTGGGTGTTTGAAAGTCAGTGACTTATCAAAGAGCAGGAGAAATAGCAATATAGCACTGGAGTACCTCTTGATGTCTGAGGACTCAGCTATATCATCAACAACAATGAAAAGGAGATGAATCTCTACTAAGCAAGTCTTCCCTGATAAAATCTTTTCTCTACAATTTTTTACAATGTTTTATAAACTTTAAAGATCAGATCTGATTTGCATGTGCAATGTCTTTGCTTTTTTATTTCACAGTTGCTAGTTATCATATAGAAGGCAAATTTCTGATGAATAGATCAACTTCTAGCAGCCCGAGTTCTCATGTGTTCAGCTTTCTGTCAGTATTGTGAGCATCCTTTGTTCATTTAACTGAGTAGTGGGAAAATGGCAATTTCTCAAAATAACTTCTGATATAAACATGGATTCTGTGTAGATGTATCACAGAGATGAGATGTCAGAAAAAATTTCCTACCGTTTCTACTGGCTTAAGGCAGAGGAAGATCTACAGAACATATTAAAGGCTTCATCCACAGTCTGAGCACCCACATTGTGCTCAGATGAGCCCAGGCTCTGTCCTCAGTTTTATACAGTGTCTTGCTGTAGATACCATGCATCTCAAATACCTATTCCTACACTTGTACTCTGTGCATATATGTTCAGTACTAAGATTTGTGGGTGCATGCCACAGATTCAGAAAGTACGATCCTGAAGAACTGACTTGTGTTTTTTGTAGGACACCTAACTTTTTCTTCACAATTCCAGCACAGAGTTGATTTGGGTCTTGCTTTGCATCACAAGTGGAAGTCCGAATCTTAGGTGAAATGTCCTGTTTTCAAGATGAAGTAGGGAACAGATCCTTATAGCTTTGCTAAGCCTGAAGGACAACTATGGAAGGACAAATATGGAATTAGGGATAAGAGCAAAGTTAGAGAATAGGAACATACCATTTTGGATATCAGCAGTGGAAGCAGAGCCCCCAGGTGAAGGATCAGACTTTCCTGAAACTGCTAGAGGAACTTTGTCCCAGTTCCAAATGGAGGTGATTACACCAGTGCACAGGTTGGTGGCTCTGCACTGCTGGAAGTGGATAAACCATGTAAGAGCATAACCAGTTTTGTATTGGCCAGTCAACTGCTGGAAGTTTGCAATGGGATCTTATGGTTTACAGCAAGCAAATGGCTGGATGGGATAAGGAATATATCCTAAAGTCATTAAAATTAAACTTTTTCATTGTTATGGATATGGCCAGGATTTGCCCTGGGGAAGGAAGAACCAAAAGTCTCAGAGGCAAAAGATACTTCACCGTGGGTCTGCAAGGCATGTGGTCTTAACTGCAGGTTCATTAACACCCACGTGGGAAGCAGAGGCAAGATGTGTAATGCCAGAGTATTGGGGATGTCTGGCATTTGTAGGCTGGCACAAACAGGAACTAATTTTCCTCTTAATGTTGTTATCAATGAGGTGTTAGCACCAACAGTTATTCTGGAGGACTGATGTTGGTTTTATATGCCTTGGAAAAAGAAGTTTAGGTTAAATACAAAGCAGTTTCAGTAATGCAGTGGGGAGCACATTTAGTGGGTTAAATGGAGTATGCATTTACATCACAGACATTAACTAAAAGAGCGTTTGGATACCACAGTGACAGGAGCACTCTGCACTACAACTGCAGGTGTGAATTTGAGCACTTTTATACAGAAATAATGTAGGGGGACTCAGTTTTTGGACTGGTCCACACACCCAGAAAACTATAGCCTTCAATACTGAGCCAGGTTCAGAGCTAGCATAGGGGAGATCACATCTTCCTCCAATATCCTGACAGTGTGATAATGGGGAGAACTGCTCAGAAAAACATGTGATACTTTATTGATTAAATGAAATGGGAGTCCTAATACATTCATTTTAAAAAAATAGTTATTCCATATGTTCTGTTATTTCAGATTGTATTGGTGGGTTATTTTATAAAAACTTCATAAAGATATCTGTACTGCATGAATGATAAGAATCCACACAGAATGAGCTATTATTATCTCAGAATGGATAGGGAAGGCTGCTGTTAGTATTTGAGGATTAAAGTATGGTTTCTGAATTTCAAGTTTGTTGCCTTTTGTCTCAATTTTTAGATGTAGAGGGGACTGTGATAATCAATTTCATTTAACATCTGTGTCTGAGAGTTGTACGAGGCATCCCATGTGCAGTCTAGATGATTTGTATGTTTTGCAACTTAGTAGAAAACATTCTTATACTTTTAATCATATTTATTTATTTGATGGTAGCTTCGAAAACATTATTATATACAGAAACACACATATTAGAGAGTGGAGGAGCCCTATAAGTAAGGAAATATGGGGACCTGAAATACATCCATATGCCAGTAATAGCCATTATACTCTCCTTCCTATTTGTTACTGCTTGTGAAAAATTATAGTGTCAAAAGGAAAGGACTTTTTGTTTTAAGATATTCAGATGAATCTCTTCACACTGAGCACAACAAAGTGACTAGAGTTGTTGATAAAGGCAATATTTCAAGAATTACCTTCTGTGAGTAGGAAAAAAAAAGACTAATCCTAAATGAATAATGGGGTGATTGATAGTGGCAGAATGTCCCTTCCACACTCCACCTGTCTCCCGTCTCCCCTGCTGTTCTGCTAGCATGAGTTTCCCTTAGAGGATGCACAGTGACTGATACCTAATTTTCTCTTTTAGTTCTTCACTGTTCCCAGAATATTTAAATCAGAGCATTTTAGGCCTAGTATTAGCTGATCAAGAAATACCAGCCCTCTGAAACCCCTCCCAGGGAACAGTCAAAATGAGGAGCGCAGGCTACAGCTACCACCTGAAGATTTTGGTACTTACCACCATTGCACATTATACTGACCAATATGCTCTTAAAACCTGATCAGTGCTTTTTTATAGCAAAGGCATAAAATGCAGCAGTGACTGATGTAACCACTTACTGAAATCAATTATATAAAAACCTTACTCAGGCTATGAAAATAACTCTATAATCATGGTAAAAATTGCAAAAGTCCACTTATTAAACAGGAGGAGTTGTCTGTGAGGAATTTTTTTTCCCCTCTCTGCCTACCATTTTGAACATATGAGATCAGAAGGGATGCAGCTGGAAGTAGGAGACAGAAAATTAATTATGAAAAGTCACTTTATAGTCTCTGCTCTTAACTGAAACTGAGCACACTCCAGAAGTAAACTGTTTCCTGTAGTAGTAAATGTATTGGCCAAACTCCCCTCAAATATCTTTATATTTATAATCTATGTACTTACAGGTAATAATAAATAGGATAGATGGCCTTAATGGATTGTGGATGTGTTTCAAGTCCATGCGTTGCCCTGCCTGGGTCCTAGTGTCATTCCCAGATCTGTCCCTACGTAAGTCTTCTATTTTTTAGTGCCATCTACTGCATCAGCTTTCCTAGTTTGTTGTCTTGAGTCTCATTAGTTGCAGTTGAACCATGTTAGCTCTACTCAGAACCTGGGATTTCTCCTTGAGATCATCATCTTGTCTGTATTAAACTACCCAGTTGAAAAGTGGAGTGGGGAGAGAAAAGGCTGTGTGCTGTGAGTGCTGAGCAGGGCATGTTTGTACTGCCTGTTGCAAAAACACAAACTAGGGATCATTGTAAGCTTATGCTAAGGTATTTATATTCCACATACCTGATATACACGGAGTGCTGAACTCTAATTCTCATGTACTTTCCCAGATAAGTTCTTCGTATGCTGGTAGGTTATCTTTAAACTGCCATAGCAGGGATTAGCTGTGTCTAGTTTGTGATTCAAATGGCAAACAAAGCTTTCTCAGGGACAGAAACCTTTCTGAAATCAGAGAATTGGAAAAAGCCAATAGATAGAACATAAAAGGAACAGCATATAAATTCAGCAAGTCTCAGAATTAGCAGTGGTGACCTGTTTGCACTGAAGTCCAGGTACATGCTAAAGCCATAAAAATTACAACTTGCTGATGATCTTTAGTAGAAACACCTGGCTAAGATAGCTGGTTGTGGATGCACCGAGTTGCAATTATGTCCAGAAATAGGAAGAGGGGAAGGGCATCTTTATGAACCTGAACAAAGAAATAGCCCATTTTGCTGTCATCCAAAACCACTCATCCAGAAGCAATACTAATGATTATATAGCACTGCTACTGATGGGCCCAATCTTGCTTGCAAAGATATCCTCACTAGCTCCAATTATCATTAAATCTGACCTACTGGATTACCAGTGAACCTTTTTATTTCTTGCATCAAGCTGGTAATAGAAAGTTTAATGACCATCAAGATTATTTGCAATGCAAGGAAGATACAAATATTATCAGGTAAAAGGAGTACAATTGAGGTTATCAAGGAAACAGAATAAAACAGAAGTTGATGTTGTTAAGCTCTTGAAAGTTCCCAATCTGTTTAGCTAACAAGTTATTTGCACCAAAAAATGCCACAAGAGAAACTACAGGTAAAAGCTGAAACCTAAGAAGTTGAAAAATTAAGAAATGGTTATTTACAATGTAAGACAGCCATGGTAGCCAGGGAAAATACGATGTTGTGGTGTAGGAAATGTCCACAGCACAAGAAAAGATCACAGAAGACCGTGTGAGAGAAGTTTTAGTGCAGCAAAGGGTAGAAGGGCCACAGTGGAAGAGGTTCAGGCCTGCATACATGAAAGCTGATAAATGGTAATTCAGTACAATGGTTCCATGCCATGTGTTTGATAAACAAACATGAAGAGAAGCAAGGAGAAGCAGTAAGGTCAAAGATGCATGAGATCTTGGGGCATGTCTGAGACTATCTTTCATTGTCTTTTGATATGAGAGGACAGTGCATTATGATAGGCCTTTAGGAAGGAGGGAAGTTGAGAAATGAGAATAGAAAATCTTCATTAATTCAGAGTGCCATGAAGGAAGCAGAGAGAAAATACTTAGGAGAACAGGAGAGGTTTTAAATTCTTCACTAGCAGCTCCAGAAGCAGGTAGTCTTATGACACATAAAGTGTTCTAATTTGG
Source organism: Ibycter americanus (assembly GCA_035590275.1). Lineage (NCBI taxonomy): Eukaryota > Metazoa > Chordata > Aves > Falconiformes > Falconidae > Ibycter > Ibycter americanus. Next base: position 25,198,328 of record JAVJGI010000014.1, on the reverse strand, counting down.
TAATGTCACACTGGAAGTTTGTAGGACTAAAACCTAGATCTCTTAATGCTAAAAGAATATCTTAACCACAACATCATTCATCTTCTGCTGTGTTCCACAGTTTCTTCACCACAAACTACCATGAATAATTCAGGAAGTACTTTGACACCAGTCTTATTAATAAGACATATAATCAAGGAGATGTTTAAATAATGATGTAGAAAAGGCAGAAGAACTCAATAAATATCTAATTTCATAAGAAGTCAAAGAAGTATTTCCAGCCCATCCCTAGTAAAGAAGAAGGATGTTAAACTGAATGCGTCTGAGGTGTGGACATTAGAGAACAAATGGGTTAGGTTAATTTTTAATAAATCTCAGATTACTAAGGAAATTTGAGAAGACAAAAACAGTGCTAATGTTATGGCAATGCTCAAAAAAGGTTAGTGCATTGGCTGATAGCTCTTTTACCAAAGAGTCAGCCTGGGCCAAATAGCAGAAAAACTGGTAAAACATTGAAACTATAGCAAGAGACAGGAATAGAATTTCAAGATGTAAAATCAGTCTGGTCAAACCAATCTCATTTTTTGTACTACAAATTCGTTTAATAAAGGGTGTGTGGCAGAGGTTTGTAAAGTATTTGCCTTAGTATCACATGACAATCTGATTAAACAAGTAGTTCTGAGAGCTTACAAAACCCAGCTTTCCAGGGAATTGTGTCTCTTTTGGTTAATTGACTGTCCAACAGTATTACACTTAGATTTTCCGTTTACGCTGCATACAACAACACAGGCCTATTATTTCTTGCTGCAGAGTATTTCAAAATGACAAACATGCTGTCATCTTTAACTATAGAAACTACCCAATGGATTCAGAAATTATTGAGAGTGATATTTGAGTTCTAGTAGCATTTTCTTACAACTATCTACTTTCATGAAATATGTTTATCTTTAGGATGTTTATCTCTCTGCAATTGTGCTTGAAAATGACAAACAGCCTCAAAAATATTGGGGGGGGGTGGGGGGTGGGGGGTGGGTGAGGGCAAAACCAGGCACCTTGCTTCCATGGGAATGA
>JAVJGI010000014.1:25146625-25192767 GCA_035590275.1 Ibycter americanus | reverse complement strand
GGAAGGAAGGAAGGAAGGAAGGAAGGAAGGAAGGAAGGAAGGAAGGAAGGAAGGAAAACATGGACAGAAAACCCCATTTCAAATGAGTGAGTACTTACCATCTGAGCAAGGATTTGCAGAATCAGCATGATCAGGAAGTCAAGTTTTATCCCTAACTTCTTCAAATACAGATGGATTACCTGAACTTGCCAAATCAGAAAACCCCTACATGCATGTATTTATAGTATTGGGATCTTAATTGGCTATGTCTTGGAGGTTTTTTGCATGGTATCAAACAATTAATTTAACAAATACTGAAAATAAAAGATAATCTATCTTTAGTATGTTTGTTTAGTTCTGTAAGGAAGACCAGGATTTGAACATTTCATACAGATCCTATATTTGTTAGGACAGTTTATTTTTTTCATTCAGATGCTGTGCTTGCTCTGCTTTTTCTTTCAGTTAGTTTTGAAGGGGTTTGATGCAAATAGGCTGCCTCAGGAGACAGTCTTCCAGAATATTTTTCTTTACTTTTCTTTCTAAAAAATATTTTTCCTCATGCATTCATGCATGCACATAATTAACTCTATGTACTTCTGCTGGCCTACAAGTGCCTGCAAGCCCTAGTAAAAAAGAAGGAACCACATTGCACCAGGTACTGTACAAACACAAACTGAAATGATGGACTTTGCCTGGCAGATTTCACTCATTAAGTGAGAGACTCATCTATACCGCTTTTCTTCCATGGAAGCTGAAGCACCTCACAGGAAGGCAAAATGCATTATCTCTATTTGGAGAGCAGCAAAACCTAAGTAGAAATGATTCAGAGCAACTTTGTGCAGCAAGTCAGTGGTGAAATGGTGACTAGAGGCTAGAGCTGGCCAGAGGTATATGTAATTCTCCATTTCAGGTCTAAGGGCTAAGCTTTTTGTCTTATGGCAGTATTCCCCATGCCCTTGGATCCTTTTCTTTTATACCCACCTCAGAGACCTGCATCCTTCTTTACATTGTTCAGAACAAGTGGGAGAACTGTACTGATTTTTCTCCCCCTTTGGAAATACACAATCAGAGTTATGGGAACTCTTTGCTGTTGTGTAGCGAATCTGGGTGAATGTCTACGTTTCGGTGTATAAGCCTTGCCTGAGGCAGGGGAGCACTGGAAGAGGCTGGAGGGATCTGGCATCCCCAGGTACAGCTGCAGGTGGGCTGCTGACCTCAGGGCCTCACACCCCTGCTCAGGTGGCTGAGGGCCGCGACCAGCTCCAGCTTGGGATACGAGATGCTGTGATGCAGCCTTGGTCGGGTGTTTTCCATCCCATTCACTTATGGAGGGATATAGAGATGGAGGGACGGGCATCCGAACCACGGAGAGGAGCCATTCTCCGGGAGGCGGGGAGGGAGCACAGCCATCGCCCGGGCCAGGAGGGGAGCTCCTGTGGGCCGGATGGCAGCAGAGCAAGGGGCCGTGATGCCGATGGAGGAAAAACATGCCAGGACAAGCGTTCGGGGGCACGCTGGGCCAGGCCGGCTGGGGGAAAGCGGGAAGGGAGTGGGGTGTGTGGTGAGGGCAGCTGAGGGGCCGGGGCTGGGAGCCAGCAGTGCCATGCCTGGCTCGGCATCCTGCCTGCCGTGCCCTGAGAAGGGGAGGCCCCCCTGGAGCTGGGCTGGACGGCAGCTCCTGCCTGGAGGGGAGGCTTGGACCCCACTGGAGTCTCCCCAGGCTGAGTCCCACCTGCCTCAGCAGCGCCGTGATTCCCTGAGCCTCCCCCAGGCCTACAGCCCATCTTCTGGATCGCAGTGTAGAACAAGCACATAAACAGGTCAAAGCTTGTTTCCTTGGCATCAAGCCAACCGCAGGGGGCCAGGCCATTCACCCGAGGGTCCGGCAGGCGCAGGGCAGCTGGGGTCTGCCATTCAGGGGGGGCTCGCTCCCTCACCAGCCCCTCATGCCGAGGCCCATGGGGGTGCCCCAGGCACCAGTTGCTTAGGCCAGTGGTCAGCCAGCCCAGCACCGCCCTGCCTGTGGCTCCATCTTCTCCAACTTCTCAAGGACACGGACTGCAATTGCGTTTTTTTATGCTAGTCTGACACCACGCTGCCTTCTCTGCGTGGGATCTTAATACCGCATGCCTGCCTTTGGCTGTCAGCGTGCCATAAAGGGCATTTGGGCAACTGTGAGAATGGCCCTCCCAGTATTTTGGCCGTTTAAATAAAATCTTTCTCTGGCACATTATTTCCAGCTGGTGAAGCTGCTTACTGCACAACTTTGATGGATGCTTCCCTGTGTGAAAGGAGGAACAAATCCCTGACCTCATGAAGGGTAAAGCCCTGACCTAAAGCATGATAAATGAGCTGGGGATTGGAGAGGTCTGTGAAGGTTGTCTGTCTGCCCCCCTGAGTACCTTCACAGTTGCTTCATCCTTCTTTCCAGAGGAGTTTGGCCAGGAAGCCGGCATGCTTGCAGATTCATCAGCATACTTCTGCTCCCAAGTTCACGTCCCTTCTTTCCCAGACTCTCCCAAGCCCTCTGCGGTGTGATTTGGGGGAACAGACCTTCTGCGCTGTGTACTGCAATATGGTCAGGAGTTTCTATAGCATGATCAACGCTGGGGAGTTTTATATTTGCCCTTGCATTTTCTTTCTTCCTGTAAACATTTTACTTGCTTGTATCCCTCTATTTGTATTCCCCACTAATTCTTCTTCCAGAAGGAAATCTGTTTAGAATATGAGCTGTCAGATGTCATTATGTATTATCAGGAAACTATGTTGCCATGTTTTAAGAACATGCATATTTCAGGGCACACTGATCCATAATGTTTGCATATTTAATACATATTTGCATTTATGAATCTCCATGCCTTTGGAACATTGCCAGTCATGGAACTGCCTGATTGTAGAGAGAAAGTAGGCAGCTGGAAGGAAGATGGTTCAGTGCCTGATCACCTATCCAACTGAATACCATAAAGCTCATTTTTAGCTAGCCTTTCAAAAGCTGTGACGTTGATACAAGCAGTACCAGGGTTCATCTGCCATTGTCTTTGAAATAGTTTATGTTCCCTATCTATCAAGTGGTATTTAGTTGAACTTAACAATAAAATAATAGTAACAAGAGCTATGCCTTGATGCAATGATATTGTTAACACCCACTGATTCTTGATAAACCAAAATTGTTTTATTTCACATTCAAAAAAAAAAAGCATATCAAAGCACATTTAGAAGTCAGCAGTGTAAAATATGGGATAGATCTTTATTAGTTATTCCAAGATGTAAAAACCAGTTAACAATTTTGCCACTAAGAACAATGTCTAACTATGTAAGATGCTGTACAGCATTCTTTTGTGCACATTCTCCTTGTTAATTTTCTGTACTGCTCCTGTAATTTAGTAGAGTTTATAAAATGAGGTTGTATTTTGGGTTTGACCACAAAAATAAATTTTTCAGTGTTAGACACATTTCTTTATGAAACATAAATCTATATCTGTTTATGTATGCACTCACATGAAAGAGAGGAGCATATGCAAAGAAAGGTAGCCTTGTAGTTAAGGTACAGAACTTCAGAGACAGGAGCTCTTTCCTTCTATCCTGCTTTATGTATTTTCTCTTTGACCTTAGGGATAAAAGTTAACATGGCTCAGTTTCTTTCCTATCTGTAAAAGTGATCTAAATATGTGCCTGTCTTGCAGAAACATTGTTTACGGTAAGTTGTTTCCTCTGGCAGTAAACTGTCTGACACATACTGATTGATAGTTATTTTGTGTATTACCCCTTAGAGAACACTATCAATATGAAATGTAGCCAGTTAAGAGTGTTTTTTCACAACAAGGATTAACTCACCTCCATTTGCACTGTGCATGATGCCCTTGCAAGGGGTAATTTCACTCCTGCACTGGGATTTATGTGGCTGGTTGCATGATCAGCCAGGTCTGGAAACTGAGGCTTTCAGCAAGCTGATCTAGTAGGAGGTATCGCTGCCCATGGCAGGGAGGGGGTTGAACTAGATGATCTTTCAGGCGCCTTCCAACCTAAACCATTCTGTGATTCTATGACTGAAAACTAACCTGGCAAAACTCAAAAACAGAAAAATGCTTTTAGTTAGATCAATTTCCCAGTCTTGCTTTAATGCTGGCAGAAGGGGGTGGACAGAAAATTGCAGACTGGGGCAAAAGGGAAGGCAAGAATGCTCATGTTTTTGCAATAGTACGGATTTACTTTGTCTTAATCTGACCGTGAAACTTCACCTTAAGGCAAGTATGTTATGGAAGTTTATATACTGCAAAGATCTATCTATTGAAGACTCCTTGATCACTTTTCATGGGCTTGCAATTACATTGCTGTTTTGTGCTGTTGCTCTCTTGGTGTTGCTATATAAAAGACACATGCAGGCACTATGATGCAAATGATTGCATGAAAGAAGGGCTGTCTGCAGTGGAGTCAGTTGTGTTCAGAAGTATAAAATGCATGTTGCATTTTAAGTTGGCTGCGAGAGAGTGGAAAAAAAGACTATTTAGCATTTCACATCCACTTTAAACAGATGGTGACAATTTAAATACAACAGTAAATCATTATTTACATCTGGGTTAAGAAAGCATATGATAGATTTTTTTAAGAAATAAGATACTGTGATGGCATGTCTGGCCTATAACAAGGATGTTTATTTAGTGTTTTTGTTGTAGTCTTACAGAAAAGCTCACCAGGCTGGGACCCTGTGAGATATATAATAAATATCCCCAAAGGGTTTTCAGGCTCAAGTGTGTAGCAAGGGTACGCAGGCTCAAGAGTGTATAGCAAAACAGACAAAAGAGGAGTCAAGGGCTCGTGAAAATGTGTGCAAGGTAACAAGGACAGTTACATGTGCACAAGTCCTATCCAGTCAGAAACAGTTAAAAAAATGACGTGCAGACATACAGTGCCTTTTTTCCAAATGAACTGCACAGTGATTCATCTTTGGTCACATCTGGAGAACTTCACCGGCTGTATGAACACCAGGTGGCCAGTGTGGAGGTTTTGATGGAGCTTAATGTGGCATCATGCCTGGGAGTGCTGTCAGTGGGCTGGGGCAGTCGATCTCGATTTACACAAATCCCTTGTGTTGTGAAATCGCTCTTAAGGTGTAGGTAGAAGAAAGTGGAAAGTTGCCAGCATCTGTGTGCTCTGGTTTGGGCTTTTTTATTAAGATCTTGAGGATTATATGTTTCATTTGGCTTTTGTTTTATTTGTATTTAACCATTATGTAATACTGCAATAAGAATACATAGTAAGCTTCAGTCAGGCACTGTGTTTTGCATGCTGTAAACCATAGCTCCAACTTGCATGAAATATCCTCCCAGAGCCATGGAAGTTGCTCTTCCCAGGACAGGATCAAAATTAAGGTGCAAAAAAATGGTGATCCTGTGATTCCTAGCCCAAGCCTTGGAAGGCTTCTCATAGCAGTCTTTGTGGTACTGCGGTTTTCAAAGGCTGAACCGCAACAATTTTAACAAATTGTTCCATTCTGCAGAGAGGGTTGCTATGGAAATGAACAGGGCTAACATCTCTGAGAACCCTACTAAAAAGCACTATACGAGGGGGTCGGGGGGAATTTAAGAAAGTAGAGCGTGCAGAGGATTAATATCTTTCTTTACATCTGTGCACCATTCCTGTGGGCTTCAGAATTTGGCCCACTGGATAGAGATTGGGGGTTTTTTTAAGTCCATTCTACAGAAATTTAATGCAAATTGAATTAGGCAAGATGCAAGCAAATGATTTTGGAAGTGGTCTCTGGGAGTTAGCTTGTATAGACATAAACATCTGTATTGAATTATTTTTTGTTAATAATGTCTAGCAGAAAGATGTGATTATAATGGAACTGAAGAGGTTATTGAAGCATAATGCTTTACATGTTTTTTTGGGATAGTTACAGTTTGCCCAAAACCTGAAGCAACTGTGGCGTTCGGAGCATTTGGATGGAAAAATATTGCTATGGCAACAAATTACTTTTATATTCACATAAAGCAAAAATAGATCTCTCTCTCCCTTTGTGGGAAGCACATATTTTAAAGTGCATGAAAGATTAAAGGTGATAGGCAGAAACAGCTGCATGAATATATTTTCTTTTTTCTTCATTTGGTTTATACATATTTCTGTATAAATCTGAAATGCAGAAATAATTTACAGCTAGAAGCATTTTGCAGCAAGAAAGTAGAAAGACCTTAGGAAAGAAGAAAAAGTATAATATAACCAGCACTTACTCTGATTGCAGTGTAGCAGCATCAGACTTTAATTGATTAAAATAAAATATCCCCACTGTCATTCAAAAAGGAGGGAAAAAATCCTCTCCCTTCTGCATGTACCCAGCAAAACTGAAATATCTTTGTGTCCATAATCTAAGAAAGGGACAATATTTCTTATTTTTGATCAGTCAGGCACCTTGTCAGACTCAAGAAACAGACCTAGTGGCAAGATTATTGATTGCTTCTTTTTAGCTGTGTGGTGGTAGATTTTTTTTTATTATTATTTAGAAGTCATGGAGCTTTTACTTTTGTGGGGTGAAAAGCTTCTGGTACATCTATATGCCATGGTGTGCACCATCTGCAAAGGAAATACAAAATGTCTACATTGATATGTAAGGTCTATCCTGAGGTTCCCTCTCAATTATTCTGAACCACGTGAGCTGTCTTACACCATCTGTATCTCTCTTCATAATGCGCAGCAGAGCAGCCCATGTTTTGTGCTTCTTAGCTGCAAAAGAGAGGCCACCTTGGAAGTGGTGTATGAATTTCTTGGCTCTTTTTCCAGCTGGTCTCTTCATATGGACAGCAGAGAGAGGTACCAGAGAACTGGGGGTCAGAAGTGATGAATATGAAGGAGTTTGTGGGACAGCCACATTACTGACCTCCCATTCTCAAACCTCCAGCCTAAGCCGAACTAAGAGGCAGTCAAGGGGTGAATTGGGGTGAGTAGGAAGTGTGGCAGTTTCAAACTTGACTGCTTTAAGGCAAATACAGAGGTTTATGGTACAGGTAGACCTGCAGGCCTGGATTTGAGGGCCACTTTAATATTGACCCAAAGTACCAGACAGTTCAAGGGGCATCACATCCCTTCTGTAAATGCCCAGTCCACAGGAGGGTCTGTAAAGGATTTGAAGGGACCACTAAACTGAAGTTCATATTGTCCACGCTATGAAAGTTACAGAGAGGACATTTTAGAGTGAGGAAGGGAAGGCTGTAGATGTAATGGATGTCAAAAGGGGAATGGAAGAATCAGTTGGTTATTCAGCATTTCTAGAATACGTCATAAGCTCTTTCTGTACCACTTAATAGCAGGGTGCTACAGAGCAATTAGGGGCAAGCTGGCTCACATCCAGATTGCTCAGGGTGAGCTCTTTAGTACGCAGACTTCTTCCAAACTATATGGTACTTGGCTGTGGGTCTTCCTGGGCTTCAGGTGATGCTTTTGAGGCCCTAAGACATAAATATTATTTTGTGGTTCTTTTCCTTTTCAGCTTGAATTGCCTGAAATAATGTGATAACTGTGTTGCAGTTCTCTGCAGTCTTGTTTTTACAGTGTGAAACAAGGTGTGTGGCATACCGTGAGATGTGGCCAGAGGATGTATGGAAGAGTTTGAAGACCTGAAGCTGGGACTGTTGTAAGCCACCCCTGGTGCAGTTATACCTCTACTGCATGTTGCTGACAGTCCCTGGAGTGAGCTCTCCCCCAGGCTGTCCCTGGGTGTCTTGGAGAGACACAGAGTAACCCAAAACATGCTCTAAGAATTAAGCAATGTGGGTGAGCAGAGATCCAATCCTTTAGCTTGGACTCTGGCTCACTTCAGTGCTGTGCTGGCACAATTTTGATCATGCTTGTACTCATACACAAATCCTAGCCATGGATCAGGAATAGGCACGGGCCAGGGACTCTCTCTGTGGACAGTATGGGTGTAGCCATATAGTAAGGAGGGGTAAGATGTTTTTGCACGGCTGTTCTGTCTCTGTTGGCTGTTGTGTCCCAGTTGGTCTCAGTACCAGCATGGTCCCAAGCACATTTAATTTACTGCTGTTGGCTGCAGTATTAATGCCACTAAATGTGGTGTCACAGTACTACGGTCAGAATAACCCAAACAGAGAGTTCTATCTTTTTTTTTTTTTTTTTAAATCTCTGTGGCTAGTTTATTATGGGTTTGGAAAGAAAATGGAGTTGAATGTGTTCTATAATGGGACCCAGTCTGGACAAAATTTCAGTAGTTCATATTTTCTGGCAACGTTGTCAGAAAACATGTGTTGGACTCCATCCACAGCTACAGTGCTTTGAATACATGAACTAGATATTTTAAGTTGGGTATATCCACACAATCCAAAATTATATCTATGACTGCTGTGTTGACATACCCTCAATTACACTGATGCAAACTTCTTTGCATCAAAGCAACAGAAGTGGGTTAGAGATATTTTTATCCATGCAACCCAGAAAGGGACCGAAGAGACATCTCATGTTACCCTTCCTTAATGCGGTCCTCAGAACTGCAGGATTTGACTTCTGCATATTCCCCTTTTGTGTGTGTGTGTGTGTGTGTGTGTGCAGCTGAATTTTTGCCCTCGGTGCCCTGGGTTTTACTGTGCTTACAGACGTCAAATGCAAATTTAGTCATGTTACCAGTTTAGAATACATGGTAAAGGTCTTGCATACCTCACTATGTCCCATGGCCTTTTTCTGAGAAAGAAGGGAGTAGCATACATTTCTTTTCAATTTTTGTGTCTTTCTTGTCTCCAAGAAGAAGAAAGATTGAGTAAAGCATGCAGCATGACAGAGAGTACATGCATAAAACATGTCTGAAGTAATTCACCCCACTTTGTAAAGAGAAGTGGGTGAGGATGATGCATAAATTTATCCTAATCTAATATTAGTTGTTTACTCACTTAGCCCTGTCCTCTCACTCTCTGTCCACCCTCACTGTGTAGTTTTCTGGAGTCTTTCAAGTTCTGCTTGGCATTGGGGGTTTCTTGGTTACTTAATAACGAATAGAGTTAGATGTGGCTGTTTTACTTCTTCTCTCCATGTGCACTCCAAATGAAGACGAGACTAGAGTATTTTAGCACTAAGTGGAGCATTGTCTCCCAGTGATATTCCCACTGGTGGGATCTCTGCCAATGAGAAGTCAAGCACAGGAGGTATTCATAGATGGTGATTTTTACTATTTTGTCAACCAAAGTCCAGTGACTGTTTTATTGTTGCAGACCTTGCCATATATTACCTCTAACATAACATTAATAATACACCTGTGCATAATAAGTCTTCCTCTGCATTAGGCATAAATCAGTCTGGTGGAAAACAAGGAATTTTGGAAAGAGGCTGCTATAGACTGTGACTAGCATAATCATTTATTCCTCTGTTGTTGGTGTAACCTAACAGAATTGCTGCATAAGTGTTTTTTGTTTAGTATAGTTTAAGCAAGTTCTTGCAGAACAATGAACAAAGGGATTTGGGGATTTATACATTCCATTATAAATACAGTGGCATTTCCACAACCCTGTTTAGAAGAGTAAAGCTTCTATTTGTTTCCTGCTGATTCTGTCAACGTTCACACAGTTAAGTTCAGTAGAAATCCCTCAGGTATTCCAGTGTCAGACCACAAAGTCATTTCTGCCTTTTAAAGAAAATACTGTGTTTCAAGGAACAGGGACTTTGGGGAATATTCCTCTGAAGTGGAGACTTGATGCAGCAATGCAGATGTAAAGAACTGAAAGGCTGGGCACAGAACTGAAAAACAAGCAAAATAAAAGACAAAATATGTATTTATATATCTTCTGAGTTTAGTTACCTTGGTGAAAATCTGCAGCAACTCCAAAATATCTACAGGATTTCCAGGAATAACTCAGATTAAAATATATACCTGCCTGAAGATAAAATGAACTACAGTAAACAAAGAAAAGAGAAGCACTAGTATGTGCTAGCAGCAGATAGTTGGAGAGGAAAAATAAATGGGACCACGAGTTTTTTGTTCGTTCTTTTCACAAATACTAATCCTTTGGATTAATTCAGACCCACTTAGACAGAGTAAATTATTGCAGAATCCAATTGGTTTCTTTTTTTGAATTTAGGTTGGAAAAGACCTTTGAGATCATCAAGCTCAACTGTTAAGTTTCCAGAGGATACACAGCTCATGCAACCCTATTGCCTTGTCTGCTGGTCACCTCTTTCTCCAATCACTTCTTAAAATGCTGGCTGATTTTAACCAAAAGGGCAGACAGGTGCCAGGCTTACAGGTACTGTGTTCCAACATGCACGTGAAATTCGGTGTGTCGGTAGAGGAAAGAAATCCAGACACACCAAGGGACAGGTGGTTATAGTTGAAGTTTTTACCATTTTGGCAGGCACTGACAATTGCCTCTTTCACATGTGTTTGCATAATGGCAGAAAGGGTCTGAAGGATGGAAATCACGCCTACTTATAACATAGAGATGAATTTTATTCTGTTGCCTGGAAGTGATGCTGAACGGTGGAAACAGCAGAGAGGGCTGTGATGGAGTAAGCTGCATCTCCCTCCTGCCAGGCTCTAGTAGTTTTGCGGAGTATTACAGCCTGAAAACTGCTGAAACCTTCCCTGTGACCCTAAAGGGAACTTTTCTCAGACTGGGATTGGCAAAACATAGCACATTCCAGCTGCGTTCCTTCCCCAGTTTGGTAGATGGCGCTTACCCCCATAAGGGATTTTGGTATTTGTAAAGAACCAACAAAGATAATCTGTGACACGCTGGATTGTTTCTCAGATTAGAATTTGGATTTGGATTTGGTTGTGTAGGATAAATTTCATCATTGTTTAATGAGGACAGGGCTGGTATTGATTCTGTATAATTTTATTTTCATATTACCTGGACAACTTGAAGTAGCAACTCTAACACTCCTGGCTTTTCATTCATGTAATTGAGAAGACAGGAACTTTTCCTTTCTCCTTCAAAATACTTTTTTCAAGATTTTTCCAATCATCAGCCTTTTGAAAAGGTATATATACTGAATATTTTTCTTTAATTGGCTTAACTTTTGAGAGTCAATATTAAATTAAATTTCACACTCTTCAGTGACTCTTTTTGTGACTTTGCAAAGGGGACACACAATTTCAAAGCTTCATGTGAAAATGCCTATGATAGGATATCATCTGGAGATGAAAGCGTTCGAAGTCCAGATTTCAAATCCCATTGCAGCAGAATTTTCACTTGTCAGATCTTGCTTGTTGTCAGTGTTGAAATGCATGTAATTTCCTGCAAGGGAGGGTTTTGAAATCTGAGGCCGTAGCAGTAATGAAGGAAATTTGTACGGTGGTTGAGCTGATAGCGGTAGTGTGAGAACTGCATTGTAAAGTCAACACAATGCTGGCATTAGTATTCAGATGAAATTTAGGCTTCTGTGAAGAGGCTGTCATGCAGTCAGTTTGTCAAGATAAAACCTCACTGTATTCACGCACCCTGCAAGCAGCTTTGCGGTATTTCAGAGGTGAAGTGCAAGTACTTTTTAGAGCATTGGTGGTGTTCATCCTTGGCAAGGGGTGCCCTCTTCTCTAACAGGAGAGTTTTTGGTTGTTGGTCCCTGTCTATGCAGGCTCCTGCCTGTGTATTCAAAAGATAACTGAGCACTGTTTTAACTGATTTTGGCTGAACGAATTTTTGATGCAGGTGGTAGAGGAGCCAATAAGGTGAGGTGTGCTGCTGGACCTTGTACTCACAAAGAAGGACTGGTTGGGGATCTCAAGGCTGGGAGCAGCCTTGGCTGCAGTGACCATGAGATGGTGGAGTTCAGGATCCTGCATGGAGGAAGCAGGACAAGTAGGACTGCAACCCTGGACTTCAGGAGAGCTAACTTTGGCCTCTTCAAGGACCTCCTTGGATGAATCCCACGGGTTAGGACTCTGGAAGGTAGGGGAGTCCAAGAGAACTGGCTGATATTCAGGCATCGCTTCCTCCATGCTCAAGATAGGTGCATCCCTATGGGTAAGAAATCAAGCAAAGGGGACAGGAGGCCTGCATGGGTGAGCAAGGAGCTTCTGGCAAAAATCAAACAGAAGAAGGAAGTTTACAAAATGTGAAAAAAAGGGACAGGCCACTTGGGAGGAATATGAGAACATTGTTAGAGTATGCAGGGATGCAACAAGGAAGGCTAAGGTCCATTTGGAATTAAATGTGGTGAGGGCGGTCAAGAACAACAACAAGGGCTTCTTCAAGTACATCAGAAGGACAAGGATGACTAGGTAAAATGCAGGCCTGCTGCTGAATGAGCTGGATGCCCTGGTGATGAAGGACACAGCGAAGGCGGAGTTACTGAATGCCTTCTTTGCTTCAGCCTTTACTGCCAAGGCCAGCCCTCAGGTATCTCAGACCCCGGAAGTAAGAGAAGATTCTGGAGAAAGCCTTCCTTTCCCTTGGTTGAGAAGGATTGGGTTAGAAATGACTTAAGCAAACTTGACACCCACAAATCCATGGGCCTTGATGGGATGCACCTCCGAGTGCTGAGGGAGTTGGCAGGTGTTATTGCCAATTCCATCATCTTTGAAAGTTCGTGGAGGACAGGAGGGATGCCTGAGGACTGGAGGAAAGCCAGTGTCACTCCAGTCTTCAAAAAAGGCAAGAAGGAAGACCCATGAAACTACAGACTGGTCAGCCTCGCCTCCATCCCTGGAAAGATGATGGAACAGCTCATCCTGAAGGTCATCTCTAAGCATGTGGAGGAAAAGAAGTTTATCAGGAACAGTCAACATGGATTCACCAAGGGGAAATCATGCCTGACCTACATGATAGCCTTCTTTGATGGAGTTACAGGCTGGGTAGATAAGGGGAGAATGGTGCATGTTGTCTACCTTGACCTCATCAAGGCTTTTGACACTGTCTCCCATAATGTACTCCTAGTATGCTCAGGAAGTGTGGGTTAGATGAGTGGACAGTGAGGTGGATTGAGAACTGGCTGGATGGCAGAGCTCAGAGCATTGTAATCAGCAGCACAGTCTAGTTGGAAGCCTGTAGCCAGCGGTGTTCCCTGGGGGTCAGTACTGGGCTTAGTCATCAATAACCTGTATGGAGGGACAGAGTATCCCCTCAGCAAGTTTGCTGATGACACAAAACTGAGAGGAGTGGCTGATGCACCAGAAGGCTGCGCTGCCATTCAGCGAGACCTGGACAGGAGAGCTGGGCAGAGAGGAACTTCACAAAGTTCAACAAAGGCAAGTGTAAGGTCCTGCACCTGGGGAGGGACAACCCCATGCACCAGCACAGGCTGGGGATTGACCTGCTGGAAGGCAGCTCTGTGGAGAAGGTCCTGGGAGTTCTGGTGGACAGCAAGTTGCCCATGAGCCAGCAGCGTGCCTGTGTGGCCAAGGTGGCCAGTGGGACCCTGGGGTGCATCAGGAGGAGCCTGGCCAGCAGGTGGAGAGAGGTGATCCTGCCCCTCTGCTCTGCCCTGGTGAGGCTGCATCTGGAATGCTGTGTCCAGTGCTGGGCTCCCCAGCTCAACAGAGACAGGGAACCACAGGAGAGGGCCCAGCAGAGGTCTGCAAAGACGATGAGGGGACTGGAGCATCTCGCTGATGCAGAAAGGCTGAGAGAGCTGGGTCTGTTTAGCCTGGAGAAGAGAAGACTGAGAGGGGACCTTATCAATGTCTACAAATATCTTGAGGGCGGGTGTCAAGAGGATGGGGCCAGAGTATTCTCAGTGCTGCACAGCAACAGGACAAGGGGCAACGGACACAAACTGCAACACAGAAGGTTCCATCTGAATATGAGGAAAAGCTTCTTTACTTTAAGGGTGACAGAGCACTGGAATAGGCTGCCCAGAGAGGCTGTAGAGTCTCCTTCTCTGGAGACATTCAAACCCCACCTGGACATGACTCTGTACAACCTGCTCTAGGAGACCCTGCTTTAGCAGTGGGGTTGGACTAGATGATCTCCAGAGGTCTCTTGTAAGCCTGACCATTCTGTGATTCTGTGATTCTATGAATGGTATGCTTGTAGTTTCTTAAGATCTTGTTTAAAAAGGATGAAGCAGAACATTCTATAAAATCACAGCTGAAAATGGGTGATACTTTGCCTGCTAGCATTAGTGATTGTTGTTGCACAGTTACAGCAGCACTTTTGGGGTGCTTAGGGTGCTGGGCCATGGACTGGGTCCCTGTTGTGTAAGGCAGTGGTAAGCCGTGAAAAAAAGCGCTTACAATTCACCTCCATAGTCTTTTGCATGCAAACATGAATGGCCATACTCCAGGGATGGGGTTTTTCCTTGGCATGGTGCTGTGCTCAGAGAAGGAAATCTGTACTAGCTCATCTAATGCAGTTACTCAATTTCCAGTACAATTGTATTACTGTTGTATAACTGCGTCAGAACGAATATTTTATAATGAACATGATCAGTGTGCTCATGTCTACCTCAAAGGTGGTCTGGGCTGTGATTCAAGAAACAGCACAGGGTTGCTGGCAGGCAGGGTAGTAAAGGAAACAGAAGACAATTTTGGGTCAGCAGCAGTCTCAGACAGTGGCCGAAACACTGCCTAGTATTTTGTGGTGTCAGGATGGATTCTGTACTCATTTCCCAGTCTTCACTTGTCATACTGCATGTCAGGGAGACAGGGATAAGGCTGGGAAGTCACTTGATACTCTGCAGTCCCTTGCTGCCTCCTTTTGATTCAGTGTCTTTGTACATTAACCTGCTCATGCAGACAAACCCAAGGCAAGCTTCAAAGGGAGCAGGAGGTGGAAAAAGATGGGCTTATGTCTGCTCAGACAGAATTCCTTCGTAGCAATAGCCACATGGTTTCTTAAGAATGTTCTAAGGTAGGAAAATGGGAGATTTCCTCCAAACCAAAAAGGTGCAGGGTTGCAATTATTTTAACCAAGCATCTCAGCTGGAGAGCCCAGGGAGTACTCGTTTGGCCTCAACTGTATGGAGCTATTCTACTAAGTGTAGAGAGGCAGTGAAAAATAGCCACCCCTGATCAACAGTTCAGATCATAGTGATGTACACTCTCAGGTCCTCCTGAACCATCATCCACCTGGAACCCACAGCATATGCTTTCAGTGTGGGGAAAGCACAGCTCACAAAAACTTTGCTGAGTAGTGTGGGGTGGTAAAATGAAAACTAGAATAGAGCCAGCTGCTAAAAATCGTGTTTCTCTAACGTATTAGTGTTTGAAAATACCTTCAAGCCAGTGTGGAAAGAAGAACAAATGGACATAGTTCTATCCCTTTGAAAAAGTTTGATAAAGGTTTTTTACAGGAGTTTGTGAGTAAACTTGGAAATAACAGAGTGATAGGTGAAGTCTTTTCATGGATTAAAAACAGACTAATATATAAGAAAAAAAAGGGGTGCAGTAATAAATTGTTCATTCTAGGCAGGCAGATGAACTCATGGTGTGTTGTCCTGTGAGCTAAAACAATGGCAAATGTATTCATAAGTTAAACAGCCAGTAGGCAAATACGCTATTGATATATATAGAAGTAAATGTAACCTATCAGATAAGTAATTGGGTGACAAGGCAAATTAAGCATTTCCATTAAAATTTTAACCTATTTTTTGAAATTGTTGAGCCATTTGGAAAATTGCCTCTTTCCTAGTTTATATTTATACATAAGCCAAATCCTCAGAAAGCAGGATACTTATAGGTAAAGGGGCTGGTGGATTTTTTGGCCACTGACACTTGAGTCAGCATGTGCCTGGTCTTCCTATAACCTGTCAAAACAGCAGAATTTGTCTGGTTGGTTTGTTTTGCAAGGGTTTGGGTCTGACCACACATAGGCAACCTGGTTTAGCTCTCTTCAGAATTACACAAGCACTTGTGATGGGAAGAAGCAAACTGCAGGAACACAGGACAGGAGATGGGAGTGGGTGGGAAATAAGTTATCTGGCAAATGGTTAGAATCCTTTCTGTATTAATATTCTAAATTTAACAGCTGGGCAATAGCTTTCTCCTTATTGTCATGACAAGCCTATTGCCTGGCCAACTTTGATTCATTTAGAGGACAATTATTTTCCCATTGGCATCAATGAGATCCAACTGGGGCCCCAAATAATTCTGTGTAGGATTGGTGTCATGGCAGATTTAATAAAGCTGGCATTTATATTCCAGGGAAGAATAGAACAGCAAGATACAGAGGATGCAGCACAGTGAAGTCACCTAAAACAGCTAGAAACAAGATAAGAACAGAAAGTATGTCACAAAATAGAATTGAAGTAGTCCATTTTTGTCGAAAGGTGGCAAATATTTTTGAAAGAGAGGAACAACCGTGTAGTGTGAAAAAAATGTAAAAGGCTAATTTAAAATTAGTAACATTTTTAAACAAATAAACCTTTTTTAATTTTAAAGCATATATAATACCTACATACTACTATATACATCAGTAGGCATATTCTGTGACATTTAACTTGTGGCTGCCTTTTGTAGTTGGTTGTGGTTTCATTCAAACTGGGGAGAAGGACAGGGAGCAACCCCAAATTTATTCTAAGTAGGATGATGATAGACATTATCACTCCCAGGAATTCAGAAGACTAGAGACATTCTTCCCCTCCTTCCTCTGGGGCTGTCATAGTGTCACGTACAGGTTTCCCCCAAGGTTTCTGGCATGTGCTGTAGCCAGAGCCAGACCTCCAGACAGGAGGCACCTTTGGCCTCTGCCAGCGCAGCACTTGCTTTGCTTCTGGGATAATACTTGGGCCTGCAGAAATGTTTACGAGCCGTTACTGACATAATGTGATCTAAATTAATCTTGTTTTATGTGTTCCAGTTAATGATATTTTAAAATTCTGTAGTCAGTAGAGAATAACTACACCTTTTAAGATTTTTCAATTTTCCAAATGCATAGCTTAGGGTTTGTAATTAAAAGAAAGGCACCTTTACTTTCTATGAAATAATTTTTTGGGTCTCCCAAGATATGAATTACACTGAAAGACTGAACATCTTATAATTAACACTAATTTACATGCATACTAGTGCTCTGTGCTAGTGGAATCAGATCCATTCATCCATGTGTCTCAGACTCTTTACTGCTAAGAGATAACTGAGGGTTTTCTATAATATGTATAGAAAGGAAGGGTGAAAAAGGTATCTTTGTTCCATATTTTTTACTTACAATCCCTTGAATTGGTTAGTATCTGTTGTGAGTTAGTTCTGCAGCTGCTTCATTCAGTGTTGTCTGTGGCCCCACATACAAACTCCACCCCCCAAGGTCATTCTTGCCATGGAAGATCACTCCTGTAGTGAGAGACATAAAGACATAGGTATGTTGCATTTGCCCAAGCCATGAGGGTGGGACCAAACAGCTCACTGAAGGCCCTTATGCAACAAGGCCAAGCTCTGCTCTCCCCAGAGTCCTTTCAGCAAAAATGAGAACCTTTCACATGACTTGCAGATCTAAAACCTCTATAGTCTCTTATTACAACAATATTTTTTTCATGTCTTGGTGTAGTTCACCAGGAGTTTCATCTCCTGAGTGGACTCTGAAAGTTTCATTGACTTCTCAAGCTCTTGCAGGCCATGATATCAAACATATCCATCTTTCATAAACGTTTTCAATTGTCCTGGTTTCACCTAAGAGCTACTGTAGGAGACAATTCTTCTGAAGATCATGAATGACTGTTCTAATAGGGAACATATATTTCAGATTCCAGGGAGGTTTAATATCTGTCTAAGCAGCAAAGGTTTTCCCTTCCCTTAGAAACTTGGATTGATGTCATCCTGCATGGAGCAGATGCTTTGACATTGAAGTTCTCTGATTATTTTGCCATATGAGAAGTTATAGGCCATTTTATTCACCAGCTGGTCATTATTCTATTGTCTTTTCTTATTCCAATGAAGAGAAAAATGATGAGAGATTTTCTTTTGCCAATTTTTCCTTTAATTTCAGAATATAATTTTACTGACTTTTTGGCACCCTACATCCTGTCTCATTCCTTAGGCCAAGGACACGGAGCAGGACAGATTGCACAGGTTAGAGAATTACTATTCTTTATCATCAGTTATAGTCCTGCTGGGGACATTGAAATTTTCCTTTGACTTCAGAAGAATCTTCTTTACTTTGACTTTTAAAACCATATTTATTCCAGAATGCATTTCCTGCAGTAGACTGTAGTACTTTTTTATCTCTTTACATTGTGTTATATAAAGTGACTGGGCAATTGGTAGCAAGTTCACTCATGTGAAATAAATTACTAGTAACTCCTGTTAATTTTCTTTTTCCTGTTGTTAAGCTTATTTTGTTTAGTGATTTGTATATCAAAACTCATTTAGAAAATTCATTTGACTTTAAAACTTAATGCTCAGGATGCTGTAGTGCAATATGACTTGCAACTTTTTATCTTCATACATCAACAAATACATTTTTTACAAATCACATCACATTTGTCTATTTATGAGGTTTAGCCTGTGAATTTTCTAATAAATAAAAGACCTTCTTCATTTGTCTTTTAGACTAATTTTTGCCAGCATCACTGAATATCGTAGAAAGGAAGGGAGACCGCTTTCTATGTTTTAAGCCAATGTAAAATTACTTCATATCTCTACTAACGTGGCTGAGAGATTTTGGCCCTTCTCTGTGGCAGGAACATATCATCCTATCCTAACAAGGCTCATCACGTAGGTGTGAAGGTGTCTGTGTGCATTAAGTGGACATACACCTGCAAAGACAGTGTCTTATGGCAGAGGAGTACTATGCCATACTCACTGCTAGCAGTGGGTATCAGCCATGCAACCCTGTTTCATCTCGCTTTCAACTGAAGTTGCTTTGGACAACAGAAGTAAAAAGACTTCCAGAGTCAGCAGGTGTCAGGTGAAATGGTGTTAGAAAAAAATTAGGATAGTAGAAGGAAAGTAAAATGTGAAATCAAATTATGGGCTTAACTACAGCAGCAAACAAGGAGGCACATAGGTGACATAGAGACTATCAGAATGATGCAGCTACCACCAAAATGGAAAGAATGACCATGGCTAGCTGAACTTGGCCAAACTGGACTAGAAACTGAGTGAAGAGTTAACAGATGATGACATGGAACTTAGCCATTTGAATGGTTTTTTGGGGAAAAATGATAAGTTGAAGTGAGATGAAGACATTGAGCATTCTTCAGGACATAGCAGGAGAGTCTGAATCTTCCTGGGCTACCTAGAGATTTGAAAGCTGACTTACTACTGGGAGGCCAGGTCCCTTCTGCAGCTTTAAAAAACACAAACAAAGGATTTATTTCTTCCAACTGTGATGCAGAAGACAGAGCTCTAACTTCCTACAGTTCCCTCCCCTCTGTTTTATCCTGCACTTCATCATCCTTGATATCTCATTTCACTTCCACCTCCCACCACTTCTCCACAACAGCAGCTGGGGCCAGGGCTCCTTTACCACAGAGAACAAACATATATTTTTCATGTCTTTCAAATCTCTCGCACATAAAGGCTTTCATAGAGTGGAAATCTACTCATAGACTGAGCTTCTTGGCTGAGGGACACAGGGTCCTCACCCTCATCAGAAGGGAAGGGACCCTCTGAGTGAAGCCCAGGCTTCTGCTGAGAAATCTCATAAGGTCACTGAGTAAAACATGGTCTTTAACTTAGGTTAGTCTCAGTTGCATGCCAGAGGACAGGATTCTACTGGGATATTCCCAGTCCCAAGTTTAAATCTTTGGTGACGTCGCATTTAATTTTGACTGCTCTCATGTTTTTTAGCACCTTGACAAGATGAGAACACTCTATAGATCCATCTTGTCCTAACTGATGCACACAACACACAGAAGGTCGGATGCACAGCTCGTGTCAGTCAGTAATAGGTACAGAGTGACATCAGTTTAAGATCTGGCCCATAGCATTTTGGCTAATATTTTTTACTATATCTATATCCTAGAAATAACTACTACTCACTGAACAGTTTTAAAACATCTATAAACCTGAGGAGTGTAGCAACTGCAGTGATAGCTTCAATGAAAAGATGTTCAGTGCCAGATTATGAACCCAGTCATGCTGGTATAAAGCCAGAGTAATTCTGTTGATGTCATTGGAGTTACTTTGGCATTACATTATCATGACACTGATCAAACCTTAGCTCACAGGTGGCTCCATGTTGCTTTGAAATTTTTATGGATTTCCTTTTCTCTTGCGATTCCCTTTATATTATGTTTGTTTGGTTTGGCTTAAGAAAATTATTCAGAACTTATCCAAAGCCCTTCCTCATTCTTTTTTGCTCTGAAGTCAGTTGTAGAGGGCTTTGTTTTATTTTGAAAACAGAAAGAAATAGCAAACAAACTGCCATTCTTTTCCTTCTATTTTATGAGCTAGCAGTCAAGAGTTCCCATTCTTTGGATTTCTGAATGGCTTTTAAAATTTTATCTTTTTTAAGCTGAAAGGTATTGCAAAGTGAACATAATTTCGTCTGTTTTCATCCCAGCAGGAAGAACCAGGAGGCTGTGCAAGCTACTACTTGCAGACAGGTTAAATTCTGGAGGCCTGCAAGACTGGGGCCTTCCAGCTCCTGTAGCTGTCAGAAGTGATTCTGGCCAAAGACATTCCAGCTTTGTACTCAGCATAATTTAAGCAACCACTTGGAATTGTTTGGATGTAAGGAACAAAACAATAGACATTGAGACTTTATTATTGAAAGCAGCTGCAGGAGAGGAAGTCCTGCAGCCAGGGGTTAGTTAGTAAATCCTGCTCAGGACATTTTAGTACTTCAGTTCAAACTCTCATGATCCTTTCTGTGAGGCTGGAAGCTATTTTGCACCATCTTCTACCTTTTCTGTCCCATTCTTCCTTCAAGTATTAAATCTGTGAAACCAAATTTAGAAATATTGGAGGCCCCACTGTGATCTAACAGCTATCTCTGAGAATACAACAGGTTGCATGCCACCCCTGAAATTTTATGGGCTGAGCATTGTAAAACCAGCTAGGGGAGGCTATAGCTGGAATTTGTTGTGGAAACCCTTGCCAGCTTCAGTGGGGTTGGTTGGATGTACATATTTCAGTGGGCTGCAGTTGTTTACAATTAAATCCTTCCTGCTTAGCTGGGTCAGGTCTACACCAACCAGACTGTCATATTGCTTGCTCTGAGGAGGAGTGGGTCAGGCGACTCAACAGAACTGCAAATTTAGAGTGTCAGTGGGGAAAAGTGGATTCCCCTAAAGACCGTGATGCGGAGATACATGCTATTTAACTTCAGTGCCTTTGTCTTTCCACTGACTGTACAGAGTCTGTGGACTCCTTCAGTGTTAATACTGCATTGCTTCATATGCTTCTCCAGTGGCCACCTCCATCCTGCTTAAATCCAGTATTTGGCTGTCGAGTGGAAAGGATGTGGAGCCAGAAGGAAATATCTCCATCTCCCTGGGATCCACACTGCAGAACCTCCTTCTGAGAAGACTTCAGGGCAATATGAAATGCCAGTTCCCAACTTCAGCAGAACAATTACAGCACTTCTCAGAGCAATTCATCGAAGAGCTGATGGGTCTACTCAGCCTCTCTGCAATAGTGTCTCCTAATGACCAGATAATAGGATATCCTGGGCTAAAATACTGTGCCTTTTGAAGTTTTGCCTGTATCTACACTGATAATTAAAAGGTGAGGGACTGATCCCTGGCCCTGACACCTGTTTTGTACCTGCTCTGTTATGGGTCACCTCTTTATAGTGGATAAGACTTACAGAAAACTAGTCAGAGCACTGAAATCCAGAGCTAGGGAGTGAGCTAACAGCTACACAGTGTGGATGTACCTGAAGGTTATGTCTGTCATGCTAAAAGAAGAGGTTAAAGGAGTAGTCCCTGACCCATAGGGCAAGTGGCACAGTCTGATTTGTGTCCATGCTGCTTATGGCTAAGCTTATTTTGAGCAGGTTGGCCACATCCACACTACATAGTATGTGACTTCAGTTGTTTTCTCATTGCCAGGTGATGCTTCTCTGGCCAGATGCTGTGATGGTACTTCTGTGAGCTTTTTCAGTTCAGAGGGGGATCTTATTAGTGTATATAAATACAAGATCAGAGACTGTAAAGACGACAGAGTCAGACTCTTCTCAGAAAATCTGCCTGAGCGTAAGAAGCATCTTTTTACTGCAAGGGTGATTGAAGACTGGAAGAGGTTGCCCAGAGAGGTTGTGGAGTCTCCATGTTTGGAGATATTCAAAACCTGCCTGGTCATGGTCCTGGGCAACCAGCTCTGGCTGACTCTGGTCTGAGCAGGTAGCTGGACTAGACAAACTCCAGAGGTGCCTTCCAACCTCAGTTCTATGATCCTGTGGCTGTAAGAGAGGATGCCCATCACCACCCGAGGAGAGAGATTTCTGGGTATCCATGGGTGACTGAGGTTCAGAATTTGGCGTAGTTTACAACCAAACAGTGACACACCTAACATTTATGGTCAAAACACTAAGAAGGCCAAGAAAGGAGGCAGGGGTCTGTTTACTGGGATTTACATGGGTTTTATGTGCCTATATCTCATCTCAGATGAGTCAACTCCTTAAGCTAGGCCAGATTATACCACTAGACTTTCTGCTTAGTTGTTTTGGGGCTGTTTTTAGAGTACTAACAAATGTGAGCAGAGATGGCAGAGCTATAGCCAGAGGAGCTGTGGCCTGCTTGCTAGCCCTGCTTGCTGTGGCAGGTTTCTGTAAATCCCATGGCTGGGCTACTGCACAGCTCTCCCTGCACTGCCTCAGCTCTCACACCTGTATCTTCTTCTGGATTTCTATAATATCAAAATTTTAGCACCAGGGTTTTTTTTAAGGGGGACCCTAATCTGTTGGAAAACTGGTTTTTTTCCTGCCTTTACACAGATTAGATTACCCATCTCTCCCTGAACTTTGTCTGTGGATGCTGTTTTTGTATTTACGCATGTGATTTTCCTTTCTGTTACTCTCTCACCTGCTGCCAGGTAGCCATTCTGCTCTTTCAGTTTTTTGGCTGCCTTTTCTGAGCTGGGTTCTCGGCATGCATTGTGTAAACATGCAGTAACAGAAAAGAAACAAGGGCAAGAAAAGATGCTTCTGGCAGTTTAGAATGGCTCCTCCAAGCTGGGCACCTGTGTCATTTCTAAATGGATGTGATGTTTTAATGGTGGCATAAACTAATGTAAAATCAGGTTATTGACTTCTGTTTCAAGATCTGATGATGCTTCCGTACCTGCTTTGATGTTTCATTTTCTCCGTGTTTTTTTCAGGCTCTCCAGTTAAAAGAAAGTACTAACAGAGGGTGGGAAAGGAGAAGCTTGTTAAAATGATCTTAAATGAAAAGCTAAGAAATTAACTATTACAATGCCAAAACTGCAGCTGTCAGTAACAAAACTAAGTACACCATTCCATTTGGCTGAAATTTTGCCAATTTCAATAATTTGCGCAAATTCAATAATTTCAATGGAAAATAATCCAGTTTATTATTTGGATGCTTTGTTTACAATGCTGAAGTGTTAATGAAAACAAATTTATTTTAGTTCCATCCCTTCTGCTCTGGGAATATGAGGCAAGGAATTCCTGTTTTCCCTCTGTGGCAAATGTCCCACAGGCTAAGCAGGGGAGTTACGAAGTGGGAGCTTCCTCCCCAGCTGAATTGGCAGGACTCAACATAATCATTTGAGCATGGACCAGACTGGTTTTCTCTTCACTTACATAAATCCATAATACTTAAATCCATAGTCCTTCACTGTTGAATTACTGCCAGTGGATTCCAAATACAAATTCTTTATTAAATAAACAGGGATCAGATGACATGTGTTGGAGTGCAGATGACCAGTGCTACTATAGATTGCTTCTATCTGAAAAACACAGATTTGTAAGGAGATGCTGGACACATGCAAGAAAAGATTACCAGACACAGATGGCAGTGCTCATTTATAGCAGTAGAGCAAGAATATAATAGTATTAACAAGTAGTAAAGGGTCTGATTTTGTACATGAGGAAGGTGAAACCCATCACATGGAGATTCAGGAGAGAAAGTCACTGATATGAGCAACGGCCAATATTTTCCTGTATAGTTCATTGTTAGCTACATTAGTGAAGACGCTTGAGCTGTTCTCATGTGAACTAGCATTTTAAACCATCTTTCATGTTTGCCTTGAGCCCAAGCCAGGGAGGAGAAGAAGGAATAAAAGAGTATAACACCATGTCAGTAGGGAATCTCACAAGTCTATCTGCAATGCCCAGACTACCTAATGGCTACCATCATCTCATGTGCCAGGGGCTACGTGAAGGCAAATGTGTTTCACAGAGATTTCTAAGAGCTAGAAATTTCTAAATTTAAATCTCTAAGAGCTAGAGATTTCTAAGCTGCCAGTACCACTCTTCCACAGTATTGTCTCCTTTACTACAAAGCAACAGGCAAAAGTATTGAGACGTGACACTTCAATGATGCCTTGGAAAAAAATTCCCCGTGGAAGATGCACCCATGGTGGACTCCTTATTAAATAAAACCTAAACAAGCCTATTTATATCCTCTTCAGACCCTTTTATAAAATCTATCTTTACTCAGGTTCCTTACTATCACTGTAGGGTCTGTGAGGATGGAAAAGAACAGAGTAAGAACTTTCCATGTCTATTAACCCAAACTGGAAAATCTGTGGATTAAGGTAGTACAAACACACGCATTTCCAAGCACATAATTGGCCACTTTGAACAGACTATCAGATTTTTCAGACTTACAATGTGTAAGCAATTTATTCTGACTTGCTTATATCAAGATGGCATGCCTGATGCTCTGCTACAGCAAAATACCTGGTGACTGGTTAATTCTAGTGCAAGTGTTACAGCTCTATGTTCAGGTGGTTTTGCCTTTTTTGTTTTCATGCTACAAATCATAAAGTGTGGTACTGGTTTTCCCTCAGGAAATTATCTGAAGTTTTGCAGAAAGAACTGTTGAAACAATATTTTTCTTTGAAAATGCCATAGATAATGGATTTTTTTAGGAATTCTCCTTGCAACAGTCAGCTCACTGAGCCGTGGTCAATGTGTGTTTTCTTGACTATCTGGTTATTTGGCTTTGTTCATCGTTTGCTTTTTTTGATTGTTTCTTTGTTATAAAACAGAAAGTTATATATTGAAAATTATTTCACATGATGTCTCTGTTCCCATCAGTCCCTGAACTGTAAAATGGTGTCATGTACTGTTTTGTTCAGCTGACTAACTGCATCTACATCTATAAAATGATTCAGTCTTCAGTGGCTAGAGGCTCATCTTATTATTTTCTTCCCCTGAAATAACTCTTTAAATAAAACATTGAAAATGAAAATGTGGTTCATTGGTTATTGACTTTTTTTATAAACTGTTATCTTTCTGAATATAATTCACTTCTTCAAGGTTGAAATTCTGAGTGTAAATATTAGCTTGATTAATGGAAATTGTATGCATAAAACCTTAAGCACAGTGCTGGATATCTTTCCTCCTCTTTGTTCCAGGTACAGTCCCTTCTTAGTACCTCAGGCCTGGGGGTGCAGGATTTGACCATAATGCAACTTACAGAAATATATATTTTTTCAGGGTCTCTGGAACAGGGAGAGTGAAGTACTAAATTTACAAGAACTTCAGTTTAATGCATTTGATTTTATGCTTTCCATTTGTATAATCATGCCAATATTATAATAGCATAAATTAGCACTAAAACATTCAATCCAGCATAATCCAATTACTACTGCACTCTTTCAGGCATGTCTTATTCTTAGGAGAAAATCACCAAGTGTGATTATATTATGGATTCACATGTACACTTGGTACTGTAAGTAAGCTATGTCGTGATATTTGCCTTTGTTTTCCCATGTAGCTGTTACTGAGCGGCTGTCTCAGTGCTGTGACATGGAAGGAGATAATAGTTTTAAAAGGTTATTTAATAAACTATGAAAGAATTGCACTTGTTACAAGCCAGTGTCTCAAAAAGAGTTTGCAAGGTTAGTCATTGGGGGGAATTTTCCTCGGACCCCACTTAGGATGACACCCCCTTAGCAGTATCAGCATTCTCAGGGATGCACAGATGCATCCCCAAGGGAAGTTTTATTACTTAAGCCCCCATTCCAGTGACAGTTCCATGTCAGGAAGAGCAAGTTGTGATGGTGATGTAAGGTTGCTTTATTACTCATAGCTGTTGCCAACACGTGTTTGTAAAAATTCTCCTTGGATGTCAGAAGAATTGGGCAATTTTGTGTCACATCTGCAGCTGAGGACAGTAAGCACAGCAGCACAGCTTTTAAAGGTGACATCTCCACTCCACCAATAGTTTTACAAACACTGAAGTTCACTTTCTTTCCACATTAAGAGTAGGAGAAGGTGGCTGCTTTTGACATTATTCAGGCTCTAATTTTTCCTCTTTCCCCTTTTTCTGTGAGACAGATATTTTTCCTTCCATTACTTGCGAGAGGATCCCAGGAAAAGATGTGCTGTAGTCCTACAATTCCAAAGGGATCAGCAGACCATATCATTGTGGTATGAGCTAGTGAGCCAGAAGAGATCTTCCGTCCATCTATGAAGGCAGCAAGAACAGGTAGAGGGGAATCTTGTCACCAGTTACGGCTGAGTAGGTCAGGGCAGTGCAGCCACTCTGGAAACAAAAGAGAAGTTCAAGAACACAGCACTGATTCTAAAGGCAAAGTGTGTTAATATTTTTTTAACTCTCAGGTATCCAGTGTCCCAAATTCCCTAAACAGGTTTTGCCTCCATTACAGAAGTACTGGTAAAATTATTTTTTGTATTAGGACCAAAGTTAAAATATTGAAAGTCACGAAGGGTGTCAGTGCGTAGCTCAGGTCTCCGAGGTTCAGCACCTTCTCTAGCCTGAAGGGCCACAAAGTTGTCCCGTTGCATCTGACCCTGCCACTGGGTTGCACTCCAGACTCCAGGACTGCAGATCAGGCTTCACGCTCCAGCTTTCTATGAGGATACCCAGAAAGCACCACCACCTCCTCCGCAGCTGGCTTTACCCTCATGTTCCCTTCAAAATATGCTGGGCCTTTTCAGGTGGTCTTGTCTCCCTGCCCACCTCTGCAGCGCTGAGAGCAGTATTGGTTACTGGCAATGAGCGAGGCTGCCCTTCAGGGTTAATTTCCTGGATTAGGTGAAATGTCCCTGTGTTAGATTTTCCAAAAGTTGTGGCTTTTCCTGAGTGAATGCTGGCTCGGTTTCACAATCCCATCCTTCCCTTCTAGTTTTTCCTTCATGCTTCTTTTCTGCATGTAACCACATCGCCAGCAGCACCTGCAACGTGGGGAGAATTCAGAAAGGCACGTGCACCAACCTTACACTGCAGCTGCCGGTGGCTTTAGGAAGGTGGAAGAAATGCAGCTCTGCTGCCTCTCAGCCCAGTGGAAGGGTGAGGATAAGGCCAGTAGGATGTGCTGCAGGAACTGGGAGGCTGTGGGAGGGTTTCACCGCACTCTGGTAATATTAATACAGCATTATGAGAAATCCCCAAATGGCTGATTAACTGTCAAATTGTGACGCTCTGCCTGCGCGTGATGGTATCTGGGCAAAATGCAGTGAGGCCAACTCATTAAAATACTAACCTGGAGTTTCTCTACATGTCTGCTTTTTTATCCCCTCTACTTTTTCTGTTTTTTTCCCTCCTCCTTTTCATTTCTTTCCTTGCCCTTCATTTTCCCTCTTCATTATTTATAAAATTCCCTTTTATCATTTTCTTCCCATCCAGCTTCTTTCATTTCTCCTTTTCTCCTAGCCCCTCTGTGCCCCATATTGCATTTCTTCTCCTGTTAATCAGTCCTTCCCTAGATCCTGACACCTCATGGGAACAATCGTTCAAAGGCTTTAAGGCTGATTTTACAGTTTTTTCTCTCTTGTTCTTTTCTTATCTGCTTCACAGGGGTAGGAACTGTTAGTCTGACTGCCGGAGTGCTCCTGTCGTGGCTGCTGCTGCTGGTGGTGGAAGAACAGGCTTGCTGAAGGTCCCTGAAGGGACCCTGCCAAGGTCCAGCTCAATATTTGTGGTGCTTCACACACCGATCAGGCCCTTCACAGAAAATCTGTTTCAATGCAGTCACAATGTAATGATTGTGTATAAGGTGGGAATGATGATGGTGCAGGGGACGCAGAGAGGGAGAAGAGTTAAGCAGGCTTTCCAAATGTATCGTCACAAAAATACTCATTTAACTGAAGGGAGGGAAAGCACCGCCATCTCTTTCACAGGTATTAGAAACAGTGTTCCTGGAGTTGTTTGTTTGGAATTTCAGCTATGACAGGCCAGCTGTTATGTCATTTGCTGGCACTAATTACTGCAAGACTTAAGCTAATCTTGTTTCTGAAGAAGCCCAACTCAGCTTGGCAGCTGCAGTTTTGTCTCTCTGGCCAGTGGCAGGGAGGGCTTGGTGGTGCCGGGACATATCTCTGAGCCAACCCTATCTCTCCTGTGCTCCTGCCAGCTCTTCCATGGTGTGGCCCACATGCACGAGGCTCCAGAGGGGTCATAGGACCTTTGGCAGAGCTGGTCTCAACTCAGCAGGCCGAGCTTGGTGAGAGCTGCTGCACAGCCCTGGGCAGCCCCATCCTGCAGCTGCCTCTACTGCCGCAAGTGCTCAGGGGCAGAGGGAAAGAATAGGCAATTTTTTAAATGAGAAGTTGCTCATTACACCTGGTAGCTTTCTGATGACATGTCCTTCTAGAAGACTCTCCCTGTCAAAGGCAAGCTTATTACAAATTCAGTTTATTCTTTCTATTTGGTTGAACCACAGAGCAGATGAATTAAATTGGCATCATTGAGTATTACCCAAAGAATGAAATTATTTAGAACTAGAAAATCTATTCTCCTCCCAAACAATTTCTTTTTAAATTCTAAGATAAATTTAAGGCACTATTAACACAGCAGAAGCCACCACACCACAGCCAGAAGATGAGCTCCTGCTCTGGATCTGGGAACCAGAGCACCTTCCACCAGCTGCCTGTGGTACCCCCTGGGGAGCAATGCTGTGGGGTGTCAGGACTCCCTGAAGTGTGGGACACAATCTGCATGAGGTTTGCATCCCACACAAACAGTCAGAGGCTTCACAGTGTTCAGGAAGTTAATAATTACTTATGAACTCCAAAGTTTTTAATGGCTTTTAAACTCTAATTTAATTTCACTTTCAATCAAGTTGTGTCAAATTTAGCTTAAGAGTAGGTGACAGGCAGTCAGGCTGAACTGCTGCTCTGTACCTCTTCGTTTTGCTTTCCTGCCAGCCCTGGATGAATACATTTACTTTTTTTTTTTAATTTGCATAAAGGTAGGGGTGAATGTGCTCAAAAGAAAATATCTGCATTCCCCAAAACCTTTGTTATGGAAGTAAGCAAACACCACCAGTGTAAAATGCTATTGTGTGACATTTGCAGCACTAAATATCCAATTTTGTGTTGGGCAGAAAATGTTTTCTTTCCTGAAGCACAGCTCGATTTCCAAGTTGTTTTCTGGCTTTTCCTGTGACTGGAGAAAGGGTGTTGGGGATGACAGAGAAACCGGAAAGTCTTTGAAGTTCAGATTGGCATGTATAAATCATATGTTTGAAGCCAAGTCAATCCCCCAGAAATTATTTTCTCCCAGACCAAATCAGTGGGCATCCCTGTTTGCTTTTTATTTTGGGGTTGGTTTTTTTTTCCTTGCTTCTGCAATGTGTGTTGTAACCAGTTTCTTAGGGTTGTCTGAACGTTTTTACTTAGTAAACTTAGTGGCTGTGCCCTCAAATATCTCTCCGCTCTCTTCCTCTGGCTCAATGTATTTTATATGGTTTTCAGCCTGTTGTACTAAAAGCATTAAATGGAGTGTTGACAAGTATTTTGTGGTTTATGGCTTGGTAAGCGTAGGTAATGGGTGATCACTGAACTCTTCTAGGCAGAAATATCCATAGCATGACTGCTGGTGGTTACTGAGGACTGAACTGACTGGTCTCTTCTTCCAGCCTTTCCCACAAAGGGTTAGTTTCTTATAAGAATCTTACAGAAAATTTATTTTAATAGTGCCTTGCAGAGTTGGGCTTTTAAATTTCAGAGAGTCCAGACCGTTGCCCCCACTCCTGGAGCTACTGTTTTAAAACAAAAGGTGCTATGTCTTTCTTAATTCTAGGCGGGATTTAATCAGAGCCTCTGTTACATCCTTTTTGCTCCTGTTCCAGAGGAAAGACTGATTTACACACAACTCATGATGGGTTTTTTGCATTTAAACATTTTTTTGCCTTAGTTTGGAAGGGTGTCGTACCATGTTGTTTCTCTTGCTAGGTGCTTTCATCTGCACCTTCCTTCTTTTCCTGGTCATTAAGTGTCTCAAGCTGGTAGCAACTTCCAGGTTGTCCCTCTGCCTAAGTGAGCTATGCTGAGCGTAAGCCTAGAGTTAAACAGAAACAGCTCTGTTCTCTTCCCTCCTGTGATCTTACATCTATTCACCCGTTATTATTTCCTCTTGTCAAACGAAGCAATAGCAAAGCTTTGAAATGATGTTGCGGCTTTTCCAAAGAACAATTTCCCTCGCCTTGTCTAGCCTCCTTCTGCCTTTCCCTGTATATTTGATAGTACATCACCTTCCTCTTGAAATGATCCCCAGTAGAGCACTTTCAGCTTTTTCAACTAGGGTTTTTCTGAAGGTATTTTTTAAAAACTAGCTTCTACAGCAGAGTTTGGTTATAATGAAGAACAATAAAAAAAATCATTCTGCCTTGGAGAGCCAGTCTTGTATGCACTAATGCATATAGTAAACTCTGTGCATGGAATATCCCCACTGGATTCAGTCAATGGTATTGTTTGCACACACAGAGTTAAGCACCTGTGTAAATGCTTGCAAGGTGATGGCTTTAAATCTCCCTAGAAGCTAAAAAGATATGCAGTGCAGCGCAGGAGAGACTAAACCAATGCAATTCATTTTCATTGTCTTTGGTTTTTTACGATTACCTGTGTTTCTGAAGTGGCTGTTTATTTAGGAACATATGTAATGAAGAGGACAGTGATGATCTTCCAAAGAATTTCTTCACCTCACTCCAGTACTTGTCATCACTCTGATCTAGGCAGGATATTCAGGAAACTTGCAGTCTGGACAATTTCCCAGTGATGCTGAGTGAATATCTGATATGACAGAAGACACCAAAGGCTACAGGATTTAATCCTAGCACAGTTTTTCAGATTAATAAATGACATAACCAAAACCCCTCCAGAGCTACTTTCTTACTGTTACTGCAGCATCAAATTTGGCTTTAGTCTGCTCCAGTGTTTCTCTTTGATGTAATTGCCTAGGAAATCACAGAACAATAGTCTTTCGAGTTGACAGGATTTGAAATGCTTATGGGTTTGAAAATAAGGTCCAGATAAGGACTATATTAGGACTCAGATTAATGGCCAGCCTGCAGTGCAGAGATCTTGGGTAAGATGCTGTCATCAATACCTTTGCCTCAGAGAAGTTATTCTACATGGAGTTGTTTGCAGCACGCAAGTGGAGCTGGAGCAGCCTGTCTTGGTGGCCCAAATCTTCATTAAATCAATGGAAATCCTGGCATGACCAGCATATGTTCAATGAAGTTCAAAATCTTTACAGCCTTTCTGTACAAAGCTTCATGGTGAACTGAACAATGACTTAGGATGCAATAGGCTATTCACAATATCACAGGGTTTTCCTGGGGGCATTGCTAATACCAGCGCACCACGTCAAACCAGAACAGCTGAAAAAAAGGGCTACTTGGAAAGCTGGAAAGATTTTTGTTCACAGTAACACATGGTGTCATTGAATTTTGCAGTGGGAACTCTGTAAGCATGGATCTTTCTGGGTGCTGAATGAAGCAGAGGAGAAATGACACTTCTCAGAGCTTTTGTTTCAGACTCTCAGCATCTTTTGGTATTCATCATCATTTTCAGTTGCTGTTTTTTAAGATGTGTCTGTAAACAAAGGGCTTCTTAGAAAACATCTTTTTCAGGGATAGACTGAAAAAAGCGGAAGACTTTATGAAGCAGAAGTTAACAGCTTCCAAAGTATAACAATATAAGCAAGTTGATAAACATTGAGTGGCGGGCCATAAAATTCCATTCAGATTTATATAAGAGAACAATACATTGTATAAAATCATAGAATAGATTGCCTTTCTTCCTTTAAAAGTCTCAGCAATTTCTCTTTAATGACAACATAGTGTTTGGAAATACTATTTGATAAATAAACAATGTCATACTGCTTAGCTTAAGCAAATGTACTTCGGTAACAAGAGTTTCAGCACTTGCTTTTCTCCCTTCCCTTTCTCTAGGACAGTTGCACTGCCTTCAGAGAGTTAGCCTAGCCTTTGTCGTGATGGAGAAGGAAGCAAGCGAACTTGAGAGGGACCACATTCATAGTGTATATGAGAAAATTGCTCCTTACTTCAATGGCGTATGCTACAAGGCATGGTCAAAGGTGCAGCAGTTCATTTCAGAGCAGGAACCAAGCAGCCTGATTGCTGATATTGGTGAGTGGCACTGTTTATCACACTGCCAATGACAGTCTACGTATGCCCTCTCTTTCTATCAAGTGATATTTGTGGCAGAAGAGCTTGGAGCTTGTGAATCAAACTGGGAAATCAAAATGGCCAGACTGACTATCAAATTCGCCTCCTACTTTGCTCCACCATTCATAGGTATATGAAGACACTAATTTTTTCCAGTATCCAGTACGTCAGCTAAACTGGAACACTAAACTGAAGCTAAATTTATTAAGATGTCATTAGTGTCTGCTAATGTTGTGTATCGGTATGATAATTCTGGAATTTGAAGTCTTCTTTAGGTCTTACAACATGTATTGTGTGTGGCCAATTTGAAACAAGTATCATGACACTGTCCTGAGTGCTCTGGAGAATGATATGTGACAGCTTTTAATCCCCCGAAGGTTTGAGAATGTCTAAATCGTATGAGGGAAGCCTCTCTACTGGCTTCAGCACCTGCACCATAAATGGATACAGGCTGTTGCCCAAATGAGGTCTGGGCATTTACTCATCATTTCTATATGTTTAGGCTAGACTTGTGAATAGCTTTTTGGACCTGTACCCTTTCCAGCAACACATATGTGTAGTCTCCCCACTATAGCATAGGAACGTTTGTGAAAGAGAAATATTACTGAGGGTTGGGCTAATCACACTAACTTTTTGGCTGTTATTCAAACTTTACCATATACTTTTCCCAGATTATCACAGTCTAAATGCTAGGAACTATATTCCTATCAGATCTTGGCATATTTTACAATTTTTTTTTAATGTGAACAAATAAAACATGTACAAAGAACCAGCACATTGAATTTTTACCAATGTCACAGGCTTTGGACTTTGTTAACACTGTGATTTAAGTTCAGGCTTCGCTCCTGGGTTTTGGCTGCTAGCTGATGGTGTCCATGGCCAGACAGGACTTTCATGTGAAACACAATTGCTAAGAGTGGTGCCACGCTGCTGTAGAGGAGTCTACTTGCAGGGCTCTCCTCTGCCCCTCCATCCCTGGGAAGCAGCCTCTGGTGTTGGATTAGAGGAAATGTATTCAGCAGCTCTTGTTTGGTTTATACTGAGGACTTTCTCCCCAGAAGTGAAAACCAGAAAAAGTCCTAGAGGACTCTTTCAGCCACGGCTCCAGGGTAATGCTCTTTCTGCTCTTTCTCCTCGGCAAATAGAGTCTAATACTAGCCAAGCGCTGGCACTGTTTCACAGCACCTTGTCTCACCTGGTGCTGAAGTCAGGCATGGGAAGGACTGAGAGAGCTCCAGCTTTTCTCTGGATGTCTTTCCTTCATTCCTGGGAGATGGGATCGGCACTTCATATTAGACAAGCAGTTAGGAGCAGACTTCTATCTGCAGCTCAGCAATGATTCATCTCCCATTCCAATGGCATAACAGAATGATGAGGCTGGGAGGCTTCTTACTGGACATAGGGACCCACACAGCGTTTCAGAATAGGTGTTATGGGATGGCTGTAATTTAAATGCAGGGACTTAACGCTTTGAAAGTCTCGCAAATAACTATAATTTTTAAAAAAAATGAATAAGAGAGAAAATCTGGGCTCTAACCCAAGCTTAATATTTGATGTAAGCATAGCCATAAACAGGATGTGAACTAAGGTCTACACAAGGTACAGGGTATTATGTTAGATGGATGCATTTACCTCCCTGATCTTAATCTGAACTATGATTTTTATGATGTAGGTGAGAAGGCAAGTTTTTAAAATTAATAATCTGCTTTAAAATGCACTTTGTGTTAAGATCGAGACAATTCTACAAACGAATTATAAAAAATTTAGATAAGATCCATTTTACTGCTGACATTAAAATCATTCTTATCTAAAGATGTCTGCCTTTATTTCAGCACAAGAAGTATTTCAGTTTGGGAAGATATAAATTTCCGTGTTGCAGGCTCCATTATGAAAAAGAAACTGCATGAAGATACCAGAAAAAGAAACTTCACTGTTGTCATGGTGACAGCAATTAGCAGCAGTTAAAACAGCAAACAATGGATTTAATGGTTTGATCTAATAGTGACTTAATTACTTAGCAGACTAGTTTGTCTATCAGCATTTCAATACACAGGAATAATTCAGTGCTGTGCTCCCACTACATGATGCTTTTGCTTAGCATTTTCAGTGTATTACAAGCAGAATTGCAGCAGCATCATTATCATAAATATTTTTTATTCCATATGTGGTGGGAAGGCCAAGGTAAATGCTCTCTAGCCATCCCACTTGAACACCTCCTGTCATGCAGCAGAGAGTCTGCTAGACAGAAAGGAGCAGTCTGTGTTCATTGTACTGTGATGGTAAAAAATAACCTGAATTCCACTGCAATTGTATCTCTTTTAAAATGGGTGGCGAATTTCAAGCTATTAGGCCAGTCAAGGGTGTACATTTTGGCTTATGTCAGGAATACATTTTCTTTTATACAGACACCAAATGTCCGCCTTTCTCCTCCTCATTATTTCTTCAGGCTGTGGAAATGGCAAATACCTTCACATCAGTTCCTAAGACTATATATAAACTGGGTTGCAACTACTTTTTCCCATTGGTGGAATCAGCATTAAATGAGGGCCATGAAGTAATGTTATGCCATAGCTTGTGTCTGCCTTATTAAAGTGAGTGCTTTGACGCTGCCCTGTCCATCACTGGTAAGTTCTGAGTGCTGCCAGTGTCTATAGACCAGACCTTTATGAAGAGTCTAAACCACTTAGGCTGGCATAGTAATGTCTTCTAGGTTCGGGGTTTTTTCAGTGATCAACAGAACATTTTGGGTTGTGTAGACCAGGTAAATATGTATTAGCACAAAAATATTACATTATTGCAATGAAAAACTGTGAAATGGGTAAGTCACACAGATGTGACTGAATTTTATTCTAGTCCAAGCACAACTAAATTATAATGCGCAAAACAGGAGAGGAGAGCCTGGTTTGTGCCTTATCACATGGAAGAAATTTGAAATGTTGGCTCTGTCAGGAAGAAGATACAACAAAACTTGCTTAGGAACACTGAGTGTATTCAAAGCTCAGTATTAAATCCTTCTGCACCTTTCCAAACACTGTTTTTAACTCCCATGTTAAATGGTTTTTCAAGCAACACAATCATTTTTGTGCTTATGAGGAAGGATGACCATGACACTGATCCAGCCAGAAAGTAACCCAGTGAAAAGAAAGGCTGCTTTTAAGCAAATCAGTCACCCATTGCTTCACTGCAGAGAGACTGTTTCAGCAAAAGCAAGGGATAATGCAGAGGAAGAACAAGGAGCTGATGACAAAGCAAGCAGAAGAGCTTGCTTCAGTAGCACTGAAGTAGTTATCATCAGATAACCTCATATTTAATTTCTTATATTTCCTTTTTGTTTAGTTGCCTTTTTCAACCTAACTTAATGATGGAGGAACCACCTGTCTTTGCCACTTTTCAAGCAGACATTGAATGGTAGCTTTAGCCTTTGCTTTTTTCTTTTAGGTTTTGAAGGTTCTTTTGTCTTGGGAGTCTTGAAATTACTCAACCACCTTTTAAAAGTTAGGAGTTAAGCTTATACTGATTAGAAGTTGGACAATACTGTAAATAAAACAAATTACAGTGTTCAGCAAACTTGATTTTCCTTTTCTCAACCAAAGGAGTGTGAAGGTCTCTTAGCCTTGTTAAATCAAAGTGAAATGTTAATAGCTTACATCTCTTGAAGTTAGTGAGTAGCCTGACACAGCCTTTTCTCCAAGTTTGGGTGACCTTTCTTTAAGCCCTGTAGGACTTTACTTTTCAAGTCTGGGTCCATTTGACATTTGATGGAAATTTGAGATTGCATTATTGTCACTGGCGCATCATTGTATGGGGCTGTGAACCATGCTCAGCTACACCATCTGAAAATCTTTCAGTCATGATTTAAGAAACATGACCAGTAGCTAGCAGTCCTTATTGCTGGGTTTTCACATCCTTTGTCCAGATGGAGTAACAACTGTCATGTGCCCAAAGGTGATTTGACATTCCCTGGAAACCCAGGGTAAGGAAGTGAAGGACAAGCCAGGTTTGCTGAAAGGGGTATGTAGCAATGTTCAGAAGTTGTCTGGCTCAAAAGAGTCTGTGTCCCAGGAGTACTTGTGAACAGTCTACAGAAAAGCAGAGTAGCCGGGATGGAGTTGCTGCTGGAGATGCGGAACTACAGATCTTTCTATCTACAGCAAGCTGAAAGTCCTGCTTGCATGGCTGCTGTGTGAGAAGCTAAAATTGGTCAGGAATCCAGAAGGACACTTGGCCAACAGGTAGAACTGTGTGGTTATGGACTGTGGCCCTTTCAGCATTATAATATGGCTGGAAATTATAAAGTTATTTCTGTTACAACCTTTATCATCACAGATCATGCATGAACCATAGTAATGAACGTGTTTCCTTATTATTGTTGTAAAATATGGTTCAGAGGCATTATAAAACTTCAAATAATATGTTAAATTATTATATATGCTAGTATATAGCATAATACTAGTACAGTACATATATACTATAGTTTTGGTAAGCATGTGTTCTCTTAATCTTAAGGAGTGTCAAGGGAGGCAAGAAATTTCTGTAGGTGTTCTAAAGCCAGGTCTATAGTAGGAAATATTGGCAGAAGAGGAGCATCAAGTCTAACTTGATGATTTTTCCTTGTATTCAACACCTATTGTATATGCTTATATAATGAAGTATTTTTGCCAGTTCCGTGAATGTGATAACCTATACTGACAAGAAACAAATTTGGACATATCAGCAAAAGTTTAAAATGGGCTGGTTTCAAATGCTTAACATTCTGTTCAAGGAGACAAATTTGCCCTGTGAGTACACAATTTCTTCCACCATGGTTTTGATGCCTTTCCCAGGGTATTCATAGCATAGCTTTGAGATTTCATACCACCGAACAATAGAAATCATCCCCTTTGCCATGTACTGATGGCTCTGCTGCTGTTAGCATGATGGAGCCATTCCTGTATTACTGAAATAAGTAGGATTTCTGCCACTTGCAGTAATGGAAAGAGGACTGGCCCTCATGTTTCCGCTTTGGCTAAGGAATTGTTCCGAATCATAATGCAGGACTAAATGTTTAGCATGGCTTTACCTCTATCAAGATGGCTTTCTCCTTTGTATGAAAAGGAGTCATGTTTATATGGTCATGTTCTGTGTTAGTAAAATCTTGTATATGCTGAGCTCTTGGACTCTGAGATGGGAAAGGGATAAGAGACAGCTTTTTCTGTTAATTTAGATAAGTAGTTTCGTTCCTCCAAATGCAAAGACATCACGTTTTCCTCTCCTGTTAGGAGTCAGATACTCAAGTCAGTAGAGTTATTTCATATTACTGAAATATCTGATGAGACTCTTCATCCCAGTGGGAAAAAAGGGTTCCTGGAGTGAAGAGCATCAAATGGCTTTCTTTAGTGTTAATACTGATACGTGAAAATTAACTTCACTTTTATCTATGATCTTCTAGTCATGTGGTAATTTAACAGAGAAAGCGAGGAGAACCTGAGGGATGTAAACCCATCTAGTCTCTAATTTACTCTGTCTGAGAATATGGTCTGTGTAATTGCAGAGTATAATTCTTAAAGTTTACAAGGTGGAAGAGTCTCTTGTGGAAAAAAGAAGTCCAAACAAAAGGTCCAGGAGAGTTTCTTTACTATATAAGGTTCTGTCTTTATGGTAAAATTCAAAGAGACACCAAGCAAGAACAAACTGAGTGTTAGTATCAGATCATATCAGTATAGTTACATTGCACTGTTGTGCCAATTAACATAGGCAAAATATTGCAATGCCATCGTGACATAGTTTCTTTACCCCATTAAGAACCCTCATATTTCTGTGCAACCTTGGTTATTTTGGCATAACACTGAGTTTTGTCAAATGTCATCACTACCTGCCAGTTCTAAATTCTGTTTTTCCTAAGGATCAATCAGGATTACATTCTAACAGTTTTTTAACTTTTTCCAAGAAAAACTCACTGTGGTCAGAAAATTACATTCCCCTAAAGAAGCAGTGTTAAAGGCACAACAAGCAATCTGTCTCAGTGGAAAGCAGAGTATAACGAGGTCTGGTATGACAGCATCAGAAACTCTTTAACACCATAGAAATTTAAAAGACATCATAAAAAATGGCCCAGTCTGCTTGGCTCTCAGGAGAGCCCACCCAGAGTACTGCATTCGGCACTGGGGCCCCCAACAGAAGGAGGACATGGATCTGTTGGAGTGAGTCCAGATGAGGGCCACAGAGACATTCAGAGGGCTGGAGCACCTCTCCTATGAAAACAGGCTGAGAGAGTTGGGCTTGTTCAGCTTGGAGAAGAGAAGGCTCCAGGGAGACCTCACAGCAGCCTTCCAGTACCTACAGGGGCCCTACAGGAAAGCTGGAGAGGGACTTTTTACAAGGGCATGTAGTGACAGGACAAGGGGGAATGGCTTTAAACTGAAAGAGGGCAGATTTAGATTAGGAATTAGGAGGAAATTCTTTACTGTGAGGGTGGTGAGGCACTGGCACAGGTTGCCCAGAGAAGCTGTGGATGTCCCATCCCTGGAAGTGTTCAAGGCCAGGCTGGATGGGGCTTTGAGCAACCTGGTCTAGTGGAAGGTGACCCTGCCCATGGCAGGAGGGTTGGAACTAGACGATCTTTGAAGGTCCCTTCCAACCCAAACCATTCTATGATTCTGTGATTCATTCTATGAAAAAACATGACTATCAAGAATTACAAAGGATAGTGTGAAGAAACAAAGTCAGGACGACTACAGCATAACATGAATTAGAACTAGGATAAGGTTTTATAAATGTGTATGGAGCAAGAGGAAACACAAAGGAAAGAAGAGCAAATAACCGATGACAGGGGAAGTTGCATTTTTCTTTGGTCTTTACAAACAGTTAAGGATAGTCATCAAGTTAATAGAGTTTTAACCAGAGGACAGGAGTTTAGACTATAAAAAGGAAATAGCGTCTTAAAGAATATTTAGATAAATTAGGTTACACAAATTGTTAGGAAATAATGAAATTAATCTTAAACTATTGTGAACTAGCAGATTATCTTTAAAATCACCCGTAGCTGAAGAAAAGCAAACATAAGACTTGCTTCCGAAAGAGAGAGAAAAGATATCAGAAGGAAGTCAGCCTAACCTAGATTTATGCAAGGATACTAGAATAAATAATTTAAATAATCTGATTTAAATAGAATAAATTATTTAAACATACAGAATACTAATGTAATGGGAAACAGCCAACATGTATTTGTCAGGAGCAATCCAATCTGCTTTCTGTCTTTGACAGGGTAATCATCCCAATAGACAGGGTAGCAAGAGAAGACATAATGTATCTTGACTCTTGTGTCATTGTTGCAAGTAAAATAAGTAAATAGAGCTAAGAGTATGGGGGGGAAAAACCATTCTCAGAATGGATCAGTGATTCGTTGTCTGATCAGGACACATTTCAAAGGAGTGCTATTGGGAGCACCCTGTATCTGTTTTGATGCAAAATTTTAACCAATACCTTTGATGTCAGGTTAGAGAGCATACTGAAAAAATTGTGAATGGCTCCTATGTAGGAAGAATTGGAATTGCTTTGGAAAACGGGATTTGACATCCAAATGACGAAGAGTTGTCTGAAATCAACAAGAAGCGATACAGCAACCATTGAGAGGGACATACCGTGCTCAGGAAGGAAACAATCAACGAGCAAAGTCAGAAATAATGTCCAGGCAAGATGGTCCGCCAGCCAACTACGTGTGAGTAGTGTCATGCGGTTACAAAACCAGGCAAATACCTGTCTGGGGTATGGTGACAGAGCAGTTTCATGGAAGGCAGAACAATGAGTCATCCTCCTGCACTTGATACTTTTGAGATCCTGGGTGGAATATCATATCTGCTTTGGGGACCATGCCTTACAAAGTTATATGGAGACATTTTAAATAACCAATGTTTAGAAAATCTGAATTATTAGAGGAATCTGAAGGAATTGGGTTTGGTTAGTTAAGAAATGTACAAAATAAAAGACTGAAGACACATAATAGTCTTCAAATACATAAATGATATTTACAGAAAAGCGTTCTTTATTTGACATGGGAAGAAAAAAATAATCATTTTCCCCTGCAGCAAAGGTTATTCACCTCTGATGTTAAAAGGCTTTTAAGAGCAGGTTAGAGCAATTTGGGTCACATTTGGGCCAAGTGTTTAATTCTGCCTTGGAGCTGGAAAACGAATGACCTCTATTTTTCTGCATCTATTTTAATTCAAAGGCTACCTGACCTTGTTGAGAAAAATCTATTGACTCTTCTATAACCAGTTGCTGCCTAATATTAATACAGCTCCTCTCACAGCAGCGAACTCTCCTCCCTGATGGAAGTCAGAGGTGCAAAATACTAACAAAGTCTGAATATCACAGGAGGTCTTGGAGACAAAAGAGAAATGCCACCCATAATGAGATTTTCTGGATCTGACAA
Organism: Ibycter americanus; assembly: GCA_035590275.1. NCBI lineage: Eukaryota > Metazoa > Chordata > Aves > Falconiformes > Falconidae > Ibycter > Ibycter americanus. The sequence goes on along the minus strand of JAVJGI010000014.1, from coordinate 25,152,001 downwards.
GGCGATCCACAGTGTACCTCTGCTTCTGAAACATCTGCAAGCCCTGATTTCAACTTTGGTCTCATCACTGTTAGTGTTTGATTTAAAGCAAATAATACAGTTATTTCTAAGGTAGTAATCGGAATTCTTAGAGATGCAGAGAAGCTCCACAGGACAGTCAGAGCCTGTGGTTGTCACCTGCAGGGTTTATCTGTCATGCCGTTGCTCCCACTAGGCTCTTCAGCTGGCAGCATTGTCTATTGGTGCAATTCTCACCAACAGGGAGAAGCCTGATTTCTATCTTGATTAAATCAGGAGCTTTGTGTTCCTTGCATTGGTATTTTCATGCAAGTTATAATTGATTTATCAAAAATATCCTAAGTTTATTTCCAGTGGATGATACATAGTTATCTCAGGATGGGGTTAGGGCAGAAAATTTATTTCGCTCTTTTTTTTTTCCTTCGAAAAACACGCATGACAACAGAATGAGCTCTACCCCCCACAGTCTCTTCTATTGCTCCAAGTTACTGGAATACAGAACTGGTACAAACTCCAAATACACTCTTATATTTAGTTTAATTTTCACAGTAGCATCCAGCAGCCTGCTCAGCATTTTTAAATGTAATCATTTATTTTAGACCACAGTCAAGCTATCTGTGGTCTTATCATTGCCGTCATGTTGACAGTATGTCAGTTTTAAATCTCACCTGCATGTTCTTAGCAACATGTTACCTTGTTGCAAGGTCTTGACCAGCTGTTGGATGTCATTGAAAGAGGTGACAGCTTCTCACCAGCCGCGCAACTTGCTCGCATGCGGTTATTGTCCTCTGCTCTCTTGGGGAGACGATCATCACAGCCATGGTTTTGGAAGGAGGGATGGCTGAGCAGCTTCCACGTGATGATTTTGGCAGGTTTGTGCTGTCACCTGAGAGCAGGCTCCTGAGCACAAGGGTTTCTCTCTGTACTACCAAAAGCTGCTTCTCCTGCTGAGTAAAACCTTGAGATCCAGAATGGATCCAGAGCGGCATTCAGGCACCTGAGCTGGGTGCACGTTTAAACTTTCTTCACTAAATAAAGATCCATAGTGCCAAGGCCTCTTTTGGGGTTCACGTCTTACAGAGCATTGCAAAGATTTTGCTTTTTTCCTCTTTCCAGTGCAGCCAAGTCCTCAGGGCAGTCACCCAGAAAGCAGGAGAATTCAATTCACCTCCTTCCTCAGCCAGAGGCGTTAAACATCCATATTACCACTACCTGGGGACGTGTCCCAGCCCTCCAACACTCAGCTGCGTTGAGTGAAGAAAACCACCACCACCACCGTCCCTTGGAACCTGCAGCCAAAAGGCCAAGGGAGGTGGCGGGGGAGCCTAATCCTGCAGCCCAGCATGCAGGAGCGCAGCCGGCAGGGAAGGACGGACAGCAGCTGCCTGCATTATTTCCTCTGCATGCAGCGACTGACAACCTAAAGTGAATAAACAAGATGAAATGGTGCTTGGGAGCCACAAGAGCCAGCTCTGAGAGGCCACCAGGGTAGCAGTTCCAGGCAAAGCCATGTTCTTCTGGGTGGGCAGAGGGGAGCAGTGGCTGGGGCTCAGAGCAGGCACCTGGAGGGCGGCACAAAACAAGGAGGGGAATGGCTTGATGCGAACTGCTCCGCCTGACCTTGCTTTATTACCCTCTTTCACTGGTTTTAGCTATAGACCCCACTTCCATGCTGCTATGACGAACATTGCAGAATTATCTTTAATATGAACGCAGAAGTAATCCCGCTGAAACCAGTGTAGCTGCTCAGATGGCTAAAATTAAGTATATAATTATATTTCTGAATCAAGGCTTTAATAAGTTAATTAAATTTTATAATTATAATGATTTTTATAAAGGCAGCATCCTTAGCTAATGCTAACCGTAAATGTGCAAAAATAAAAGAAGGAACAAATTTTCCAACCTAAGTAATTAATGAGTTATATTTTTAATAGGAAAAGATTTTAATGGAAACACTGTTTGAAATTTACTCAGTAATTCTTTGGTATATTAGTATTTTTCCTCCCCTTTTTATTTTTGATACCACCATAATGAAGAGAATAAAATCATATTTAACTTAGAATCACACCTTTATGTTATGTTATGTATGTTCCAATTGTTCCTATTATTAGAGCTGACAGAGATAAAGTGACATCTGAAGTGTATATACGGTATATACAAAAGAGTCTCCGAGATAAAGATTCTGTGATCCTTAAATACTTTCCAAATATCTCTGAAGGGATTTAACTTCAGTAAAGAAATGTGACAGAGAAAAGCAATTTCTGACTACACAGGTTCCTTTCTGCCATTTAACAAGGTTTAAATTGAATCACTGACCTAAAATATTAATTTTGAAAATGACTTCTAAAAAAAATTCAAAGTTGTTGATGCTTTCAGTTTTGTTCTCTGAAGACAGCTGAATGACACAAGAATGTATCTTGCATTGTCTGCTTGTTCTAAATAATCCCTTTTAGTAGGATTAGTCACAGTATTAAATTAAGAGAAGGAGCAATTAATTATATTCTTATGAAAAGAAGAGAAGAATCTTTGAAATGCTCCCCTTTCCTCCTCACCCCCTACTTTTGAAATCCAAATTGCATTATGTATTTTTCAGTTATGGAAAATCTTTCAGTCTTCAGTTTAAACAGAAGTGGTGGGAATGAGCAGTACATGGCACAAAATTAATTTGGACTGACTTTTAGGTGTGCTAGGGGAATGCATGGCCAAAATGAAAAAGAATGCTTTATTTATAACAGCTGTTAATCCATGAAGCAAGACTGCTGCTGCAAAGAGCTGATGGGGGTTCTGGACAAGCAACTGTGCTCACCACAAACAAGTATCTTTGTGCTTAGATATTTTAATTTTTTTTTTTGCAATGGTTTCTTTGGTTGTTTAAGCAATTGAATGCAGTCCTACTTGTCCTCATCACTGTGGCATGGTGTTGGTTAATATGATGATGGTATAATACTCATTAAAGCCCTTTTTGTAGTGAACTTGAGGGGTTTTTTCTAGCTTTTGTTACAAAGGTTGCATAACAGCTAAAAAGCTCTGAGTATTCTTCTGTGGAAAAAAGCATGAGGATAAACTTCTGGAAGAAATGAGGGAGAAAGCTACAGAGGAGAGCAGTGTAATAACAAGGATGTATCACTAACTCTCTGATAAACTTTGGGAAAATGACCGCAGATTATTAAGAGAGATTGCAAGGGCTGTGAGGCCAGAAAACAATATTGAGAAACAGCAATTATCCATATGTAGGTTGTGTAAATCATACACAGGGGCATGAAGCCTCTTCGAAAGATTAATCTGAGAACTCACAAAAGGGAAACAACTCTTATTAGTCTGAAACAGTGCATCAGGCCCACATCAATAAGTAATTGTGCAAGAACCACATTCTCTCACTAAATTTAATGTGACCATAATCGAACCACCTGCTGGGAACAAAAATGCTTTAAAAAATCCACTGCGTAAAAGTTTACTACCAAAAAGGAAGAAACTCTGAAGAAAAATTGAAAGGGAAAGCCAGAAGGGTAAAATGCTAGCAGACAAGTGTGGAAAGTACTTAAAGACTCGATGTTGAATGTTTAGTGTAGGTGTATGGCACCTATAAAAACGCCACTGTTCCACAGATTCCAATGTAATTTATAATTACTAATGAAATGAATAGGTTAGTGATAAGTTTGCTGGTGACATAGAGTTATTGAGGATTACTGACTGCAAAGAGTTGCAAAAAAGGTCTCATGTGAAACTAATGACTGGGTGCAAAATTGCAGAGAAGTACTTGTGGATGAATGCTAGGCAATATGCATAGGAAAAAATAGCTAAGTGTACAGGCACAGTGGTACCCTCTATTCTTGTTCAGGAAAGAGATATTGAAGTCATTATCAGACTTATTTTCATTTGCCTGAAAAATATTAGTTCAGTGTTCAAGTCTGTATTCAAATATTAAGAACAAAAATGAAAATCCAGAAGAATGGCAGAAGATAAATGCCTGGTGCAACCATATCTTGAATACTGCATGAATTCAGGTTTTCTCCACCTCTGGAAGGATATAGATGAAGTACTAAAGGTTCTTACAATGGTCAAAGGTGCAAACTGTTTCTGTATGAGGAGAGATTAATGGGCTAGGGCTCTTCACCCAAAGAAAAAGAGTATCACCCTGAAAGTATAGTAAGTGTATACATCATATTGCTCCTGAGGAAGAGGGAGATAGCATCCCGGAACCCACAAATGATACTAAATTAGTGAATAGCGAGTAAATTTCTGTGAGGCTTTTTTTACAACACGAGAACCACAGGGAAAGGTTTCAAACAGAAGGAACTATTTTTCTGAAAAAAAATATATAATTAAATTGCAGATTCCTTTGGCATGTGAATTTGTGTAATCAGAAGTACAAGTGAGTCCAAGAAAAAGTATCCATGGAGGACAGATCCATCACTGGCTATTAGATGCAAGCTCCAGGCTGTGGCTGAGGAAGCTCTTAGGCTGCCGACTGCAGGAGGCAAGGGGAGAGAGCATCACTATTCTCCTCTTCTTTCTTTCCCCATCTGGTGCTGACTGCTGCCACAGCCCCATGCTGGAGGCATGTCTGCTGCAACCCAGCATGAGTTTCCTCTGTCCTGATATTGTTTTCACCACCTGCAAGATTCTGTATTTATTGTAATTTAGGACAAAATTAATTTTCATTTAAAGTACCAGTCGTTATGACAAACGCACTTTCAAGCATCTGGGCTGTTGTTTTATAGTGTGTGGATGGTGGGAAATCACCTTAAAATACGTTGAACAGCTGGTGAAAAATTGTTCTAGGGTGTAGCACTAAAGGACCCCAGGGAGACCTTATTGCATCTTTCAGTGCTTAAAGGTGGCTTGTAAGAAAGATGGAGAGAGACTTTTTAGCAGGGCCTGTCGTGATGGGATGGGGGCAACCGTTTTTAACTTAAACAGGGTAGATTTAGATTAGATATTAGGAGGGAATTCTTTACTGGGAGGGTGGTAAGGCACTGGCACAAGTTGCCCAGAGCAGTCATGGATACCCCATCCCTGGAAGTGTTCAAGGATGGGGCTTTGACAACCAAATGTAGTGGAAGATGTCCCTGCCCACAGCAAGGAGCTTGTAGTAGATGATCTTTGAAGTTCCCTTCCAACCCAAACCATCCTATGGTTCTATGAAGTATCGCCCCCAATGCCTTCTACTCATCAGTATGAGAGGAGTTGCGGGGGAAGGAGATCTGAGCCGTTTCCAGTGGAGAGGATTCCCAGGCTCATAGCGCTGCTGGGCTGCCGTCAGGCCCTGGGTGAGTGTTTGTGCCTCACTGCCAGCTAACGCCAGCCACTCCGCCTCTGAAACAGCACCTTTGCCGCAGAGTACAGATCGTTCAGTTT
>JAVJGI010000014.1:25136291-25146525 GCA_035590275.1 Ibycter americanus | reverse complement strand
TGCCTCACTGCCAGCTAACGCCAGCCACTCCGCCTCTGAAACAGCACCTTTGCCGCAGAGTACAGATCGTTCAGTTTCAACGTACAAGGAATTTAATGTACAAGGAAAAGACAGAAATTATTTGTTATAAGCCACCTGCTTTATCTGAATGTGGCTGCACGGTGATCTTGGAGCCTGACAGGTTTGGCTTTGATTAAAACCAATCACGTGCAATAATTCGCCTGATAATCTGTGATTTCAGGATAGTGTGACATTGCCTCATGCAGATGCTCTGTTTCCTTGAGTTATGCCTCTCTAAATGGAATACATCACCCATAGCTTTTAAAATTATCTGGAAAATTTATCTTGACAACACAAAATTTTTGCTCAGTGTGAGATTTTATTAATACGCTGTAATTTCTTAAATGATACTTGATGCCTTTTTAATTAAAAAGGTCATAATGTTTCAGTGTCAATATCTTGACTGCTGCTAGAAGACCTGAGCTTTTGAAATTGATTTCTGTTCATCTCAAACAAGTGAAACCTACGGGCAGAGCAACTGAATAACTAAATGTTAAAAGACCTTATTTCTTCAAAGCTTGCCTTTTGATCCTCACATTGCCACCGAGGCTCTGAATGCATCATTCATTGCAGGGAGAGTGTTTTCCTATCTCAGCTGGATGGCATGCTGTTATTCTTTTAATTGTAAAGTGTCTCTTTCTCTGAAGCAAAATGGATCTGATGGTGAATGGCTGCCCTGACAGACATGGAGAGACTGCTTATACAGAGCTTCTGCTAGAATTTTTTATACTTTCTAGAAAGAATTGAAAGCTTGCACCTTTTTTTTTTTTCCCTGAACAATCTGTTATTTTTCTATGGAAACTAACACCTCAACAGCTTAACCAAAAACTGGTTTATCATTGTAACCTGAAGTGGTATGTGTAGAAATATCTGCCCAAACTGGCACAGGCATTTTCACTGAGGAAAATATAAGGTCAGATAAATGTCACTAGTTCTCCTGCTTTTAGTTTTCAGCATCTTTAATATGTGCCCTTTCCTTTCCAGCACTATTCCAGGATTGTTTCCTATTCTTATTTCTCATGTAACATTCATATAATGTAGCTGAAACCTTGCTGAAGTCCCTGCTGTGCACCAAGACCTAATCAACCTCGACATCTCTTGTGAATTGCTCTAAAGCTGTGCAGTCTGAGAGCAGGACCCAACCTGCAGAGCTGCCGTTCAGCAAATTCCTGCCAAAGCCTGAGACCAATTGCCCTTTTTGGGACAAAATTTTTTGTTGAAATGGGAGTCAAATTTAAACTCAGTTCTGACTCAAGCAAAGTTGTGCTGCTTGAGTTTCGCCATCGTAACGATGAGGCATCCTCCACATCAAGCATGTTTGTATGGTGTGGGGGGTTATCAAGCATAAGTGGGATTATCTAATTATTTGTTTTCATGATATCTGCTTGTTAACGGCAGCAGTGGACAAATGCTAGCTGACCAAGTGTCTTTCACACATATGTTGATTTAAATGTAGCCCAGGCTGATTGATAGTGACTGCTCATTTTTTCTGCTCTGTTTACTGACATCTGTCAATAAAGGAGGAGAGGTGGGCAGGCAGTTTTAACCTAGCCCTTTTTTAATGGGTATCATCAGCAGGATCACTAGCACGGCTATTGCAAGGACCATGTATGGCCTTGGTCTTTCAGAATTGCTTCTCTCAGGCTGCAGATGAGCATTAGGTAAGGGTAAAAAAAGGCCAGGTTGCTTTGCCACTGACCGAGTGGTGGCTTTTCATTGAGAAAGCAAAACTGTTGTGTTGTTTATTGCTGATCTGAAAGATATCGCTTGCTTCAATGTTTCTAAATTCTGCCGTGTTTTTAAAATAAGTCAGTGTGTTATGAACTCTTCAGAGTTAGAGACAGTACGATGTTAGTGATATTAGCGATAGTACAATAACACATAGCACAATGGAAGATAAATGGTGTATTCCTGTGGTGCAAACCACCAGCTGCCAATGTGTCAGAGCCAGTCCCTGTCCTTATACTCTGTATTCATTAGTGCCTCAAGGGATACTTATTCACCTTATCTGTTCTGTTCTAGTGATTCACCATTTTTCAACGGAAGAGAGGCACACGCGAGCAATAAAAGAGATGGCTCATGTCTTGAGAGTAGAAGGCCAGATAATGATATACGTGTGGGCAATGGAGCAAAAATTGAGAAGATTTGAAAAGCGAGACATCTTTGTTCCTTGGAATACTTCACCTCCTTCCTGCTCCTTGGGTGAGCCTTGCTCACACAGAGTACAAAACTCAATTCTTCACGAGGATAAAGAGCTGACTTTAAACCAGCCCTGTCGTATGCTGGATGGGACTTCAGAGGTACACAGGACAGCAAGGTGATCATCCTGTGGAAGGGAGAAAAAAGCACCATGCACAGTGTTAGAGAAATCTCTGACATGGTCTCTGTTCTGAAGATCACTTGGCTCAGTATTAGATCTGGGCGACCAGTGGCAGCAAGAAGAGCTCAATAGTTACTGCAATTACGGTGTTCAGCTGAATAAATTAAACAGGAAAAAAAATTTTTTTGAACAAAACAGAGCATGGCTTTCTGAAATGCTGCTTCTGACTTTTTTCTACATTGCAAACTGAGTTTTGAAAATACAACAGAATTCTGCTATTCAGAATTAGGGCAAGTAACTGTACAGCTCCCTACAGCTGCAGATACTCTTCACAGTAGCAGCGGAGTGTATTTACCTGACCTGATTTCACATCAGAAAGAATTAGCTGTCAGACAACAACTTAAAATAGACCATCACCAAAACAAAGATCTTTCTGCCAACCTCAGGACAAAACCAGAACAGGCTCTTTTCTGCAGAAAACAGCCAATGAGCCCTCTCTGACCACGCAAAGCAGGCAGCAGATGGGTCCTGGTGGGGCCAGGCTGAGGTACTACCACGTTTTTAAAGAAAGGGAGTTTGCTGCGCTGATAGAGCAACATATTTCTGAGCTACATATTACTCATTCATACTTTGACCACACCAATTGGTGCGTGGTCACAGAAAAGACTGAAGTGTGGAAGATCTAGGGGAAATTTCCCTATTGAAATGCACAGGGAATACTTAGGGGCTTTCTTCCTTTTGAAAGCGCAGGCCTTTGAAAATCTTTCCTGAAGCTTTTTATAGCCTTGAGTTTGTTTTGGGGGTGAGGGGAACTTATGAGGAGGAGTCTGCTTTGAAACTCTCAGGTTCTGTGACTTTGTTTTCTTTGATTTTGTTCTTAAAATACATCTCTATTGAAAATTTTTTTCCTAGAGTTATTATTTCAGACTGAGCACATTTTAGCATACTGATCCCCTTTTTATAAACTGCTGCCAGCTGTGTTTTGTTGCTTGAAAATAGGTAAAATACAGTTGGAAGGTGATTGCTGGATGATTTTTTTACATGTGCATTAAAATTCTTTGTTACTATATTTATTACTATATAATCACTCATGTCAACTTTCTATTTGAGAATTTATTCTACTCTGCCACTTGATGTAACATAATGCAGGAAGTAATTGAAAGATGCACTATTTTATTACAGTTCGCTTTGTCAGCCTATATGATACTTCCAGTCATACGAGACAGACAGTCTTTTATGAGGATTACTAGGTGTACAGAGCCCTCGTGGCAGAGGCAGTAACTCATGACACTGTCATAGCCTAGAGATCTTTTTCATTGCCTTGTAGCAGTCACAGCCAAGAAAGCAAAGAGATATTTGCCTCCCTGTATGACCCCCCAAAACCATAGTTTTTAAAAGTGAGCTTGACATGTCTGCTTAAGGATACAGCATATATAAATATGATAAACCAGCTTAAGGATTGCTCTTTCTCCCTGCCAGCAAAACTAGAAGTCAGAAGGATTTAATAACTCATTTAAATCTGAATAAGCATAGCAGAGAAAAGTGTTCCAGTGACCGCTAGTCAGCTGAGAAAATATTTATTAACATCAGCGTGCAATACTAATGCTTTTATCTACAGATTCACCTTTTGCCAAGAAGATCAGATTCATTATCTGATTTTTATAGATAAAGAAACTGAAGTAATTGATTTTGCTTAAGGTTGCAATGTAGAGTAAATATTTGGAAGAAAAACAAACAAAAATCCCGAACAGCACAGCTGCTTTGTGGATGATTATTTATGTGCTGGGGATGTCTGTCCATAATTTTACTTCCTGCCTTTCTTTCTGTGGATTTGTAAATCAGCAAGACAGAGATCAAACTTGTTTTCTGAGATTAAGCCCCTGCATGTTCTTTACGTGTCTGTCAGTAGCTGATGCATATCATGTTTTCAAACGTAGCATGGAACCCTGCAGTAATCTGAGTTTTTTAATGCAGCTTTAATTCAATTTCGATATAATATCTGTAATCACATTTCCTTTGCTTCCTCCCATGGAGTTCACATCGGCAGTATCATAGTACATCTTGTATTTTCAGGTGGAAAAGCTAGAGGGGCTAATCAGTCTCCTCCATCTGTAATGACTGCCTCTGCAGTGCTCCTTTTCCCCCCCTAAATGTTAGTATTGTTGTGCAAGTGAAGAAAATAATTTTCAGTCACAAAACATTGCTGCCATTCGGCTCTGACGACAGTATTCCCTTCATTTCCTACACTTGCTTCGTTGCCAGAAGGACTTAACAGCATCTCCCTCTTTTTCAGTGCAGCTTCAGGTTGCACTAAGCAGCAGCAGCACGTTGCAGCTCTGAGTCTCTCCATCATGTCTGCTCCTACGGTACAACAGGCTGTTAACCCAACACAATGCACCCGAAAAATGCTTTTGATCATAGCTGCCAGCCCTTGCCCTCAAGCACACCTGATGTTTAGTTTTCCTGGAAATGAGCACAGGTATTTTAACTGAACCTGACTTGGAAGGTTTTAGCCTGCCCCAGCATTCCCTAACGAAGGGCACTCATCACCTCCAGTTCTTCCCTAGAGTGAAACGAGTCACCACTAGATTTCTCCTAATGCTGATACCCCGTCTGCCTGCTCCGGGTTAGGCATTCCCAAACAAGATCCGTATCACAGGGACGGTAGTAGCTTAACTGAAAGGAATTTTAATCTCTGGACAGCAGTCAGGGGCTCTAACAGCAGTCCTCCACTTCAACAAGGAGTTAATGCTCTTGTTTTGCATGAAGCAAACTGCAAAGGCCCACTTTTTGTGCAGTGAAGCGCTGTCTGAAGCATGGTTAGACCTGCTTCCACACAGGATGGCTTCCACTCACGATGGTTGCCTGTGGAGGGTGCTGAGTGCTTCCTGGGAACAGAGTCAATTCAGCCTCCTGCAAACACAGCTGCCCAGGACAGGACCCTGACTATCCAGGGAGAGGAGGTAAGAACATGGATTTGGTTGAAAGGATCATGTATTAATACTTCCTCACGTTTATGCATGTCACAAATGTTATAAAGCCATAAGCTCTACTTGAAATTCTCATTTTGATCTTGATCAGGATGCCGGTAGCAAAACCAGGACTGAGTTCAATCCTTCATTTCTACATCACAGCCTGCATTTGTAGTCCTCAGGGTAGGCGCTACCTTGTGCCAAGGGATATAGCAGGGAAATGCTGTGCACCCTGAGCAGTGCTTGGTCCTAATTTGTTTTCCTCTTGTGTTCTTTGGTGTTCTGAGCTGAATTTCAGAATCAAAAGGTACAATTTTGCTGGCCTTATTTAGGCATCTAGACTGCAGATCTGTATGTAAGTCTAGCTTTGTGTTCCATATTGCCTGTGGAGTTAATGGCAAGAAATAGATCCTTTAGGGGATGAACCATGAAATACACCTTGAGGAGCAATTGGTATTAAAGAGCTCATATGCAGCACCTGCTCATCTCTTTCTATTGCTTGTGGAAGGAGCTTAGAGAGGAGCTCAGCCTTAAACACTGATCCTTGGATGCTTCAATTAGGAGAGATGGATCCTACCTAGGAATCTTTTAAGTTCTGAGGATGGAAAAAAGGATGAACAACAGCAAAATCAGACAGATTCACCCCCCCTCTCCACCTTTTGGCCAAGCAGTGACATCTACACATGCCTGTTTTGTAGGAACCATGCCCAAAAATTCATTGTTAAGCTGGGAGAAAAAAAGACAAAAAGCAGCAGCCTAGCTCAGCTCTTCTTTACAGTATCTGCCAGTCTGAATCCATGGTCATTTGAGGCCTCAGCTGTCCAAAGGACACTTTCAGAAAAACTTTCAATGTCTGACACTCTCATCTGCCAGTGATGATCACCTTTACAGATACTAACATTAATAAAACTAACGTCTTCTAGGTTTTTCTGATTTGCATGTCCCTAAAAACTCCCCTAAAAATTGGAGATGTCTCAATTTTCTCCACAGACAGTGGCTGTGCTGTTCCTAATTTCTTTTGTGGACCCCTGGGAATTGTCCACAGCCATCCCTGGATCCACAAGCACAGCCTGGGGTCCTTTGTTCTGTGCTTGCCACGTTAAGCGCTATCACGTTGAGTCCCACACAGCCCACGTGAAGTTGGCATGGTAGCAGCAGCCACTGCTGTTCACGTCACTAGACCTAAGACACCGTAAGTGCAGCACTGTTTACCTTCCTTTGGCACAAACAGGTTTGATGAGTGTGAGTCTATCATAAAAGATTTTTGCCCACTGGGTAACTGTCTTTCTTTTAATTGTCTGCTAATTGGCGAACAGCTAATCCCACTTATTATCAAAATTCTTTCTCCAGAGAAAACTCAGCCAAGGGTTTCATAAATCTTTTTCCCTCATCCTTTTTAATTTCAAAAATTGTTCCAAGTATCATTTGGTAGCTATCACCTAAGGAGGTGTTCTGTTTGAGTTAATCAGCTCCTGCAAGGTTATCTGTGATCTATTTGAAAGTGCCTTAGCCAGCATCTTGTCTTCTGTCTTAATTAGTAATTAATGACCTAAAATTGTTACTTACCATGGGCATTTGTACTGACCTCTCAAATTAAAATTGCCCATGAAATTAAAAGTGTAAGAAGCCTATTGGGTCACTTATTCTATCCTCGAAAGTGCATTTATTATTCGTGGTGTGTGGCAGGGAACCCAAGCATAGGGTATGATTGAGAACACCGCAGTTAACTTGTCTTTGAAATGTAAATACAATTAATGAGTATACCTGTCTTCCCCCAGGGTCTGTCCTTGTCTGCTTTGTTATTCTGACTTCTTTCTTTCTTCTTTTTGATGGAGGTCCTGATTTCCTTTCCTTCCTTCTCACTCGAGACTGAAAACAACATTTTGCAGAAGGATTCCAAGCGGTAAAAAGAGCAGAAAATGTTCCATGGATTTCTCAAAACATGTGCTTTGCTAGCATACCTTTCAGTTCTCATTGTAACCAGGACTGTGCTAAGTGTCACCTTCATAATTTGGCACAACAAGTCACTTGACATGAACATGCTATTACAAGTTTAAAAAAGAACACCAGCTTGCTCGCAGTGAAAGCCCACATTGGCAACATATAGCTCTAGTGAAACTGTGCCATTCACTGGCTGTCACAGACTTTCATCTAAAAGCATCACATTTAATATAGCAAAGTAAATTGTCCCAGGAAAAATCAAGAAAAATTATTTGGAGAAATACTACATCAGGCAAGAGAGGTCGCAGGACAGTAGGTCTCCATCTCTCAGTCTTCAATTGCCACATCCCCAAACTCTGCTCTTTAGAACTGTTTACAGTGGTTTGAAAGGAGGTTAAAAATACCCAAGGTATTTTAACAGTAAGCCATGCCAGAGTTGCCATAGAGCCTTTATGGGAACCTGAACAGAAAAGGCACCTTCTACAAAACCAGTCTGGCTAGCAAAATGCAAGCTTCCCACTCATAAGGCCCAGCAGCTTTTTTTTTTTTTCCACCACCAACACTTCCCCTTCACCCCTATATTCAGGTATCTCTACACAGCTTTGTAAATAAAAATTGAAAATGTCTTCTACTGCAGCCTGCTGGTCTACTACACGTTGGAGCACAACCTCTTCCAAGCACGGGAACTTTCCATTCACATAGGGAAAGTTGAGCAGATGTGGGAGAAGGCCAACATAACTGAGTGGGGCTCAGCTGCCTGGGGATCTCCTGGCTGAGCTCAAATGTATAAAGGAAGGTTCCAGTTAGAAATTTTTAGAATAAGAAAATTAGGGAAAGGTTTTCCATGTGAGGGCAGTGAAACAGGCTGCCCAGAGGAGTGATGGATTTTGTGTTCTTGGAGATACTGAAACCTTCAGCTGGTGAGGGCTGAGCAGGCTGGACCTCCTCAGAGCAGAGGGTTGGACAAGGCAACCTCCAGAGGTCCCTTCCAACCTACAGCACCAGAGACAGGAGGCAGACCTTGTCTTTCACAGGAAAGGTTACTGAAGAACTGTTATCCTGGGCAAGTCTTGCCAGCCAGAGCCAAAGAGACTGGAATGAGAACAGGTATGTCTGAGGACTGGGGGCAAAAAGGGGGAACGCTACTGCCAGACTGGCAGAAGAGGAGGGGTAAGGAAGATTAAGAATGGGAAGATTTAAGGCTGGTTGGAGAATTACACCTACTGAACTTGGGATGTCCTCATGAAAACAGAGCTCTAGGACATGGGGGAATAGAAGTCAGCATCTCTGGGTTGGGAAGCATTGACTGTGCCGATCAGGAGGACCTGGGCATTAATGGCTGTAAAGCAGGGCAGTTTGATGGACACAGCAGCCTGGAGCTTTGGGGAGAAGTGCTGGGGCTAACTGTAGATCCCATGTTTTAGGGCATGGAAACATGCAGAAACCGCCTGGGTTTTTTTTCTGTTCTTGTGCATACAGTAGCCATAGGCATATCCCAGGACGACTCCTCTCCCGAGTGCCTTCTCACGCACCAAACCAGGCTCTGTAGTTTGCTTTTCTTCTAGCCCATGAACCTTGGCTGAAGTGAACCACATCAATGGAAGTGGTGGAGTTGCCCGCGCCTGAGCCCTACCAAACCCATGGGCTGTTGGGGAAGGCAGATGAGCGAGCTGGATGTGAATTACAAATATTAGGCAGTAACTAATTTGCTGACCATCATTTTCAGAAATTATAGTCAATTTGCCCTTTTACTACTATTTTAAGAGATGCCAATGTTCCCGTTTCCCTCAAATTCCAAGCTATGCGGTGCAGTCGACACACTGGAGTGAAGGGATGGCATCCAGAGGGACCTTGACATGCTTGAGAGGTGGGTCTGTGTGAACCTCATCAACTTCAACAAGGCCAAGTGCAAGGTCCTGCACATGGGTTGGTGCAAGCCCAAGCACAAATACAGGCTGGGCAGACTATGGACTAAGAGCAGCCCTGAGGAGAAGGACTTGAGGGTGCTGGTGGACGAGAAGCTCAACATGACATGGCAATGTGCGTGTGCAGCCCAGAAAGCCAACTGTATCCCGGGCTGCATCAAAAGAAGCGTGACCAGCAGGTTGAGGAAGGTGATTCTCCCTTTCTACTCTGCTCTTGTGAGACCCCCACCTGGAGTACTGCATTCAGCTCTGGGGTCCCCAACAGAAGAAGGACATGGACCCATTGGAGTGAGTCCAGAGGAGGGCCATGAAGATGATCAGAGGGCTGGAGCACCTCTCCTATGAAGACAGGCTCAGAGAGTTGGGGTTGTTCAGCTTGGAGAAGAGAAGGCTCTGGGGAGACCTCACAGGAGCCGTCTAGTACCTAAAGGGGTCCTACAGAATGTGCCAGGACAGAGGTGGTGATGGGTGCCCCAGCAACTCCGCTAGGAGAAATGCAGATGGACCAGTGGTGAAGTTACATGCTTCATGCTCCTTCTGCTTGCATTCTCTTATGTCTCACTCCTATTTAAGAGTTGCCAAACCCATCCCCACTGAGATACCACCTAATGCTTAAATGATTGGAACAGTATTTACTAGCTCCAGGACTGCTGAAACAGAGCATAAAATTTCTTCCAGAAGTTCAACACACACACTGTACACAACTGTAGAAGAAAACCTGTTATAGGAATGAGCTCATTTTTCAGACAAGCAAAGCATCCACTGCTTTAAAAGAAAAAAAAATGGGTTAAGCCCCAGTTGTCCTAGTTAATTTGGACAGAAAATAATTTCAGTTTTGATAACAGAGAAAGTTCTGAGTCAATTCCCCACCATATTGAAGTTAATGGCAAACTCTTTTAATCTTGGTCGTTTTGTGATGTGCAACTAATTCCTGACATGCAACTTGCATGACGTACTCTGCAGGGCACATTTGACATTAGAAGTTAATTTCTTTTCTGTGCTTACATATTTACATT
>JAVJGI010000014.1:25122528-25136281 GCA_035590275.1 Ibycter americanus | reverse complement strand
ATTCCTTCCCTCCTTATGAAATATAAACATCACGACAAGTATGTTGACCTTCAAGAAATAGAAGAACATTTCACTGTCATGTTAAGACAACTTTTGTTTAGCAGATTACAACTCTGGAGTCTGGTTTGGGTCATTGATTGAAATCCAGTGCAACAAATTCATACTGCATTAATTGTTAGCGCATGCAGAAAATGTTAAGCAAGAAGGATTAAAGGCTGCTCAGGCATACAACAGCTCTTTCCAGCAAGACAAATTACAGCTATTATTTTATATCAATGAACTGTAATAATCTTCAATTCCCTGCACTGGAAGGAAAATTTGTGATAATGAACTCTTATCTACCTTACCTTCTACCTTATGATAATCAGGGTACTTCTTTGGTAGAGAAGGGGACAATCCTCATGTCAGCTTTGCTCATATGAATTTATTTAACAAAATATATTTTAAAAATCATCTTCCAATCACACCATATGTTTATTATGATTAATGCTCAAGTAGAGTTGTTTACCACAGATGTGTAAAAATAATGTGATTTTAAAAATAACATTTCTCACAGAAGTTAACACTTGGACTTCAGAAATGGGGAGCAAAGCCTGAATGCCCCACTCACCCTTTGCACAGCTGATCTTTGCAGCGCACATAAAAGTTTTAATGAAAGTAGTTGCTGCCTTTAGTTTCTTGATCACTTTTTCACCTCTGGTGTTCTGCGGTAGCATGAAGCTGACTCCTCTGCAACCTTTTAGACTTGTTCAGTGCTTAAGTCCCACCCAAGTGGAAGCAGCCTGGAGTTTTCTTTTGGAAGTAGCAGGAGGTGACGCTGGATGAAAGCAAGGGTAATCCTCTCAGCAAGCAATTCTAAGCAGGTCTCAAAAGATGAAACCAGCTGAAGAAATGGATCATCTAGAGGTTGGTCCTGTGCTATTTCAAAGTCTATCTGCACCACCTTCTCCCACTTGATCTGTGAAGCAGGCGTGCCGCGCTCAGCACAGGTCCAGCACAGTGCTGTCACTGGGCTGTGTGGATGCAGGCTGCAGGGGCAGCCATGCCCACCCTGGGACACCCTTGCTTGCCAGGCTAAGGTTCTGTTTTTCTGGTAAAAGGGTTATATGGTAGCCTCATGAGGGCAAAAAATGGCAAACTCCTTTTTTGTTTCTGACAGCCACTGGCTCATACATTTCCATCAGCCTCATTTGTCAGTACATAGTAGGAGGGATGAGGTTACTGGTCCCTGCTTCCTCCAGAACAGGCCAGGACCTCAGTTCTGCATCACATTGTCACTAGGCAAGGGCTACAGCTACCCAAAAGGGAGGAGAAGCAGCATCCAAGATGGTTAGCTGCTAAGATGTTGCCAAAAAGCACACCACTTACTGATCATTATCACAAAATCTCTCAAGTTGGAAGGGACCCTTAAGGATTGTTGAGTTCAACGCCCTCCTCCCTGCAGAACTACCTAAAACTAAACCTAAGAGTAACAGCATCATCCACACTCCTTGAACTCCAACAGGCTTGGTGCCATGACTGCTTCCCTGGAGAACCTGCTATGGATACTAAGGCAAAAGTGCCTTAAAAATTACTGTAGGAAGGAAAAATGCATGCAGAGACTTATAACATACTGTGCCCATGTGTTTAAATTTGTGTGTTCTAGACTGTGGCAGACAGAGGCAGGAGTAGGATCAGCAGAGGGAAATGCTGGCTTTCAGGAACAGTGACAGCTGCTTCCTCTCAGTGATCCCTGATCGTTGTCCCATTTTTCCATCCTTGACTACTCTCAATTCACCCCAGGTAGAACACAATAAAATGAAACTTCCAAGAAGTGGCAACAAGAACACCTATGGAGAGGTTTATGTTGGGGTTTCAGTCTCCTAGACAAATCTGCTGAGATATTTTGAAGCAGCAAGCTGCTTCTCTGCCCCCTCCACAGCAACACTGTCCCTGGGCATCTCAATTGCATTTCACAAATCCCTACATATGGGATGTATCTCTTCTTTCACATTAGTTTTTGGTGTTGTGTTTTTTCTTTATTTAATTCACTTTCTCTTTAAATACTATCTAGTAATAGTAGTAATAGCCTAAATTATCAGAGTGAAGCAACAAAGGGCATGTATTCAGTCATTTTTAGGGTATCATAGTACATAGACGTAACATGTGAAAGACTTGCAATATGAAGTAGCATAGGTGGTGTTGGATTTTTTTTTTATTATTTTGAGTGGTTGGGGGGTGTTGGGTTTGTGTGTGTGTGTCTGTTGGTTGGGGTTTTTTTGAACTTCAGTAGCATCCTTTAGTCTTACAATGGGGGGCAGGTATGGATAGTCACAGACAGCATAAAACACCAATTGAACATTTCATTTGTTGTTCATATTTTTACAGTGTATTGCCATTTTTGAAGTGTCGTATCAATTTAAGAGGTGAAAGTATTTGTTAAAAGTTGAAACCTTACACTTGCTAAACCACAGCCAAAGGAATAATCTTTACCTGAACAGCATTACATATGTTGAAGTAAACTTGAAAGCATCAGACAGCAACTGGACTTGCTTTATATAGGTATATTCCTTCTAAACAGAATGTCCATGTTGTCAAACTGGTTTACAAGCAACACAAAAGTATTTCTCATCCACAATTTCAATGCAACTGCTTACAAACAAAAGTCAGAAAGCATTGTGTCAGCGCACCACAGAAAACAGTGTGGCTAAAATAAAAGCAGCCAAACAGCCAGATACACAAACCACCAGACAGAACATACATGCTCAGAGTGGAACTTACCACAACATGGAATAACCATCTTTTGCTTACAGCCTTGCCCATGAGCAATCAAAAAGCAAGCATGCAGCATCCATGTTCTCCTTTTAATGTCAGCTTACAAATAATGCAAAGTAACTATGATCTTATGCACCTTTCAAGGCAACTTGTTTTCTTTCTGAAAAGCTAATGTATTTTTGTATGGATCTAAAGACAGATTTGTGGTTGTCAAACAATCCATCTGGTTTCTAAAACTGAACAAATATTGTTCTTTAGTTTACTATTAATAGCAAAATAAAGTATTTGACTTTGAACTAGACCCACAAGCAATCAAGCACGGACAGGTAGACAACATTTACAACACTGGCATCATGACACAACATTCTGTGTACGACTTTGGGCATCGGAGTTAGAACATCATGTCGTCTAGTCCATCCTCCATAAACTTCTTGTAAATTGCCATAAACTTTGCAACAAATGCTTCCAGATGATAAATGGCTTTGCTGCCCAGTTGCAGGCGGTGTTCATAGAAGGCTGCCATCTGTGCAACTTCTCCTTTCAGTTGCCCATCACAGTTATTTAGAAGTTCTGTCAGGAGGCCCTAAAAGGGGAAAAAAACAAACAAACAACAGGACAGTATTTGAAAAATTATGTATTTTTTTTGTAAAGAGGATAACCTCATTTCTCTGAAAATAGCCAAGCTATGACCAACAGTCCACTCATGAATCCAACAGAAGAGACATTCAAGAATCATTACACCACCTATTCGACAGAACTAGATTCACAGAACCACACCCCTTCAGAACTTTCTTTCAAGACAAATTCCTCATGCCAAAATAAATGTTACATATTCTGTTCTTAGACAGGAAAAAAAATCATATACTGGAACTACCTATACCTTAATAAAGGAAATAAATTAACCTCATCTCCAAATACTTTAACTTCTACTGCATGCAGGCACATGGCCCTGAGGAGAATTTTTTCCCAAGACAGCAAGTGTATTAAAATCACTTCATATCTCAACAGCATTGACCACAAAGAGAAAACATTAATAAGTAACAAGGAAAGGGCTCATTTAAAATTTAAGTATATCTGTTTATATTTATGTACATTTGTATGTACAAACATACATAAGATACTTTACAACACTTCAGTCATTATAAAAAACCCAGAAGTGCCTTATTTTGGATCTAAGTCTGCACTAAAAATCATTGCAAATCCATCTCTATTAAAACAGTCACAATTAAGTGAGAAGCATCTCTAGACCATTTCGAGTTTGTGGAGTGGGTAGAGAACATCCACCTTTGGCCTGACAACAACAATCCCCCAACAGGGCAATGCAGGATTCACTAGCCTACCATAAGAAAGGAAGGTTAAAGAAACATCTAACTACCAAAACTGTCAGAAAGCAGAAATCAGTTCATGTGTAAAGAAATTTATTATCTTGTAATTATGTCTGATGGCAAAGTGCACCTACGGTAAGTTGCAAACATTAGCTTTAATCTTTGCTCTGCTCTACTTTTCTTCAGCATCCTTTCATCCTGCCTAAAATAAAAACACGTAAATTCCATTTACTTTTTTTCCTCCCAAGATGACTTGTGTCTTTGAAGAGGCCTGTTGGTCTAGCATCCTTCAGCAAACCTCTCTACTAGGACATAGCAAATACTGAACTTATAAAAACAAAGCTTTTACAAAAGAAAACAAATTGTATCAAAATTAGCCCATAAAATATGTCTATGCTTCGATACAGAAACTGGCCTGAGAAGTCTTCAGGGGGACAAAGCATGTCCTCCTTTATTTTTACTCAGCTATGATGCTGCTGTTCTGTGATCACAGAACAAGTTTTACTAAACCAGAGGTGTGAAGAAGGAAGCCTGCAACAAAAATAAACTAAGTATTTTCCAAATTAAAGAATCTTCCTGACTCAAAATCCACATAACTCAAAGCCATCATGTCTAAACATATTCAGACATGAACCTAACTAAACAGTCTAGTGTATCAACTGAGGATCATGAGAAGTGAATGCCATGTATCAGTGTTGCAGGAACAAGATCTTTAATTACTCCTTCAGAGCAATAACCTGAACTATTTTGGCTACTCCACTGGAAAGAAACACAAGAGAAAAGTATCTCTTGGTCACTCATGTCTGTTTAGAAAAGACACAGCTTTTCATCAATATTTGGACTATTTGTGATGTTCAGGTGTGGGCGGTTTTTTTTAATTAAACTCCAATTGAGACTGTCATAGCATTATAAAGAACACATTAAGAGCTAGATAGCTGAACTACCTTCATTATAATCTCAGGAGGAATGCAGTGTGTCAGGAGTTCATAAAGCCGTCCACGGACCTCTAAAAGCCTGTTGGAAAGACACCACAAAAACATTAGAAGTATGTCCCCAAAGCATACTAATGTGTTTTCACTATTTGTGAAATATGCTGCAGGAGAAAAAAGTCAACCCAAATACAGTGGGGTTTTTTTCTGGTTTTGGTTTTGTGTGTTATTGTAAACCCAAAAGCATTGCACAAGTTTCAATTCAAATGCTATGTAACACCTTTTATTCAAAACAGTATGGTAAGTTACATATACTCAAGTTACAATGGTCTCAGTTAATCTAGAAGCTACAGGGCTACTAGAATTTGTCTGAGGCTTGCCTCCCTTTAACTCCTCTTAATACCTAGATTATTATTCATGCTCAAGATTACTGAGAAGACAGCACAAAATTGATTAGAACAAGACTCATTTACACTGTTTTTCAGTCTTCATTGTTTACAAGAGGGGGTAAGATGATTAGGTGGTAGAAAGTGACACGACACTTACCAGTTCTCAACTTTCGTATCAGGAGGTCAGACTACAAGCATTTAAATTACAAGAATTTAAGTGACATCTCATCTAACCTATGGAACAGACTAAAAGGATCACGCCAGGTATACGATGCCAAGATGGATAAAGGGGGCATCTCCTAATGAGCTTGAAATAAGTGATTATTTCTCATTTCCAGTTCTTTTACAAAAGGTGTGTTACACTAAAGATTGTGAACCAGAAGCCTTAAACAAAAAAATGCCCCTCTCCTCCCCTCCCCCCCCCAAAAAAAGACAAGACAGCACAACATGCAACTAAGCTTATGCTCACTTTTGATTACAAAGCTTCAACAGAGAAAACTAGTAATATCTTCAGTTCCTGAAAATCATTCAGCCTCCTCTGGTACTTTTAAAGCTGACTTCCTCTGGCTGCAAAGTAGCAAAGTACCAGCTCCAGTAGAAATGCCAGAAAATTACATAGAACTAAAGTAAAGATGCCATATTCTTAATTATAAAATTATTTTTATGTTTGAGAGTACACCAAAAACAGAATTTATAGCTGCAAGCAAGTGTAATCACCTACTTTTGTGGTGTCTGTTGACTGACAATAGCATTTGCAGTTTCTCTCAAATAAACTTCCCAGTCCATCTCAGGAATGTCTTGATCAGCAGTAAAAGGATACCTACATAATAATATTTTTAAAAAATTAAAATCAAAGCAAACTGCCACCTATTCTAACAAGGCCTCAGAAGTAAGTTCATTTATGTGTCTGAGAGTAATTTACATTAATTTTTAGCAGTGACTTACTGTTGTACTCTGCAGGACTCACACATAAGCAGTGCTTTCCGAAGATTTCTGCCAGATTTCTCTGCAAGCCTCTGAGCCAGTTCCTGAGGAAGAGTCAAGCCTTCTTTCTTACACACACTGGACAAGACATGACAGATCTAGACGCAAAACAGCAGTGAGAGCAACACTTAGTGAACAGCTTAGCACCTACAGATTCTCCTGTTTGAAACATTTCTGGACCAGAGATGGACCAGTCTTTCATAAGACATGCTTGAGAAGTCACCCACCACAAAGAAAAACTAGGTCAATTTGTGGAAGAAAAATACCTCATAAATCCACAGCAAGAACTTATCTAGTAAGAACTTTTAAATAACTTATTTTTGCTTGTTTCAACACACATCTTCAATGCTGGGAGCAGGCACTCGTACAGCCAGGCACCGGCTTTGAATAGGTCCTATGATTTTTGACATGGAGTTGCAGCACAGGATCAATCTGCAGGTCGCCATGTACTTCTCCATTGTTCTTCGCAAAGCATGCTGAGCATCTTTAGTGAGTTTGTCGACTTCTGTTAACAGCACCACTGAAAAAGGATTAAAAACAGTGGGTTTTTTTATTAATGTCAAGCCTTTCTAAGAAAAAGTACTTTGACATACAAGTGATAATACCAAAATAAATCATACAAGCAGAAAGAGGCAGCGTGATTCTACAGGTAGGAAAATAAAAATTAAGACAACCTGTGTGCCTTTTTGACTGTATAATCTTCTGATCCTTCACACCCTATATTCATGTCCTGGAAAGTCAATTTCTTCAGAGCAGGGCCTGAAACACTTCAGTGCCAAGAAGTAATCCAGGTGGGTGTAGAAGCTTTCACTTTTAAAATTCTTTTAAAAAATTACTGTACTAATTATCAAGTAAGAAATGCAAAAAAATTTATGGCGTAAGGACATATCAAAAAGTAAAAATTTCTTGAAGACCCCCCTCAATACATTGTATATTTAAAAGCCAATGTCTTAGCTTAAAAAAGGAGCAGTAGAAAGCTGCCCTGGTAGCTGCAGCACTTTTCCATGGTCTTTTTAAAAGAAAAATGTATTTCAAAAATGCTTCAGGACAATCATGAGATGCCTAATATGAAGCAGCTAACCTAGCCTTCTGCAGGTTCCTCCACAGGCAACTCACAGACTGCTCACTGCAGTACTGTGAATGGTCACACAGTGAGAACAGCCTGGAGGAACAAGTCAGCCCATTACTCCCATTTCTTTTCCAGTTATATATGCAGCCTAAGGAGACCAGCCAGCTTACCAGATACTTTGAGGTACATGGTATGACTGCAGCTGTAAGGATATATAGATCACTAACCGGCAGAACCAATCACTGCCTAGCAGCTTTGGCAAAGTGCAGTATTTCCTGAGAACAGTGAAGACGACAAGACAAAGTACTAAATCCATGGCATTTTCAACTAATTTCTGCTCTACTCTGTCAAGATTTCTTCTCTCCTTTCATCTCTTGTTATATAGTTCTGATTTTGCTTTCAATTTAGTCGCGGGAAGGAAAAGTAAGCCAGTTGTAGCAACACGTGTCTTGGAAAACGCAACAAAAGCCTTCTTCATTTTCTTACCCTTCCATACCCTATGATAAAATGCTTTTAAATTTCTGCCTAAGATAGTTCATGACCCAAAACATTACAAATAAGCAGCTAACAGTTAATTTACATATCACCATTTGCCAGAAGGTTATCCTGTCCATCATCTCGATATTAAGCCTCAGTAGCTCATAATTCAACTACTACTGTAGATCATTAAACTAAGTTACAGTGCATTTCAATGGTAGACTTGGAAAAAGGACAGCAGGCAGCCAAGCTCCCTCTGCCCGGCCACATTCATTCAGCTACACCCTGTCCTCATAAGAAACCAACAGAAGAGACTACTTCATACTGAGTATTTAACTACTCAGGGTATTTCCACAGTGGAAGAAAAATGGGAAGTTGTTTAATTTGGGAAAGGTTCATGTGTGCCCTCATACAATATACAGGAACAAACAAAACAGCTGAAATCCCTGAAAAACAAGCTTAAGAAGTACTTTGGCTGGTTTCAACTGTTTTTACTCACCTTTAAAGTCTCGTTGAGTACTTGTCTCAAGCTGTTGGGATTGCGCTACCGTCTTCAAGAGCTCCTGAATTACTACACGGTCATTGTTTCCTGCATCACTATACCAGAAATATAAATAAAGCTTGCTTTAAAACAACTTTATATAGCATATAAAATACATCCTCCTAAGCAGCCCCTTGGTCAACTGACTGAACAAGAACGCCAAAAGAATTCAGAAGCTGTTGGGGTTACAATTAAGCTCAACACACGTACTTTCTTGAAAGTTACCTTCCCAATAACAAAAACAACCCAAAGCTTATGCAGGCACAGCTGCATTAGTACCACTGTATTGGGAAGCAGCTAAACAGTTCTCAAATGGTTTATTAAATCATTAAATTAGAAGTTATCTTTCTGGTATGAGAAATCTAAACTTTTGTTACCTATGATTTGGGCAAAGGCCTACAATGTGAACATTTTTACCCATTATGGGAAGAAAAATTAAGCCTAACCACATAATAGAATGCCTGACTCAAAGGACCGATGTAAATGCATAGGTTTTTTCCACTGGAAAACTAGATACACTATGAACAACCTATACGCTTAATGTGAACTTGAATGGCAGACACACTCAAGTTACAAAGAGCTACTAGTAAAAGACTGATAGTGAGATACTATTACAGCATGGATGGTTAGCTTTTTTCCTCTTTTTCAGTAATCTAGCTTGCAAGTCAGTCCCCAGTGGTTGTCGAATCTGAGCCAAACTAGCTGAGCTACTAACCTGGGGACTGAGAAAGTTGTGCAGTGCTACTGTAGAGGATAGTGAGGAGAAAAGGCAAGAGGAAATCTAGTATTTCCCCATGATTTCCTGCCTTCTAAGAGAAAAACCCCTCACTCTTTAGCATCCCAGACTATTGTCTTCACAGACGCAGCAGTAGTTGCAATATTTCACTGGCAAGCTAATGAAAAAGCATTTGTCTGTCCTGTTCTAGTCACCACTCAACCAGACCTTCCCCATTCTTGCCAAAGAGAAGGCAGCAGAACAGCCAGAAGCGTATTAGCTCAACAGTTCACAATCTGTTGAATAGGCTACACTGACTTTGACTGCAGAGATCTGTCCTTCAAGCAAGGGAACAGACCTTCGATTACACTGCAGAAAACAAAAAGCAGAATGAAACGGGCTGGTTCTACTTAGAAGACAGGCTAGTTTTTGGAAATGGAAAGTGATTATAATAGTTTCTTAATGTTTAAAGATATGTTATTATCTGCAGTAACAGAGAACCCAGAGTTATAATTTCATGGTGAAAGATTATCCTTGGTATTATGTGACCACACCAAACATTCCAGGAAAAAAAATGAACAAAGGCAGTTACCACACAAGTGTTTAATTTTTATTGTTCCTTATTCTTTCACTACACACTTACTCAGGAGAACCTATTTTAAAGCATCTACCCAAGCCTGTCAAGTGACCAGCAGACACCACTTTGGAATTCAGTCAACATCCTCCTTTTGGAGAAAAAAAGGACAGTTCTATCTAGTAAAGTTTCATAATAAATTCGATGTCTGCAGAGTCCTTTCCAGAAGTTAATTTTCTTTCCCTGTTAGCCATTTATCATGTTCATGTTACTCAAGACACACAACATGACTTCACAGTATTATAATTCAGTCAAACTGCACAGGCTATAGCACAGCATATGCAGGCTCACCGTCTGGTCAGACACAAACATGACAACTGCTTGATCACTCAAAGTTGATGAATCAATATATTAATTCTTAACCACAACTCAGCACTACTATTATATCCAATAACCAATACAGCAGTTCTACACTTTCAGGATTTTTATATTTAAAGTAAAGTACAATTATTTCATATGTTTCAAGCTAAAAGTACTCTATGGAGAGTAACAGAAGTATTAGTAGTATTAGATTATCAGAGCAGAAGATTGAACAGTCATAAATTTTATATCACCAGAATGACATATTCAAACAGTTAATTACCAACAAAAGTCTGTTTTAATTACTTTGGTCTGTATTAGAATACCAGCAGATTCACTAATCAATATGCAGAGATTAGCTGCAAAACAAGCTTTTATAGGAGATATGGTCCATGAGAATAACTTCTAGAACACAGAGCAACATAAAGAAAAGTTTAGCAATAAGCACAAAGTTAAGTTACTTCAGGATACACACTTTCTTGTAATTGCAACCCAGACAACAAAGCCAACATAACCAAAGCCTCTCAGTGCACAATGACGCTTACTCTCATGTGATTTAAAGCAACATTAAAGGGATTCAGGTAAATACAAGTATTTACTTCGCGTCCGTGAATTATCACCAGCAATTTCACAACTGTCAAAGACGACATACAGTACACCGTTATAGCTTCTGTCATTTACATCAAGATCTAACCTTGCTCATGACAAGATTCCCAGTTATTTTGCGGTCATGCTCTTTCCCATGCTCTGAACTCTTTAAAGAGTTACTGGGTAAACCTTGATTACTTTCAAACCACTTTATTTTTGTATTTGTGAGAGAACTAACAATATGGGGGTGTTGGTTCTAATAAAAGTTCTCAATTTCAACTTAAATGGTTAGATCTATGAATCCAGAATTGTTTCTGTCACCCAGTTCTCAACATCAGCATGCTCACATGTTAAACATGCTCTGCTAGTTAAGCAGAACATTACTATCTTCAGTCTACAACAATCCAAATTTTTGTTCATTTATAGCTGTTTAATTAAAAAATCTTCTCCCTACTCCCATCTGCAGTCCAGTCCAAATCCATAAACCATTACCTAATTTGTTCAGGCAATAAATTGGGCAGTCAGGCCCTTACATAGCCAGGTTGAAACCACTTGCATTATGACGAGCACGCTTATATTTGAAGAGAAACACTTTTACTATACACTTACCTTGGGTTAACTTCAAGGTGATAATTACTTGCAATGGTGCTAATTTCAATTTTCTTTTTAGAAGGTGCCTATGTAGAATGCAAGCATATTAAAATTCAGAAGGAGTGTTCTAAAAATCTGATGCAAAAATTTATCTTACAAATTATAACTGGCTGGGTCACAGGCAAATCAAAAGCCTCAGAGATCAAAGAACTGCTGATGCATTAGACTCACAGATCTCCTACCCTCCAACCCCACCTCCAAAGGAGAAAAGGAGTACTGACACATCATCCAGCCACTAAAATAAGAACAGTGATGGTTATTATAGCAACACATAGCACATATTACTGCATACTCCAGTTACTGTGTTTTGTAACAAGAAGTCTTATTATTGGAATCAGCCGTTCAAAGCAAGTGATACTTTGTCCCTCCACAAAAAAGTTTTGGAGTGAAAACCACTGGACAAACCTGAAAAGGCTGTTTACATCTCTTGGCAAAGGATTTGAAGTCTATACTTTGCTTAAATAAAACACTAGTATTTATATCACCACTGACTTTGGGTCTGAACAGTTAAATATATTCTATGTTTCTATCATCCAATCCAAGTAGTGTATTAGTTCCACTACTGAGAATTAAAAAGAAAGCACTAAATAACCTACTTATCAATGAAGCTTGATAACTCCTTGCTGGTTAAGCCTTCCGTAACAAGGACTATATGAATTGATAATATAACCTTTTAATAATAAATAACTAAGCCAGATAGCAAAAAAATAAATATTTAAATTGTAATACTGAAATTGTTTTCTCATTCTCATGGTGAGAAGTTAAAACTTGTGTATATGCAAAAAGCAGTGCTAATAATTTTTAAAATAAGGGTTATTTTACAGATAAATTCAATTCTACACACCTAATTGAGATCTAGTCTATCACAACACATGCTATTGTCCAAATCCACCTGTAAAAACCACAAACAACCCACCCCCAAAAAATCCTAACAAAACACAAAAATAACCAGCTAGTCACAGAAAACAAAAAAAAACAACCCACATCTTCCCACCCACGAAGAACTAAGGAACAAGAACATCTGGCAAAAAGTATTTGCTCATGTAACTAAACTAGTCTGATTAATTACATAAAAGAGTTCGAAGATACTGAGTGAAAAAAAAAAAAGTTTTATCTTTGAGTTTTAAAGGCCTCACAACAGAAGCACATCAGTATATAAATATCCACACTACTTCACAGCAGACGGGGCATTTTTTTTTTTACCGTTATACTCTGATGCTCAATCCTCAGTTTTTCCACTCCTGCACCATATAATTCCCTTAACAAACACATTATTCTTGTCTTTTTTCCAGCTCCTGAAGGTCCATACACCAACAGATGAGGGAAGTCACCACACTGAACCTGAACACAAAGCAACAAGATCAGTCAGCTAGAACAATATTTTCCTTAAAAGAGATTATTCAACCTTCCATTCTCACCCAAGTTTACATTAAATAATTTTTCCAGGTCAGTTACAACATAACACCTAGAATTAGAACTGCTGAGTTCCTTCCCTGCAACGGTATTTCCTATAGAACACCATATTTTTCTGAAGACCGTATGTAACTCATTTAACTGCAAACACCTCATCCCTATAAAAAAAGAAGAAAAAAAACAACAAAAAAGCCCCAAAATCCCCACCAAACAACAAAACAAACCCAAAATCCAACAAAAAACCACTCCAGCATCTACACGCTTTCCAGGGTTTCTAGCGTGACAGCTGCAATAAACGCACCATAAAATGAGTTAAAACAAAGTTTAAAGCAGATATACACACATATAATTATGATATATATGCACAGATATAATTATTTGCTATTTCATTTGCAAGCCTTTAATATAGGCAAATAAGTGATTGCCTGCATTTACATAAAGTTAGGAGTTTGTTTTTCGAAAAGCTAAAAAGCATGGGCTGGAGAACATCTGACCAAGGCCCACAATCAGGATTTACAATAGTCAGATATAACAGTCAGGAGAAACACTGAGGGAGTGAATCATGCCGTGGTCTAGCAAAGAGAAGCCAGTACCCCTGGCAGGGGAAGCAGTCCTTTAACATCCATGCAATTACATAGTCCTGACTTTTGCTCCCAGCTGCTCCCCTTAAAAACCTTCAGCTAACTTTTAAGCAAACAAGCTAAGCCCTGCTCTCACAGACACTGGTCGTTCTCAGCTAAAACCAGCAGGAGCACCGACGCACAGCGCTCCTCACAAAGGCAAGCCGCGCATTTCCTCGCAGCCTTTTCCTCAGCGTCAAGGCCAGGCTGCGGAGCGGGGCCCCCCCGCCGCCCCCGCGGGCCCCCCCCGCCGCGCGGCCGACCATGGAGCATTTTGGGTCTGCACCAGTGCAAATCTGAGCAGTGCCTCCTCTCACCCAAGAAAGCAGGTAGCAGAAGTTTTGTGGTGTCCTTCACATGGCTA
>JAVJGI010000014.1:25018667-25122073 GCA_035590275.1 Ibycter americanus | reverse complement strand
CGTGGGGTCCCGCCGTCTGTAGTGCCGGGCCTGGTGCCGCCCGTCATGGCGCTGGGCGGGCAGCCGGGGCAGGGACGGGTAACGCCCGGCCCGGCCGTGCCGTTGCCAGCCGCGGGGACCGCTGCTGCCAGCTCTACGGCAGCAGATCCCTTGCTGTTTGTGGCAAACTCATTATTTTTACTAACGGCACAGATACGTGCCAGGTGGCGGGGGTGCAGTTGTGACGGCGCGTGAGCGGCGCAGGTGGCCTCCCGCCGCAGAGCTGGCAGAAGGCGTGTTAGGTCAGAGAGCTGGGGTCTGAGGTGAGCTCCTGTGGGGTGACCCACCGCCCCGGCCACCCGAGGGTAAGCAGGCAGGGAAGGAGGCGGCAAGGGGCTGGCAGAAAAAAAGCCCTTCAGGCACACATGGTCCGCCCGCCCAGCCTGTGACCAGGTTCATCAGCGTGCATTCGGCCTCTTGACCTCTACAGATGGCCAGCAAAAAGAGGACAGTTTTCTGTGTCAGGGGAACATATGGTCCTTAGGTTCTTTCTCTTGGTGGCATCCTGGACTTGCAGCCTCATTATAAATCAATGGGTTGCCCGTAATCTGTGTATCGCGCTATGAATTTGCAAGGCCCATCTATGTGGCTTTCTGTATATACCGAATATGTATGTACAGAGTTACGTAAAGAATATGTATATAATAGGGAAACTCTCATTTTGTTTC
This sequence comes from Ibycter americanus, assembly GCA_035590275.1. Lineage (NCBI taxonomy): Eukaryota > Metazoa > Chordata > Aves > Falconiformes > Falconidae > Ibycter > Ibycter americanus. The sequence continues at coordinate 25,121,366 of JAVJGI010000014.1, read as the reverse complement.
TTTATGTAGTAGCCCCAAAAAATGAAGCATGGTGCACAAATGACATTATGTGAAAGGAGAATTTCTTAAGGTAATAAATCATGGGTTTGCACATGAATAATCTGAAATATGTTGGCCTGGTTTTTTACTCGTATGATTTCTGTGGGGGAAAATACAATAAAAAGTTCATGTGCCTATTCATATATTATCAGCTCTGCATTCACATTTATTCACACAGCCAGAAAGCCACAATGCAGGTGGTAGCTTCATTAGCCTAGACATTCAAGTTACTCATGAAGATCACATAAACATAAGTGGGGGCAAAGAGAGAACACTTTAGTTAGTGCCATATTACCTGTTTATGTGAAAGAGTTAGAGTTACATTACTTACTCGCACAGACGTTCATGAATCAGATTTTTTTGCAGATTGGCATGAATTAGCAAATTCACCTTGTACTGCTTTGTCAGCACTGTCCTTGCACATGATTGAGTCTGTGGAGGCTGCAGCAGCAGTATCCTGCCCAGTGCTTACCTTCGAGCCCTTTGTTATACTCAGCACCACAGAGTGACTTGTTCCTCTGCCTTCCATCTACATTTCCATTTTGTGGGTCTACAGTGTTTCTTGTGTGCGGCTTTTCTCTCTGCTCAGCACCTGCTGTTCTTCAGAGTAGTTTCTGAACTTGACCGTTAATTCCTTTGGGGTTTTTTTGGTTGGCTATGTTTATGGCTAGCCTTTTTAAGCTTTTTCAGATCCTTTGCTCATTTGCCAGACTTTTTAATAATTTCTGAATGATGTGCTACTCTTCTCATGCCTATCAATGTCATGCTTAACTTAATTGCAACTTCTGTGATAACTCCATATAACCTACTTAGTTCTTCCAGCCCCCAGAGATACTGTTTTTACTAATGCATGCCAGCTTCCAGCAAGTGCTCTGACAGATACTCCAGGCTTTTAAAGTACCAGTGAAAACAAATCCTTTTTGGGTGAGGTCAGACTTAAATAGGTAGGACTCAGACCAGTAGGCTTTTAGATACTTTCAGCTTGTGAGTGAAACCATGTAAGCATCTCTGAAAGGGCCCTAAGCCCTTTTTGTTATTAGGTCATTAAACTTCCATAGGATTTTATATTATCCTGAGGAGAAATAGTAGGGAATAATGCCCTACCTCAGCAATGTATTTACGCATGGGCTTACACTTAAGCTTTCAGTTAAGTTCTTCCTTGCTGTAGAAAGTAATTAAGCAGACAAACAAAATTAGTTTGTTAAGTAAAAATCTTCACCATTTTAAAACCTGGGCCTGCATGAAGCATTGCAGTTGTGGTACTTTAAATCTGATTAAAATGCTCTAGAATGCTTTGATTTTCTACTTCATTAATTTTTTAGCTTCACTATAAATCTAAACATAAAGAAGTAAGTATTTAAAATGGAATGGTTTGGCCAAGTGTATCACAAATAAATTAATGAGAATAACAGAGAAGACTGGCAATTTTGGCTGCAGTCACAATTCACTCAAATATAAGGACTGTTAAAATACGTCTTCACTCATTGTGTTCAGTCCAGCAGAAAGGTCAAAAGGTAAAATGACTTCTCTGCATGAGTAAGCTAGACAATGTATCTGAAAATAGAGATTTTAACTACAAATGGCATTTTGAGCCTTTTACTACCAGCAGCCATGTTATTGGGAAGTGACACAACGTCAGACACTATAAAAGAAGCTCCATCTTAGATCCAAATTGAAGTAAAACTGTAAGACCTGGGTCCAGTGTTTAAATATATATATAAAAGTAGTTTTTAACCAGTTTTAAACCAATTATTGAAACAGTGTTAGAAAAATCAGAGTGCGGTTATACTGACCTCCTAAATATCTTTACAGCATGATTGTGGCTAGCGATCCGAGTAGCCATTAACAAGTCCAAGTACCATTTTGCTGTACAGGAACTTGTGTTTTTCAGACAGAAGACCGTTTGGCATCCTTTGATCCTTGAGGCTGCTTAGCTAAGCGAGATAGATTTTTCTTTTCAGTTTCAACTATTTTAGTAGATTATTGCCACTCTGTTGGCTGTCACTCTAGGCTATATCACCCTGTCCCCATCACAGCACCTATATTGCTGCAAGTAAATGTAGCATGTCCTGAAAGACTAGATCACTAATTACAATGAGAAAAAGAAAAAGAAAAAAAAAAAGACCATAATAAAATGACATCTGTTCTATTGGTGACATGCTGATGACATGCAGATTGAATGTGATTGTGGAAAGAACAACATTAATGGTGATAGCCAAATAAAAGTATAAAATAAATATATCCCATAGAGATTGGCAACACTGAAGAAGCTGCTTCTTTATAAGAGATGTAAACCCAAGAAATCCTAGTTCTTTGAGAGTCTAATAGTTTATCTTATGATCTTTTATTTAGTCTGGAAAATTAAAGTAATGAAAACATCGTAGAAGTTTTCCATGCAGGGATGAGGCAAACTAAAAAGGTTTAAGAAGATACGTTTTCACCACCACTGAAAATGTATTCTGGAAAAGGCTACAGGGATAACATTTAATTGGAGGATACATCCTGTCCGTCAGTCATTACTGCAAAAGCTTTTGTACATTTTGTACATTTGTCCACCTGGAAAAGATTAAGCAAAGCCCTTTACTAAAGAAGTGGGAAGATGAAAAGAAATAAGTGTATTAAAAAAAAAAAAAAATACCACATTTTCATGCACACAGGACACTTGGTAGTATTATGAAATGTTCTGATTTAATTGGTACTTCTTCATGTTCTGACTCCTGCTGCTAAGGGCCAGACCCTGCTCAGCTTCCCTAGTCTCTAGTGTGCCTGGAGAATTAGAAGAAAAGGAGATGAGATATATTTTGCTGTTCTTAGGCCTCTGTGGCCTCAATTGTGCATAGCTGTGCAAACCTAAGACCCTTATTTCTAACATTAGGAACTGTCCAACTACCTATTCAAGTATTAACAACTAACTATTTAAGCAAGATTTACTGCAGCACAGTTAATCATGATAGAAAAACATAAGGAGACAGTTGAAAAATTTAAAATATTCTGAATATAAATTCAAACATCCATCTGGGGACATGTAGAGTTACAGATCCATTCTTCAGATGAACTACAGCTATGTTGAATACATGCCCACTTTCTATTGAACGTTTTGATAAAAACCATAGGCTATTTTTGTTTTTAATTTAGGTCTTTTCCCCTGAGATTTGCAAGGATACTGACTAAAAGATGTAGCCACGTTCTTCAGTTTTCATCAGCCTGCATTTTGCAATAACAGAAGACCTGGAACAAAGGAAACTCTTGTCCACTTAGGACTACAGACTTGAATTGAAAGGTATTCTGAAACCAACTAAGTTAAGAAATATTCAGTATTATTTCCTGGTTGTATTCTAAATATGACACACATTTTCCATATGGAAACTGATCATAAGGCTGTTTAAAGAATTACATGCTCTCAGATATTTAAATATATGAACAAATATTGGTGCTTGACCTGTAATTAGGGATTAATTTTTTGAAGATGTTGACATATGACATTTTTTGTCTCTTTCTGGGCAAGGATAGATGTCACTGTTGAAGGACTATGCATTATTATGAAATGGGGGGGTCTTTGCTTCCATTCTTACCAGGACTAGAAAATTTTACTGACTTGAGCTACTTTAACAATGAAAAATTCACGAAAAATAAGGCATTTTTTCAAAAAGTCAGATGAATGTACAGGGAAGAAGTTACATCAAAAAATTCCTAGCTAGCTCTGCCTGTAATATTGTAACTAATGTGGGTAAGATAATAGGTGTTTTCTGGATTCCTAATATTTGATAACTCTTTTTTTCTTTCTTTTAACTGTTCCTCCAGATGATAAATAGCCCAGCTCCTTTGAATTCATAGGTTATTAATAAATGAAATTCAGATACTACTGAGCACAGCTAGGTGTATTTCTAAAGATGGCAATAAATGTGGGACATAAAAATCAGATTTCTATTGCATTCCTATGAAGAAGGTTGCTGGAACCTGATGTTACGCAAACCTGTGTCTATGCTGTGCCAATGGCAGAACACATTGTTTGTCCCTAATCATAGTTTTCATACATTTACTGAAACTCAAAGGTTCTATAGCACATGCTGTCCTTTATGAACCCACTAATGTTTCAGAGCTTGACTACCATAATTTCGTCTCCTATAAAATCATCAAATTATGTTTGTAGGATCTCTTTTATTCAGGCCGCAGAAGTCTTGCTCATGTCTTTTTTAATTTTTGCCTCTCCCTTGTTGAGTAATTGCATTTTTGTTGAATCAGCGGACGTACCAAAGCTATTGAATTTTCCAGTTTACTCCTAACACTTTATTTTTGGGAGAGCTTTCATCTTAAGTTCTGTGTCAGTTTCAGTAAAGTTTGCTAATCTTTCAAGTTCTGATATTTTAGTCAGTCAGTAAACTCATCGGAGGTTTACTCAGATAGCTAATGTGAGACCAGCCCTGTTCATATGTAAGTAGGTGGAATCTGCTTACTGGGATGGGAGCAGTTCTCTGTAATCTGGACAAAAAGTAATACAGGATGCGTGATGAACAACAGTTTAAACTCACACTTTCCTTTTCAGTTAAAAGTAACGTATTCTCATATCCTCAATGTAAATGTGCTTCTGTTATAAATATATCTATAACAGCAAAACATGCTACATCATGCTACACTTACTGTTTTTATACGTTAAAATGTCCAATACACAATGACAGAAGAAATATGGAATAGAAATTTAGTATGAAAAATGTTTACCACAGATTTATCTGCCTTTAATAACAGTAGAGTTGTGTACCTAACACTATTACATAACTGCGGTCCTGGAAAATGACCACAGAGCAATACCTACTATGAAAAGCCATTAGTACTGATACGTCTTCATACAGCTGTATTGCTATTGATATGTATTGGAATGAACCACAGTTCCAGAGCGCCTTGTGCTGAAAAGCTTTACCAGCTGAGATTATATGATTGACTTCCTGTTCTCTGGTATTACAACTCTATAGTGACTAAACTGCTGCTTTTCTTATTGTCAGACAAAAAGGAAAACTGTATCATAAAGTCTTCTGATCATTCCTCTGGTTATCTGTCTTAGGCAAGGCCGTTTTAAAATTAGTGGGTTTTGTTAAAGCAGGCAATGCAGAACCTAGGACTAAACTAAATTAAATAAAATTTTAAAAAGCACGCCTTGAGGCACAGACTGCTATGCTGTTGAATTTAAGGAAGATAAGACATAACAGGTTAAGTAAGTATTTTGCATTAGCTCTCTTCATCTATTTAGTCCTTCCAGTTCTTAAGGTATTTATCTGAATTTACATTCCCTTACAGAGATTTAATTTACATTCCCTCAAAGAGAAGAATTCCTATTCAACTGTGTGAAGAACTTCTTTTTAAACTTTAGTGCAAGTAGGACTAAGTTCATATGAATAATATGCTGTACTCATGGCAGAGGTGTTCTGTTTCATTTTGCCTCTAGTGTCTATCAGCTGGAAGAATCAGCTTAAACCATCAGGGTATGCAGGCCTTGAAGAACCATTAAGTTCATCTGTCAGATACACAATTGTTAAAATCGATGGATTATTTTCTAGCTGCATGTATGTGCCAGCACTGGTTTGTGATAGAGAAATATGGTGCATAGGCTAACACTTTATAACTTTTTAAAATTATCTAAATTGTGGCTGACACGCTTCTTTCTCTCCCTCACCCCCCAACTTTCTACCCTTTTTCCTTTTATATTACTATGCATATCTAATTCCATGAAAAGCTAGTTTAGTGAGCTAAATGGGCAATGAAAGTAATCATTTTTTACCAGTCTAGATCCCTGGAATTCCTGCTATAGAGTCAGCAGGGGTGTAAGGAGTTGGCAAGACCTTGCTTGTGCCAGCTTCAGTCTATTTAAAATCTTGTGAAAACACGTTCTCAGAATGATGCATTAAGGTTATTTTTGCTGCCCTGTTCTTAACTTTATTTTGTCTTCATGTAGAGACCTAAGACCACTCTTGGTAGTTTTGTAAATGGCCTCTATTTCATAGTTTCTGATCTGGGTGATAAGGGACCTCCCTGTTTCTAAACAGCTCTTTGTTAAGGCAATTATTTATAGGGAACCTGTGGCTATGAGTAGCATTCAAAGTACATGTGCACAGACTGGCACTTTCGCTGCCTCCTACAAAATTTTCTTTCCTGGAACCTGTTCTGCTTTTATCACATCCTCTGCACTAAAGCAACTTCTCTTTTAGCAATTTATAATATCCATGTGTGATGGCTAGTTAGAAGCTTGTATCAGAGGTCAGAACTGAGATGAATTCTTTGTACCTAAAAGATAAGCTAACAAACTTGATAGGAAAGAGGTAAAGAGGTAAGATGCAAGATCAGTGTATTTTCCCTCTTTGGATGCCAGCACATATTTTTGGACCTGGCGAATGGGTTCCACTTGAGTGCTCTAGACATACTACGTGCAGATTATGTGTGGAAGGCTACACAAACTTGTAAAGTTCTGTTTGTGCAAATGTCCTTTACTTGTTAATCACAACAAACACGTGTACTAGTAAATAAAATCAGAGTGACCATTCTCTGTCAACGAGACCAGCTGTCACCAAATGTTACAGAGGAGGACACCAAAATGTTTGTTCCCATCCATGGGGTCTACTGAGAATAGCCCCAGGCCTTTGCTATTCCCCAGGCAGCACCCAGGCTTCCCTTTGAATGAGTATTCATTGGCCCAAGCCAAAATCATGCCAAGGTTCATGTAAATTGTTCAGTGATGTAGGCCCAAGCCCTGTGTGGTCTATCAGCATAGAAATAAACTAAGGCTATATGTGTGTTGCTAAATCAAACTATGCTTAGGGACCATTCTCTGGGCCTGAAGCTGAATGATACAGACTTTGGTGTGTCTAGCCTTTATTATTCATATAATATGATTTATTTTATATAATATTAGTTATTATTTAGTTATTTTTATATGTTTTTTTCTGTTTTGAGTGTCTGATATAATGTGAAGACTGAGTTGCATCCCACCAGAGTGAAGTTTTCATAGCATGACACTGAACATATATATGACATATCCTGGGGTACGACATGAGTGCATATGGAATGTATTGGAGGATGAAGGGCTTGTTAGGGTAGTGCTGGAGGACCATGTAAGGTGAAGGAAGCCAAACCTGGTGCAGTCTTTTCCATGCTGCCTGTTAGGAACAAACCCTAGCATGTGCTGCAATTCAGAGCATGCCTTGGCATTGTCTTAGAAAGTATTGGTTAGAATGGGCCAAAATTGTGCCAAGGAACATGCTTAGTCTTGGGTAGTATGCATGACCAGTGGTACAGTGCTGACATACATTCTTTGGCCTTTCTCACTTACCAATGTATTTTGTTTGTATATCATACAATGCTGATGGGTATTGTATGACTTCCTGGTCCTAACTTCAGTACTTACTGACCAGTCATGCTGACTGTCTCCTGGAAAACATTGAGCACAGGAGACTGATTGCTTATGCTGCTTGTGGGATCTAATGTCATGAACTCAAAGTAGCACTTGACAGGTTCAAAACAAGGAGAAGAATGTGGTTCTTCACACAGGGCGTAGCTACGCTGTAGAAGTCCTTGCTACAGGATACTGTGGAGGCTAAAAGTTCATGTGAGTTCAGGGAGGAGGCTGCATAACTCACAGAAGAAAAATCTGCAATGTTTACTAACTTGGTGGAAGCTACATCTGGCTCAGAGAGCCCCTAGAACACAGTTGTTGGAGGCTGGGAGAATGTCCAGGGAAATTATCATGCTAAATTTGCCCTACTTTTTACTCTGTCCTATGCATCTTCTTTGGCAGCTGTCAGAGACAGGATACTGAGCTAGAGCTGTCTGATCCAGCTGCTGTGCTCTCCCATATTTGTCTTCAATCTCATCTCCATCACTCTGCATGCGTCTGGTGAACTCAGATATACAGTGTCTGTCTGCAGCTTGGACTGTTCATTTTTTTCCATTGCTTTATGTGGGGATTTAGTCCAGACAGGATCAAGTTGTATGTATTTATTCAGGTCCTACAGACCTTGGCCCTTTTATCATCGTAAGCTTCCTGCTTAGCTTAGTAAGCTCTTAATTAGCTTCTGTATCTTTTCTGTCATTCTTCCACTCAGACAGAGCAGGCTATTTCTTCCAGGAAGCAGAAATGTGGCTTTTTAGGCCATTGGTGCCGCTGCTGGTAAATTATTTTGCCCCCCAAAAAAGCTACCGTGATTCTATAACATTGCCAGGCAATAAGCCCTTCCTTTCTCTTGTACCTGTTCCCGTCAACACCTTGTTTATCTTTTCCAGAAACTCTGCCTTTCTGCTGCTTTGTTGCTAACTGGTGGAAGAAGTCTTGGGTCTATTTGCATTCTGCAGCAGTGTTCTGTGTCTGAGCAGCAGCATAAAGTGTCTGCATTTACTATGTCAGATATGTCATGCCTTTTCAGTTTCAGTTCTGTTACTGCTTTTTACCTGCAAGTCTTTCAATTGGCCCATATTTTAGAAAATGGAGCAGTAATTTACTAAGACATGACTTCCCCTATTAAAAATGAGTACATCTGTTCACTCAGCTATGGCTTCCTCAGCACCCTCCAGTAGCAACATAATTAGAGTTCTGATTGCAAACTGCTGATAATTCCTTCCCCAAATATCTCCCAATCTAATTTTAAATGCAACATAACAAATGGAGCTAATAAACAGCGAGGAGAGAACATGATAAGGGCAAATGAGTTATAGCAATATCACATATGAAAATTTATTTAAGCATTGATACAAGTGTAAACTCACAAGCTTCTATAGGCATTACAGGAGCAGTGTCTTAGAACAAGGTATCTAAAAGATCAAGGAAGGATTTTCTTAGATGTTTAAGACTGTGGCAGAAAACAAAGACATAGATGTGGAGGTACATTCAGGGCCATATCAATGGGCCTGTCGTGCATATTGTACCTTATCTAAACTAGTTAATACTAAAGATACAAACAGGAAAATTGTTTCTATTTCTAATAGAAATTTTCATCTATTTTTAATAGACATCAAAAGTCTTAATTTTATTCTAGGAGGTACACTATTCTTTCAGAAAACTTGTATTTATCAAACTGGTGATTATCAAAATAATTCCAAGACCTTCCACTGATTTCACAAGGCAGCTGATCAGCTTCACTGTATAGCTGCTTGGATACGTGGGGCCCATACTGTAAAAGTCAGATATGTAAGTTTAAAAGATGATACTGTTAAATTTTTTGGTAGTATCAAAAGCTTTAATTATTAAATCATTATAGAAATGGAAAGACATTTTTATCATAGTGAAGGAAATTGTTATTTTGCTGTTGATTTCCAGAAGTTCAGGGTTTTTTCTGTAATGTACAAAGAAACTTCAATTTACTAGATTTAAATCTTACTAACTTTACAATATATTTAGTAGTATAGTGGAATACTCATTCTTGGCCATTCAGCTGTTCTGCTAAATGTTACAGAAGCACCCTCAGGTAAAGAGTCATTGCTTTCCTTTCCCTTTTTTTTCCCAGCTTCTATTTATCATTGAACACCATATGTTGTATGTCCTTGACATCATTCATCAATATAATATGATGTTCTCTGTTCCCCTAATGGTGTCAGTCATCCTGTGATTTCAGAATAAAGGGATTGTCCAAAGTCTGTTTGTTTCCAACAATCAAATACTGTGGATTAATCATTTATGTAAACTTAATTATTTCCTATCAAATTTATAAAATAAGGTAAAAATAGGGCTATTTAGATCTTATGCATCAAAGAGTAAGCAGATTGCCTGTGAAGATCAGAAAGAATGTCTTTCTTCATGTGCAGTAACTGATAAATAGGTGGATGGTTGAACAGGGCTTTTTTCTTCATCCTGCAATATCAGATATTCATCAGAGTTTGAAACAGGATTTGATCTGTTGATCTATTGTCTTTCTAATTTAGAATCCTGTATTTCTTAAACCTTGGAATTATTTAGTAGGTAGCCAAGAAATTCACAGGCATGACAGAATGCATTGTTCAGCAATTTAGTCATCTCTGTATTAGGATTGCCAAGAAGGACGTCAGATGCAATTAGCAAAATTCACACTTTGTCAGCATTGTAAAAATTATTTACAAGGTTGTGTAGAAATATTTTGAAGGTATTGAGCAGGAGATAAGTGTTAAGGAAGTAATAAGGGTTATTTTTCCTATTTAAAAGTTATTTAGAGCAGTTCTTGGGCTTTTTTGTTCTGTTTCAAAGTATGTCCCATTTAAATGATGCTTTGTTCTTGATCTACCTGAATGTCATTTTTGATTTTTATATGCCATATAAGGAAATCTTGAATTTTAAAATCTCTCCATTAACAATGTATAGCCTTAGAAACCTTGTTGCTGTAGTCAAATACTTAATATCAGAAAAGTTTGTTGTATCACTTCTCAGTGAAATATTAACCTGTGGAACCCTTCAATATTGCTCTGTAAAACTTTTTGAAAATCACATACAAGATAGAGTGCCTCAGAAAAATGACTTGAAGAAAATAACAATGTAGCTTTTTTCCCAGCTTTTATGATTATATTGCGCAATACGGCTTTCTTCAGATCCTGCTTAGAGTCACTATTATGAACTAGTATGATATAGTGATTCATTTGGACTATGATTTCTAGGTATATTTGATAAACTATGTCCAGCTTCAGTAGCAGAGGGATTCTTTGTTTTATAAAAAGCAAATGTGAAGGTGCAATCTAATGCAAATCTATGTAAATTCAGATTTTCCCACTGTTCTCAATGGATGTTGTTTCAGGCAGTCTGTGTGTCGTAAGTAGAGTAAAATTCCCACTGATTTTTCAGGGAACAGGAGATGGCTTTGAAAATCGGGCTTAGGCAAGGTAGCAAAGACAACATGCAGAAATACAGGTAGGAGATTTTTTCCACCCATTCTTCCACCAGTTTCCATCCTGGTTCTCTTCCCCCATATCCCAGGATATAATATAGTCTTGTATCTAACTCTAATGCATTCTGCTGCTTCTTCTGCGAGGTGGTAGTGTTATGTGCAGGGGAAGGTCTTTAGCCCCTTGCTGTTTCCCCAGCCTGGCAAGGTTCCATAATTACCAGTCTGGGCAACCCATGAATCCTTAAATCCCAAACCCCTTTGCCTGCAAGCTTGGGAACCACACTGATTTCAGGGTCTGGTAAACGTTGGTGCAACAAGAAAATAAGCTGAATTTTAGGCCAAATGAAATATCAGTTTATAATGTAATTTTGAAAAACTGCTGATACGTACAGTCTCAGGACCAATTAAAACCTCAGCAGGAGTAATACCATGCTGTGTGAAAAGATTGCAATTGATGCTTCTATTTTTTACTGTAATTGTCTGAGAGCCTCAGGAGAATACACACCAGACTCTGAAGGAAAGTGCATTTGTAAGCCCTATGAGCTATGCCATAAACTGGTGTTTTGAACAGTGCAAGGATGTGAAAAAGAAAAATGACACTGCATGAGGCTGTGGATGAGAAAAACAAATTAGCTTTTTCTGCTATAGTTGCTGCTACTCACATACTCACAGGTTTGTTTTTGTTTAAAAATAACCTAAAATGCTTTTTTTATTTTTAAAAATAAATTACTGCTTGTAAAAAAGCTCAGGAGGTAGATGTTTTATAATCATGGCTGACACAAGAATAAGATACAGCATGAGCAGCTTCCTACTGTGGCAGAATTAAAATGGTAACAAAAACTTGAGTACTAGGGTATAGGACAGAACAGCAGGAGATTTTATTGCACTGGCCTGAATCATCAGGTCATTTCTACATAGGTAAAGTGACACAAATCTAGCTACAACTCTGTGTTCCTCTAGTCTCTGCCTTACCTCCCCAAGCTGAGTAGACCCTCATTATAATCAGAGAAGGCAGCATGTTGTGGGCCCTTTGAGTTCCTTGCTCTGCTGCCCTCTCTTTGAAGTAAGGTATCAGACTAGTATGATTCAGGGAGGGTTTTATGATGTGGATTCTTGTCAACAATCAAAGGAAGGAGTCCATCAGATTCCTTTTAAAACCACCATAGAAATACTGAATTTTGGTAATTTTGAGTTAGCTTGTTCCTGGTCCTAACCACCCTGAAAAGATGTAAATAATCTGCCTTGCTGTTCTTCTGCTTCCAAGATTAAAATAATTACATTACAATATGACTGCTATGATAATCTTGGTGAATACTGACCACTTTTTAAAGGGTCCAGTGACATATATTTTCTAGAGCAGCCAATCCTTCCTAAGTGAGAAAGGTAGTAGTCACACAACAGCTGACAATGCAGAGGGAGAACTAAACTGTATTGCCTGCTGTTTCCACATATCTGGTGAGTTAGCAGGGTCAGATTATTTCCCTGGTTCAAATCTTGGTGACTACAAGGACAATGTGTGGTCCTTATTAAAAATATAATTGGTAGTTCTATGTATAATAAATGCTCCGCGTATGGTCCTAGGAAAGAAAACAGCTCAGCTTTCTTAAGGAATTTTATTTTATTTTTTCATTACATGGAATCAAATTATAAGATTTTTGTCAGCTCCTACAGGAGATCTTTAAATTTCTGCTTCATTACTTTAGAGACTTTTGTTCTTGATACCATTGGTTAATGGTAAACAAGATATCTGCATCCCTTATCCAGGCTACTTACTTGATTATTTTTTTCCCCTCAAAACCATCTCATCAATAATACTATTAAATGAACATTATAAAAATAAAAATAAATGAAAGGAATTGTCATGCGAACTCAACACAAAAGCAGCTACCATAGCAAAGTCAGAGATTCTTTAGTACATTTAATTTATCGTTTTAAATATGTAGTATATAAATGTTATTCCAAGTATATTGCTTAAAATCTATTGAAATGCACACTTTTTTTTTCTTTTTTTCCCTGTGACTTCCAGCAATTCTGGTACATTTGTCTATGTGCTTAGTCACTTGAGAAACAAAATTGAGCCATATCTTTTGTACACGTCTCGTTTAGCTCCTTGTTTTCATTAGCAATTTGTCAAGTGCTAGAAATTCTGAGATTTTTCTTATAACAAGTAGTTACAATTCCTGAAAGCACCTGATGTTTTAAGTTCTCAGTTTACTTTGGAAATAGGACCTAAGGAGTCAAAGCCATATGGATATCTGAGGATTTTCTTCCAGCTCACTCTTTTTTTATTTATGTCACAGAGAAATAACAAAGGAACCACTTCGTTTAAGAGCTGAGTGTGTTTGTTTAGCCAAGAATAGTCAAACTCTGTAATAAAAAAATTTGTCCCTGTAAATGTGGCATTTTCACATTCTCTTCTTTCTTATTTCTTGTGCCTTTTCAGGCAAATGATTAAATCAAATATTTAAAATCTTTTTGTTCCTCCTCTGATAGATTACATGCAAACTGTTGCTTAGATGACATGGCTAAAATAGCATATATGTGAGGAGGACAGCTATATTTATGTCACAGGATGACATCATTGTTTGGGTGTCTGCCACATTCTACAGCACAGAGAATTTCTCCACTGCAAGGCTTAGTAATTTGTTTCAGTGGTGGATCACATATTTGTACCTAATCAGGTTCAGGAATCCAGAGACCTGAGGTAACACTGGAACCGTTGTGTAACAAGGGGTCTTCCCACACTTTCAAGCAGTCCTGCCCAGTTTGGTGCTGCTAGCCAGGAAGTTCACAATTAGGATCTGGAGTCAAAAAGCCAAAAGCTGCCTATGCACCTTCAATAGAACTGTTGAATACGGAACATGCTAAAATGGGGGGTAACTGAAAGTATTTGCTGATTTTGCCTTGATTTGTTAGCAGTTTTATTCATTCCTGAAAATGCAAGAAGAGCCAAAGCAGCACGCTTCTAGAAAGGAAACATTCACTAAATAACGTTCTCAGCTTGAAATCACCAAGCTTGTATTTTGAACTGCTTAATCATTATTCTTTTCAGTCAAAGAAATTTTATAGGTTCATCCAAACTATTATTCCAGCTTTTCATCTGACAAGAAAAATTCAGGTTTGCTTGTTTGTTTGTAACTCGGTTCAGGTTTCTGTTTAGGTCAGAAACTTGAAAAATCAGTGATTTGCATAGTTCTGTGAACTTCTGTTAAAAAAAAAAATGACAAACGGGTACAAAAGAAGTATACATGGCTCACAAAGCTGGACTATGACTGCATCTATCATTGCTGGCCAGGGTGCAACTTGTGATGCTGTGGCATCCATACAGATTCATTTACCTGGGAGTCAGGGTGCTGGGGTCTGTGGCTGGAGCACAGCAGGTGTTGTTCCAGCAGCAGTCTGGGACTTGCATGGACCTTGTACCTGGACCTGGGAGCTGCAAATCCCTCCCAGATCCAGTAATACAAACAACGAATAGCTGGACTGTATCTAATGATGGTTTAAAAGCTACAATCTGGAAATACCAGTTGCAAAAATCAGCTAGAAAAATACATCTTGCTGCCCTGATGACATGATTGCCTTTGTAATGAGAGCCAAGTTTTAAGAATTAAGATTCAAACCTCTCGTGTTAACGAAATTCTTTCTACAATTTATTTTAAATATGTATTTTTTCAGACCTATTTCTCCCCATGCAGCTCCATGCTCCCCTAGGGGCCGTTTCACGCTGCCCCCTGGCTCTGGGCTCTGCCCTGTAAGAAGACAGCAACCCACGAGGTGGCAGAGCTCGCCTTGGAGAGCAGCGTTCAGTGACAAAACCCTTGTTTTGCTAGCAAAGCTCCCTTCCCCTCTTTCTTCCGCTTACTCATTAATTGCAAGTGTAGCTTCCTTTTTGCACATAAATCAAAATGTCCTTAGAATAATAAAGGAAAAATATTCAGCCATATGTAGACATGGAGATCAGTTTTTATATTGCTCTTGATTCAAAGGTTCTTTCAACAAAATAGGAATTTTTGTCTATCTTCGTTTACATCAACAGTTTCAAACTAGTTAACAAGTTGTAATTTGTTTAACCCCATTATAATTTAACTCAGTTTCAGTGTTTGTCTGAAAACTTGAAGACGGCAAAACCGTCTTCATGAACAAATAAGAAATTTGTTCAACCCTTCAGCTTTTAGAATAGTAAATAAATAAATAAAAAAGGGATGCCTCAAAAACCATTCTCCAACAAGAAATATCTGTCACTGTTTAGAATGTATTAAATTTTCATCTGCTTATCACAGAAATGTGGTGTCAGCCTGCTCAATATAACTTGACTAGTAAAAAAGTTCCAGAGTGAGTGTGACTCAGCTTGATTGTTCCTTTTCTTTTTTCAACTTCCAGGCATTAAGGGAGAGTAGATATAATTAACATAATTCTAAATTAGCGTCAGCCATGTTATTGTAGGAGTTAGTAGGAGTGCAATATTCATACCAAGTATGCCAATCCCTATAAGAAAGCTGAACAGGAGAGTTAAAGAGATTAAATGATGCAGAATAAAACTTCCAAAAGCTGTAATTGAAAGTGACAGAAACATTAGCTTTGAAACAAGTAACATTTAATCACACAGATTATACAGAAACGTAATTTTTGTATGTTGTTTTCTTCAATAGAATTTAATTTTAATCTGTTGAGACAGCTCATCATTTTCCACTGTATACTGCCAGAAGCCTGTCAGAATATGTGAATGTACAGCTACTGTGAGGAGTGAGACCTATTTTCTCAAACACTGGTCTCAGCTTATGCATGCCTAAAATTTCAGTTGCTCCTACCTGCACCCATGGGTTGCAGGTGTAAGCATGTGCACTATTTCTTGCTTTTGTAGTACCATTTGAGTGGTTGCACTTCTGAGCTGGACAAGCAGTGTGGCCCCAGTGAAAGTGTAGTATTTGTGCAGTCATAAGTAGAAAGTTATTAAAGAGCAAAGGCACAAAGGAAAAAAGCATGAAAAAAACCTTTACACACAGAGTCCAGGATAAGGGTTAAAACCTTCCTGTAAATAACATTTGATTTTATTCTCTTGCAAGTATACAGAAAATCCAAATGGACTACATAGTTTTAAAATCACAGTAGCTGAAGGCGGAAAAGAATTTGTACGGGGATTGATTAGTCAGGACACAGAGAGAGTAAATCTGAATATAGTAACAGAATAACAGCTCATCTGGTGTTACAGAACATGTGTATTTACCTATGTCCCTCCCTGCCTTGACTGATATGAAACTGAGCTCTGTATTTGCAGAACGTGTGAGCAGGAGCAAATGGACCTTCAGGAAGACTGATATGAAGTGGCTTTGCCTCCTGGGGACTCAGAAGGGTAACAGGCAGGAGAAATTCAGGTTGACACTAACTTGCTGTTTATAGCAGCCAAGAAGTACATGTGAAAGCGTATCAAAAACTCCAAGCATTTTGGATGGTTACCATCAAATATTTTGAGTTTATTTGCTCTTGTTATAAAACTTGTTTGAAAGTGAAGCCAGCTATTTAAAACAGAATTTGAACTACAAGGTTATAGGGAAGTTTATTTTCTTTCTCTTTGCTAATATGGAAGTTTAAAATAATAGGTTTCACCTGTGTGTCACTCAACTCCTCACAAAGTCTGAGTTCTTTAGAAATGCCTTTTGTTTTGGGGAAGGTCATATCAATAGGTCAGAATGGCCAGATTTTCAGAAAAAAAGTATTTTGTGTGTAGAGGAGCCCATTTCGGCTTATGGTCAGAATATTAAAACCAAAGCAGTTTCAGTGTGAAATGCAATCAGGGACAGATCCTGACCTCTTGAATTTGAAATAGGCTAGGATGTCATTGGTAAATCCCAAGCAGCAATCCTGGCTGTCCTGTAGTCACCAGCCCTTAGGGCACTGCAACAGTTTCTGTCCTGTGATTAGTTTATAGCTGACCAAGGAACTATGTAGACCTATTCAAAACCCTTACAGAGTTGATGCCACCCTCTTGTCTTTGACAGGGTGTGTCTGAGCATGGGATCAGGAGATAAGAGCCCTCATTCTGGGCTCACTGTGCCTGAAAAAGTTTGGCACGCCAGCTCCCGTAGTGGATGAGATTGCCTTAACGGGTAAGCTAAAGGGAGACAGAGGAAAAGACACTTCCACCCTTGCAGTTACAGCCAGGATACTGTGCATCAGAGATGCAAAACCCAGAGGCCCAACTCAACATAGAATGCAGGTGCTAGGGGAAAATCTTGGTATCTTGCTTCCTTCACTGCTCATACATCTCCTGTTGACTACCCTTCAGATGAGACAATCAATCCCTGGTGCAAGGCTGGGACTGCAGCAGTCTCCCCTCCTGCCCCACAGGTCAGGCTGTGGTTTGTGCCGTTCCCATGGTGCAGGTCTGGCACAGCTGGCTGCAACCAGTGGCAGTGAAGTTTTGGTAAAGAAACCAAAAGTTCAAGATAAACAATTAATTTGTCTATATCCAAAGTATATTACATTATCTTCAGGGCAGGGACTGGCTTACCACGTTTGTTTGCAAATGTTTGAGCCATTCACCCTTTGTCAGCAATAAGTGATAACGTAGCAAGGAAGGAAATGGACTTCAGAAAAGACCACCAGCCGAAAAACAGCAGCCAGAGAGATTAAACCTGCAGATGTAGTTTTAACAGTGATACTGCCACAGAGAGAGACACAAGCTCTTGGGAAAGAAGAGTTATTATAATACTCTGTTTATTACAGTGTCAGTACAGGACATGTAGTCATCCTAGTACAGAGTAACACTTGCTATATTGTACTCAGGATGAGTAATGAATATCATGTGAGTAATGAACGTATCTGATCTTTCCAAAACTGTATCTGGGCAGGCAAGGGGGTCAGCTGTCTCACTCAGCAAGACACTCTGGCTACTTTGTGCTACTTTGATGGCACATAGCTGGTAGGAGGTTTTCTTGGCTGACTGCATAGGAATGCTGGTTGTGGAAGGACAAAGCCACTGATGAACAAATAGCCCAGCATGACTTGGGGCTGCTTTGAGGTGCCACAGAGGTCCCAGCACGATCTTGATTGTCTCCAAGTCACAAATCTGCAGGGGTTTTGCAAAATTACTGTTGCCCTTTGTACATCATGTTTTTTCTTGAGGATGGTTGACTATACCTGTGATCAAAAAGTCATAATTTCTGAATTCTCCGCAGATGCTGATGACACCAATAAAGGGATTTGGCCAGTTTATACTCCTCTTATTACAATAAAGGAGAGAAATTATTCCTAATCAGTATACTATGCTTCCCTTGTTGATGTGGCCCAGGTGATGGCTGTGGTTCTCTCTGGACATGACTGGGTCATCAGACATCTGAAGCCACAGTGCAAAAGATGTAGAACACAGGTTTAACGTCTAAGAGGCTGATGAGCCTCAGTCTGTGCCTTCCTTGTGTCTGCTTACGGCACCGTTATGAACAAATCAGCAAACCTGGAGTTTCTCTGAATACCAGTTGATTGCCACTTCATTCCTTTGAGTGCTGAAGTGCTGTTGGTATCTGCAGGGATGCAGTGAAGAAAATCTGTTGGTTTACAAGGCCTCTTGTAACTGAAGCACGTGATTTTGGTGTTGCAAAGACCTGGACAGCTCTTGCAAAGTGAGCTGGTAAGTCTGGCCAGTGACATCCATTCCAAAGTTACCTTTAGGGCACGATGTAAAGCCAAGACTTATCTGCAGGTTGTGAGGAATGGAAATTAATTTGGGGGATAAAGGAAGTTGGTGGCATTTTATTTATCTGTCTATGTGGAGTGAATAAGCATTATGTCCAACTTTGGATAAACATCTACAAAAGCTTCTGAACAAACTGGACAAGTGGGAGCTTTTATAAAAAATAGAGTGTATTTCTTTAAAAGTGTATTTATCTGAGGTGATAAAAGAAAAGCTGAGTAGAAAAGCTTAATACTTTACTGTATCAGTTTTATAGCAGAGTAGTTGCCCATAAATTCAGTAGAATTTCACCAGCATTAAACTAGAAAAACACAATGGATAAAAATGTTATTCTGAATTCAAAGAGAAAAAAAGGTCAAGGGTTAGTTTGCTTATTTTGATAATAAGTACTATAGGAACATGGAATGCTATTAAATAAGTTAGAAAAATCAGCAAGGCTATTTATACAGAAATATTGATGACAAACAGCAAATTTTTCAAAGGCTAAGAGAGTGCTAATTTCTGCTGTTAGTTCTTTATGTTAACAAACACTGTGGTATAGAATCTGTTATAAATCTTATCCATACAATAAGGGAAGAAAAAATGCTTGGTTGTTAAAGGACTCCTCTGTTTTTGTGAAGTGGCATACTTCTGCTGCCTCATATCTGGCTTTTAATCTTTTTTGTTTCCTGTTTTAAAACATTGACAAACTTTCCTTTCCACATAAACATCTAAACTTCCATAGCAAAAAACCACCCTAAAGAAAAAAAAAATTTTTTTCTGTAAAATCACTTTGTAAACTCTTTCAAAAGCTGCCAGTCTAGCAATTTCCCCAGATGTCTTGTTATATCTTAGTAATTAAATTGTAGTCTCTGAGCTGTCTTGTTCATAACTAAGTTTACAGGAAATGCATCTTCATCCTTGTCTAGCACAATATAAAAATGTTCTGCTGGGAATACAGTTGTATTTATTGATTCTTCAGAATTTGTAATTCCTTTCAAAAGAAATTCAGTTAGCTCTTTTGAGCTTTCATGAACTGATGAAGGCAGAAAACAATTTGAAAAGATACTTCTTGGGAGTTTAATGACTATATAAGATTTGGTACAGGTTCTGCAGTAGAAATGCATTCTCCTTGGTACCTACATATTTTTTGCAATACCCATTTACAAATAATGGCATTCATACATTCTTTAATTTTACAAAATATGTCTGATCACAAGATTTCAAAAACTATATGCTGTGTTTAAAAGAATGCATATATCACAACTGCTAATGTGAGGTATAAAGATCTTCCTCACAAAATATATGCCATCCCACATCAAAAAGCCAGAGCAGGAGAGAAGATAATCACCAGAATTGATCTCTTGGGAGAACTAATCCCAGCAATCTGCTGGGAGATGGTGCTTCTAGCCTCTTCATGTCCCTATTTAGGGACTGTTAGTGGTAGGTTCCTGGCTGACCTTGGATGTCAGAGCAGCAGGGAGAGCAAGGCACCCTACAGCTTGTCTGTTCTTGGTGACTACTTACAGGAGCCCTGAGCTTGCTTCCCAGCAGACACTCCTTACCCAGGCAGGCAGGGCAATTTTCTAGCAAGCCCATGCCATTGGGAGCGCAGACCAAGCCCGGCGCTGTGCTCCTGTGTTCCTGCAGCTGTACCTGCCTGAGGACTCAGCGCCAAGGGCTTTGTCCACAGCAAAGACCACAAAGTGCCTCAGTGCCTGGCACAATAACAAAAGGGGCAGCATAGCCCACAGGCCATCTCCTCTGCAGCTAAGGCAGCCAGTGCATTGGCTGGCCTTTGGGACTCACCACCCAACCTTCACAAAGCTGTCCAAGAAACCAGCCTCATGGGATGGAAATTGCTCATACCACCTCAGTTGGGCTGAATTTAGTTGAACGTTTCAGGGCTTGTCTTCCAGGAGCTTGACATGTAGCTCACGTTGGGTGAAGGGGGCCAAGTTAAAGCTTCCCATACTCTGGACTAGTATCTCAGCCAAATGAGTGTGGGAAGAGGGAGGGAGAAAACAGTCTCTCTCTGCTGTGTTTTCACACAGAAACATTACTGAGCACCCAGGGCAGCAGATTTCCAGGAGGGCATCCAAGCCACTGGGCTATAAAATCCATCCTGACACTCGCCCTCGTGTTTCCACGTCTGTTTAGATATGTCATACAAAACAAACCAAGTCCCACAAGAAAGACTTAAAGTAGTTCTCATCTAAGGATAATCTAGATGCTTGTAATTAAGTTAGACCACTGACACATTTTGATATAATTCTCTTGGACAACTTATGTATTCAAGTGAGTTTGTGCTGGGATTTCCCAACACAGTTTTCTCCCTTTTGGAGTACATTGTGGCTTCCTATGAGCGTGCACCAATCATTCCTGTTGGAAATGCTCCACTTTTGCATTAAGTGCCTAAATGGTCAAATTAAATGGAAATCAAGAACCCCAATGCTTTTTTACCAAACGTATAATGGCTTTCTACTCAAATAAAAACTTTTCTGAGGCAGTGACCTCCTGAGTCATTTGGCTGAATGCTCTTAGTTTATGCAGCTGTGTCCATCACTAAATGCCTCTTAATCATGCAAAGTATTTCAGTGTCTGCTTTGCATTAAAAACCTACATCCATAGCAGATATTAAACTGCTGTAAATTCAGTGCATTGTTCTTGTGTAATGCAGTGATTACAATTTTTCCAGTTTTGCTAATGAAATCAGGAGGTCAAAATTTATATCAGTATTGACTGATACGTGTCATCCAATTACATGTTTTTCAATACATATGTTGCTCATATTTAAACATACATGTTTTTCCAGCATCACTGAGAATCTAGCATGGATTACAGCACAGTTTATAACATGATGCCCATTTATTGCTTTTTTGCTGTTGCTGCATACCATTTGAAATCATTATGAGATTATTCAGAATATTGCAGGTTTTCAAATTTGTTTTTCTCTTAAAGCATGTCAGTAGTTTTGTTCCGTTCTTCTTGTTTTCCATTAGATAATTCAAAGACTTGGAATGAATGATTTAAATATGAGTCATGTGCATTATGAACTGTTCAGTGTATTAGGAACACAGATGTTTACTGCCATAAATTATTGACATCATTTCGAGTAACTTTGTTATAACCTTGAAATGAGCAAGCTGATGCAGAATATGAATTGATGTAAAGTTTTTTCTGTAGCTCTGGAATATCCTTCTTTAAGAAAAGCTGAAGTATTTTAAAAGCAAAACGTTAAGCTCAAAATTATCTGACGAATAAACCAGAAAATGTTTTCCATCGATGTTAAGAACTAAAATGGGTTCATCTGTATTTCAAAAATCAGAATTCCAAATAGTTTCTTCTTTTAGTGTGTTTATCAGAAAAGAAAGATGGTCTGAATAGGTCATTGTTATAGTAACAAGCTTTGCTTCATCAAGTCAATAAATAGTTGAGTTGTTATGTAGTTTCAGTTCATGAATTGTGCATCTGTTCAAGCCTTGAACAGGCTGAGAGTGCCTGTTTAGATACTGCAAACATTTCTTAGCTCACAATTTCACTTTTCGAAAAAGAAATTAAAGGTAGCATCAGTTGCTAAAGGAGAGAAATCAAAGTGAGAGTTAGGATAATTAGGGATATTTAGCAGTCTAGGTTGTCTCAGAACTGTGAATGGCAACAAACAGTGCAAGCAAAACTTCCCAGCCTCACTGGGTTTTAACAACATAACTATCAAAGCTAACTCTCACCAGTGTATTAGTTTGAATGGCACAACCAAGCAGATTTCAGATCATCAGCACCTTTGATCTCTTGATCCATGATTGCGAACCCCTTTGATGTTGGGTGGAAATCCAGTATTAATCAAAGACAGCTTATTTTCCAAACAACAGAGTCTGATCTGGAAAAGGTCAGGCAGAGAAAGTGGATACATACATAAGCCAGTATCATACTGAAAAGATCCCATCTTTCTCTAACTGGCTAAATGAACTTTTCTGAGGCTATTTCCTCTGTTTTGTTACACTTTAATGAAAGCGAAATATAATGCACAAGGAATTGTGGGCGTAGCATTTTACTTCCTGGCTTGGACATTTCTGGCAGGTTATTACTGCTAAATATTTGTGAGCATTAGTGGCCTTAGGAGCTCTAGAAACTGCCACTGAGGGGTAGATATACACAGAGTTACAATTAGCATAGTATTTAAAGTACCAGTGGAAGCTATTTTAGCTGCAACTTTAATTTCGACCTCTGTCCCTGGACATGTTAAAGTCACTTCTGATGGAGCAGTGCATGATTGCCTGGGCGGCAGTAGTACCACTGAGGGGATCAGTCAGGACTGTGGGCTTGGGACTGTGTGGAGGAAGCTGCTGCTGTACATCTGTCACTGGGGTGGTTTTGAGTTTCTGTATGCAGGCCCTTAGTGGGGAAATATCCCAAAACAAAGAGTGGAAAAAATGCAAAGTGGGAACAGCACCATTACAGTAGATACCTAAGGAAATAATGACCATTTTACTGTGTCTTTCCTCTTGCCCTCAACAGATGAATGTTTTCCATAGGTTATGTTTTGGGGCACAATCTTTTTCATGTGTTTTCATGTAAAGAAAACATTTGGCCAACTGACATGAACGTATTTATTCACAGAATTAAAAACTTGTTTAAATTGTCCGTTATGGATATGCTGGTTTTAATCACATTTCTGGGTATGTTCTTGTAGTAGCTGTTATCTTAATTCTGAAAGGGGAAAAAACTTCAGCCCTAAGGCAGTCAGATGACAGATGTAAAGTGCCCTTTTTTTCCCTCCTTTAGCTGTTTATAACGCATGCTGTGGGTCTGCAGGGTAGCAAATCCAGTTGGTCCTTCCCAGCCATAGTGCCAAGATACTGACACACAGAGCTGTGCCACAAGATTTGGCTCTCACTGTAGCCCCAGTTCCTGTGTTGCTGGTTGCAATTTTGATCTATAATTAGAATACTTCTCATTTACAGAGAATATTGCTGTGCTGTCTAGTGTCTAAAAACATCCTAGCAATGATTTCACACTCATAAAGACATTTTCATTGTGGCAACAGGAATACTCGGTAAGGTTGCTATGGTCTAGGCTGTTTTATTTAGGGTCTTTTACTCTTAAAAGGGGTATCCTTCAAAAGTTGCTCTTTTTTTAAGAAATAAGAACTCAAAGTTTCAGATTATTACTTTGATCACAAAATTTCATGCATATTGATGCTTTATAAGGCCTCCAAAACTCTCTCAGAGAATGAATGGCAGTACAAGGGCAGTTTTTTCTTTATTTACTATTTCTGGAAAAGTGGGTTTACAATTACATAAGATAGGATGAAAAAGAAAGGTCATAAAGACCCAGATGAACAGGGACCCAGGTCTGATGACATCCAACCTGACTTTCTAGTGCCTAGCTCAGAGGCAGAAATTTGCAGTCCAGAGTTACTGACCTAACTGCCCTATACAGCTGAGGGAAAGAGTCAGGGACCAGGCTATGGGATTTACAGCAGCCAGGGTGCCAAGTAGAGGGAAGCAGAGAAAATGCTGAAACAAGGGATGTGTCTGAAGTTCCCTCTCTCCATCCCTGGGATTGAGGCACCTATGAATGAGAGGGATTTACAGCTCTGAAGTCCCTCTTAGCCACTTGAGTTGCTGCTTATATATGAATAACTTGTTTACTCTGTTAAAAGAAGATGCTTAGCAGTAGTGGTTCCTCCCCTTTTCTGTAGTGCAAATGACAGGCATCACCCCACAGCTGATGTTCACCTGTGGGCTGAATGATAGTTATCACCCCACAGGGGTGTTCATTCAAATGATTTTGGAGTAACAGTAGGTGCTTAAACGCTCTGCTTTGTGCTGAGCTCAGTGGTTTTGGTACAGGCTAAGCATTGTGTAACCATCCCTGATCTACAAAGGATTTTAGGCATCCAAACAGCTAGTTTGGGAATGCCTAAACACACCGTGAAACGAAGTATCTGCTGAGACACTCATCCAAAATAAGAAGGCCTCTGGGAATATGCATTAGAAGTACTTTAGGTGCCTAAATAACTTTACTGATGACAGCTTAGGTGCCTTTCAGGTACGCATGCCAGAGGCAGAATTTTTGTGACTCATTCACTTGAATGCAGGCATCTAAATTCTGCTTGAGCTATGCCATAGGCACCTAAAGGCTTTTGGAATCTTTTCCTAAATTATTTGAATTTATGAAAATGTCTTGATTAAAAAATATGGCAAGGATTCAAGCAGTTTCCCATTTTGCTATGTAAATGAGTAGGAGGTGATGTTTTAAGATTTTTTATATTGCTTCATATTCCTAGCATAATGAGCTGAATAGGCTTTAAATTCATCCAGCACTTCCAAAGCTTGCATTGATTTGACCACAACTATATGTTGAAACATTAAAACTTTAAGTCAGTATCTCAGGACTTCATAAGTTTCTTTGCCAACCTCTTTCTTTTGCAAACATGATTCTGAGACCAGATCCTTATTATCCCAGAATACTGTTTCAGGTAGCAACTAGACACTCTTGTATTTTATATATAACCTTTACACTTTATTTGCCAGACAAGCACCCTCAGCTTCTACAAACATTTTAAAATTCCCCACAGCAATGGTAATTTAGATATAACATGAAAGGCAGCTCTGGGTGAATGTGCTGCTTTATTAAAATTGCAAAGTAGTTTTCTTTTTTGTCTCAAATGAAGTTTTTTCATTAGGACCTGGAACTGTAACTTGCGACTGGCAGTTTTAATGGTCCCGCTGAAGGCAGAGCAAAAGACACAGGCTGATCAGCTATGCAGAGGAAGACTGTGCTGTCTAACCAGTCTTGTACTAGAAAGCCCAGAAGAATAGATCTGTTGCCCTATCCTAAGATTTTACCTGGTTTACAGCAGTCCAGTTTAATAAATCCTGTGTGCTGTTGTGCTGTATGGACATTTGGTTCGTGGCTGTAGCTATAGCCAGGTGATTTATTACTACTAATGCCATATCTTTTTGGATGGATATATTACTTGCACTGGAAGTTGTTCTGCTTCCAGACATGCACACCAGACAATATCAGCTGTACTACATCTTCCCCCAGCTGAAACAGCAGTGGTACATCATTCCACATTTGTCGTTCGTATTACTAAGGCAGTAAGCAATGAAGAGGGAGTGCATCCAGGTTTGCACGATGCTGACTGTCCCAGGGTCAGAGGACTCTTGGGGATGGGCAGGAGTCACTCCTGTTACTCCTTCTCCAGCTGGCACTCTGTGATTCAGGTATCACAAGGCGGTGCTCTTGTACTTATGGCAAATTATTCAGTAGCCAACAGTTGAGGTGCCTGAGGCTCCCACTGAACCTTGTGCTACATATGACAAGTTGAACTAAACAGCACTGTTAGTGGTTGCACACATGCTATACCACAAGAGATGCCTGGTAGCACAGCATCTCCAGGGATAGGAGGCATCTTGTGCCTCCCTATGTGAGAAAAGATTAAATGTGCATGCTCAGAGGGTTGGTATGTGTTGTGATCCTGTGCAGTCTCTTCTTGTTGCCTCATTGAAAGACATTCTCTTGAGCAGATGTCATAAAATCTGGGATGAATACTTCCTTCATGTTTGCAGTTCTCCGGTGGGAAGAGTAGACCCAGGATACCTGTTCTGTAGACTAAGGATCTAGCTATCTCTTTCCATCCTGTTTTAAAGCTGAGCTCACCACTCCTCTGCAAAATGAAATATTTTGGCATTGTCTCATACTGGTGTGATACATTGCATTTAAAACAGAGTATTCATCTTTTTTTACCCAAGTTGACTCTATTGCACTTTCCGCATTTTTTCACTTATGCATTGTCTTTTTTTCCAAGGCTTCTTGGCTGTAAGGAGGACACATTAAAGAATTTGTGATATCTCAAAGGTGCTTTATTATTGTACATACAGATATAATATTGGGACTCCAGAAATCATACAGAGATGATATCGCAGAGAGCAATAGAGGGATTGTCCATGGAAAGCAGCTCTGGGACTATGTTTAAACATGATAAAACATCTACTTTTTCTACAAATCTAGCAGGTGTCTCTTACTATAAATGAGACTGCAGGAGGCTATTTCAGGAGACTGGAGGATGCAGCAGTCTTGTAATTAGTAAAGGTAATTGGATTACTGAGTAGGCTACTGTAGGTACTGCTCATTGTGTATCTGAGTGAGCATTGAACAACTCTTGCTTCACATTTCTCTGAACATCCCCTCTTTGCACATCCATTTTATTAAAAGTGATAGGCTGTGTCTAATGGACGTTACTCTGTGCGTTAGTAAGAGCTCTGAATTGTACTGTAATAAGGTCAGTGGTCTACAGTTTTAATCCACATACTGGAAAATAGAAACCCATTGCTTGTTTCTTCTGGTTCTTTTTGAAAATTTTCTCTCCTCTTCGTGTTTAGTGATCATCTTAGTGCTCTCTACTTTCTAACAAGTTTTGCATGCCCAACTCTTAGGTATTGCTTGAGTATTGCAGTATCACTTCACTGAAGTGAGGCACACATTGGAATGATGCCGTTGTCACCACTGCATATGCCAGTAATTCATATGCATGCAAACAAAAATAGTAAAAACTTCTACAAGTTTGGTACAAGGTCTTATATGGTAAAAAATGACTATAGAAGCCATTGCTGACAACATTGCTTCAAAGAAATACAGAGAAAGCTTGGGCTTGCTGCGGCATTCTGGCAAATAAAAGGAAATATGTTAAACAAAGCAGCTTTTCTCTCTCACTCAATACCATTGCTTATTCTTATGACTGTCCCAGTCTGGTTTTAACACCAGCATGACAGCGTTTGCTGTCTTCTCTTGAAATGCTTTATCTAGCTGAAGGAAAAAATTGCTTGTATTTCTTGTGATCTTATCCTGTGAGGACACTGGAAAGAGTTGTGCACAATATGTTCCCTGCTTGCTAGGAAAGACAATGTAAATGATGATGCCATTTCTATTTTACCATCTATTGGATTCCATAAATGCCACCTTATTGACAAAAACAGCCTGCAGTAATAATATTGAAAATACAGTTGAAACAAAATTTGAGTGTGTAGTGGTAATGAAGTTCTTCAGGATGATTGTAAAGTTCAAATAATGTGTCATGAATTTTAATGCATCCTGCCACACACTTTTGCATTCCAGGTTAAGGTTATAATTCATGAAAAAAGACTACGGCATTCAAGCACGTACACGTGTACAAGTAGTACATGCAAATTACTTTGTCCCTGAATGCGCAGTATCAAGGAGGTCCACCTCAGGATCCCTCATTAACTTCCCTATGTAATTTCTTCTATTCCTCTTCTTGACTGCCAGTCCTTGAAATTCATCAAGGACCCCTACAGTCAAGCCTTTCTGGCCCCTTTCCATATCACATATCAGACCTTCAGCCACCCTCACAAAACAGCTGAATCTCCAGAATATGTTCTAATCATTAATGTTCAGATATCTACATGGATGTCACTGAGGATGTGATCTGAAGATAATGACATTGCACAGTTATAAAGGTATAAAAGTCTCTGTAGATGCATTTAGAGTCCTTCTTCTACAGTGTTGTATGGACTGAAAGCTAAAGCACAATGTTCACTGTTCTGGAGAATGCATATCTTCTGGTTAAATTTTGAGGGTTTTAATTTTCATCTCAGTTTTGTCGGTTTTGTTGGCAGTTTGACATAAGCATTGAATTTCAGAGCATTTTAAACTGTTCAAATTATTGGCCAGCTTACATATTTTTTAAACTTTTGTTTTCTGCTCATTCATAAGATAATGGAAAGCTAGACGGTAGATGAAAAGCTGGACATGAACCAGCAATGTGTGCTTGCAGCCCAGAAAGCCAGCTGTACCCTGGGCTGAATCAAAAGAAGCTTGACCAGCAGGTCGAGGAAGGTGATTCTGCACCTCCACCTTGCTCTGGTGAAACCCCACCTGGAGTACTGTGTTCAGCTCTGGGACCCACAACAGAAGGACATGGACTTGTTAGAGACAGACCAGAGGAGGGCCACGAAGATGATCAGAGGGCTGAAGCATCTCTCCTATGAAGAGAGGCTGGGGTTATTCAGCCTGGAGAAGAGAAGGCTCTTCTGGGGACACCTTAGAGCAGCCTACTAGTACCTAAAGGGGGCCTACAGGAAAGCTGGAGAAGGACTTTTTACAAGGGCATGTAGTGACAGGACAAGGGGGAATGGCTTTAAACTGAAAGAGGGCAGATTTAGACTAGATATTAGGAAGAAATTCTTTTTCTGGGGGTGGTGAGGTACTGGAACAAGGTGCCCAGAAAGGCTGTGGATGCCCCGTTCCCTGGAAATGTTCAAAGTCAGGCTCTGAGCAACCTGATCTAGTGGAAGATGTCCCTGTTTATTGCAGAGGGGGTGGACAAGATGACCCTTAAAGGTCCCTTCCAACCCAAACTATTGTATTATTCCATGACAACATGGCTCAGTTTTACAGCTTTTGCAGATAGTAAGTCTCCATAATTCTAGTTGAAATCTGTGGTTAGCACTACAGATTCAATACTGAAAATTGGCTCTGAAATGGCTAACACAAAATGTGAACTGGAAGTGAAGTGAAAAGCTAATACTCAAGTCTTTGCATATGTTTACGCAGCACAGTGCTAGAGCCAGAGGAGAAAGTTAAGCTAACAAAGGCATTAGCCACATCAGCCCTTCCCTCATCCACAGTCCCTGGAACTAGCGTAGTTTTCTTCTAAGCAAAGCCATTTAGCTTTTGGGGAACACTGTGTTAACACAGTTATATTGCCTCTAGTACCTGAACTGCCTCATTCAGAAAAATTGTGCATGGCACTGTAGTACATATTCTCCAGTATTAAGTTCAAATCATTGTATCCAGTTATCATCTCTGCTTTTTGGAAAAGGGGAGTGTGGTGGATTTGCTATAGCTTGACTTTAGTGAAGCTTTTAACACTCATGACATTCTCACTCAAGCTGAGGACACGCGTATGGGCTGGAAGAGCAGACTGGGCTGCACTACGGGGCTCATCAGGAGTAATCAGTGGTGGCTTGATGCTCAGCTGCAGTCTGGTAGCACACAGAGTACCTTAGGGGTTGGCAAGGGGCCCGTTTTTGTTCAGCATGTTCATAACTATCTCAGTGATGACACTCAAGAGCACCCTTAGCAAATCTGCACACCAGGAGGAATGGCTGATGTTGACTGGTGTGCTTCAGTTCAACATGATCTTGAGAAACTTGAGGATGGGTTCAACAGAAACGCTATGAACTCTCCACTTCAGCAAGGAGGAGGCCAAAAACCTGAATGTGTGGCAGAATAACCCCTGCACCAGTACCAGCTGGAAACAACTCACTGAGTAGCAGGCTGGCCCCAGTGAAAAGAACCTAAGGATCAAGGTGCCAGGCTGAATATGAGACAACAGTGTGCTTTCACCACAGATGAGGCAGACTGTTTCTGCAGCTCCACTGCAAGGACCATGGCCAGCATAGCCAGGGGTGTAAGTACTGCCTCTGCTTGGCACTAGCCCATCTGGAATAGTGTCCAGCTTTGGGCCTAAAGCACATTACCTGAGGGAGATGCTGAGGTGTCTGGGATCAAGAGGAGGCCAGGAGGTGAAAATAGCAGCCTACAGCTATGCCAAGGGGTATTACGAAGACTACAGAATCAAATATTTCTTGGATGTAAGAGATATCCAGTTGCAGAAGAGGTAATGGCCACAGATTGCATCCTGAGAGATTCAGGCTACAGTTTGGGAAACAGTCTGAGACACTAATGAAAGCAGTGGTGGAATCTCCATACTTGGAATGGATCCTGAAAACTCAATTAGAAAAAGCATGGCTGACTAGTCCAAGTGCTGGCAATAGTTCTGCTTTGAGCTGCAGGTTGAACCTCCAGAGGTCCCTTCCAACCAACATTTCTGTGAGCCTATGGCATCTCCCTAAAAGTGCTCCTCTGGCAAGAAAACGTCAATTATTATTCCTCCAGTAGTCATGGAGGGTGTTGGGGCAGTGTATTTCCCCTGTATGTTGCAAGCACACACAGCCCTGAAATGTGCCTTTGCCAAGACATGTCCACTTGCCAAAAAGAGAAGAGCATTCTACATTCTTCTGCCAAAACCCAGAAAGCTCTATGATCTTGGCAAGCATAGTACATGAACCTAGGGCTGGCACACTCCTCAGGTATCCATTCTCTCTTCTTTTTCTTGGATCAAAGGCAGAGGTGGTTCAGCTGTACCCAGAGCATGGTGAGGATACATGTTGTTCACAATATGCACAGTGGTGATGCTGGGACTGATCTGGCATATTCAGTGTTTTTAAAATGCTCACAGAACAAGGAGATCTTAATTTTACAGCCAGATTTGAGAATTTCAAATTTTGTTTGATTTTGTGATAGGATTAGAAGTCCAGCTCTAAGAATGAAGATATGCGGCTGGGGCACTTGCTCTTCAGGGAGCAAATGAGCAGCAACCTGGGGATCCACCATTAAACTCCAGACTGCAACTCCACTCTTGCTCTGTGAGTGAGGCTTGAAGGAAGCTGGGCACCAAGTTAAAAGTCTGTCCCCAAGAAGGTGTAGGTTGGCAGGGAGTTCAAAGAGTCAGAGCTGTTCTGTTGTGCAGAAACTGCTATGTGGAGGCATGACAGGGAAGAGTGACTCATTTGCTTTAGGACAGAGAGGATCAAGAAGGAGATGAATGGAAATGTCGTAAATCAAATTGATTCAAGTGATTTTTTTAAAATACAATTACTTTCCAGATTGTTTGTGCTAGATACAGAAGCTGCTGCTGTAAGAAGCAGGAACACTACATTAATGACATAATGAATAGTAGTAGATCATAGAATATAAAGAATAATAATACGAGCCCTCCGGAGGTGGTGGAGTACTGCTGCAGTTTTGGTAGACCCTGTGCAGTCACTTTCTCTCACCTGTTTTCAGTATAACTATTGTGATTAGATGGGGAAGAAATAGGGTATCTTTCTCTTCTGTATCCTCCCCCGCTTTCACTATTTTACCCTGTGCAAAAATTATCTGAGAACAAAAGGGCTGTCCTTTTTGTTCATAGTTACACAATATGATCTCTTAGACCTTACATTCATTCTAACTGCTATAGCCACCAATCTCAAATAAGCCAGAATGTATATTGCTGGGTTTATGGATCAGAAAAGCACGACCATCAAAAGTAGTGCAGAAGAGAAACATCCAAGAATGTTGCTCCCTGAAGTTTTATAATTAAAGAAAGATCTTATTACCAGCAACAGAATGTCTGTCACTTCGGAGGGTAGTTGCTTCCATTTTGTATTTCTTTGCAGGGTACACTGTGAGTTTTCAGTACTTCAGCATCTCTTTTTAAAACATCTCGTTTTGGAAAACAGTGCCAGTGCCTTGCAAAATTGTTCAAACCTGACGGAGTCCACATCTCAAGGCCAACATTTGTGTTTGGGGGATGTGGAAAGCTTTTAGATGTAAGCCTGTGAAATACCTTGTTCTGTATCAATCTGATCTTCAGAAACGGGATAGTGCTATAGCCAGCTGACAGGGTGAGGATGGAGAAACAGGGACATTTAGGAGGTAAAGTTTTCTGCTTGCTTTTAGAAGGAAACATTTGCTCTTTAAAGGTCAACAGTTACCTCTGAGCAGGACAGACTTACGTCTTCTCTGTGGAGTTTGTAGGCCATGTTCTGAAACTGTGCTCAGGGAAACCTCTCTGGATGTTTTTTCTACCGTTTTCTTGAGAAAAGATGTACATAATTTGATAGGATTTTGTTTTTACACTCTAAATATTGATTTATTCCTGCTTACCTCTTGCAGATCCACTCTCTTGGGCCCACACACTATAATGCATCTTCACATTATAATGCATCCATGTGATATTTCAGACACTTTCAGTTCCTCTATGACCTCCACTGTTCCTTCCTTCCCACTATGACCTCTGGAGTGTAGCCAGTGTAAGTTCAGACTTTATAACTGACTGGAGGCAGCTTCAGTGAAAGGGTTTAGATAATAATTAGTTTATAACTGGAGAATGAATACTGAAAAATGTATGGGTAGCAGAGAAAAAGTGTGTTATGACAAGTACATTTCATTAGACTGATTAATACATCCTTCATGCATTTAAACTCTTCCCCACTAAAATGTCCTTACCTTCTGTATCAGGACAATAAACCTCAACTAGCTTGAGTTATCTGAGTTTTATAGAAATTGAATTCCAACTGTGTACTGGTTGCCAATGCAGTGACAATGCCCAAAGCTTCCTCTTGTTAAGTCTCCCATAATTTAACCTTTAGTGAACTTCATCAGGGGACTTCTAAGCCTCCTTGTGTTAGAGAAGATGTGACCTAATCAGTGTCCAGCCTGAGAGATGGGGCGATGGCACGGTCTAACATCCATTCCTGTAAGGTGCTGTTTTCATCAAGTGGAATCTTAAAGTGAACTGCTGTGAAGGAAAGTCACACCAGTAAACTCAGATTAAAACCCTTTTCATATTTTGGTCATGTCAGAACACTTCATTTCAATATAAATTAGTAAGAAACCTAATGTAGACGTCTTCCCTAACTATATTTTAAAAATCAGGTTGATATATCCTGCTATGACTAATGAAAATTTCAAGTCCTGTAGTTCTGACTTGCGATGAGAACAAATGATGAAATGTCAAAGTATCCACTGAATAAAAATGTTTTCTTCCTCAGCTGTGCTGTTTGGGAATTGGGTGGGATGACATGTTTCTATACTTATTTTTTATAGTATGTGTACATCCTGAGACTGCTGAAGTAATTTTAAAACAGACCTTTCTATCCAAATGTAAAATTGGCACGTAGCCTTTTGATTCAGTTAACAGATGGTGTATGGTATTTATGAGAACAGTTGTTAAATGCTTTACAATGTGACTCACCACGCTGATAGCTGCATACTAATGGAAAGTGGACAGTGCTATCACATCTACAAGTGCTGTATTGTTGAGGGGAGCTGCTTGAACTGATTTATACAAAGAGTTGCCCTCAGAAGTTCAGTCTAGAATATTTGGATTCTTTCTCAAAGTACTGTTTTTATGGAGCTGAAACCTGCTAACCTTACTGAAAAAAAATTAAAATCTTTTAAACCAGAACTTAGATCTTAGTTTCTGGGGGAGGGGGAATGGAGTTCAGCAGTTAGTTGTGTTTATTTTTTAAAATTAATTTCTGAGCTGGGTGATAATTCTAGTTACTCACTGAAATTATCTAGGGAAAAATAAAATGTATTTATGATGCTGATATCAGTATATGATATATTAGCTGTTAACCAGACCAGCCAGAAGGCATCTTGCCTTTTCTTGGTATGAGTTATGAAAAATTTTAGATAGAAATTTGTTTTGCCCATTTTTACAATCTTAAAGAAATTGTTCTAGAGCAACATGATTTGATTTGATTCAATTCAGGTACTATTTAAAAATCCTTTCTATGAGTTTTTTCAATGAAACACACTTTCTCAGTTATTTCAAGAGCTGGAAAAACCACTGAAAGCATGCCACAAATTTTATGAAATTAAAAGGACCATAAAACAGGCCTAAACCACAAGACCATGAAAATTACTGCAAAGACAACTAGATATCATTGTTAAAACATTTATTTTGTTGCCTTTATCTTGTGTTTGTTTAGGTTGCTTTTGTTTGCCTTTGAATGGTAAAACAGCCTTAATAGAAACCCTGCAGCTGAAGTGACATCAGCGTCACCGCTACAGCTTACTGTAGTTCATGTGAATAAAAATAAGCCCTGATACAACCAGAATAAAATTACAGACCTCATTCTCTCTGGCCCCTGCGTTGCATAGACAGACTGGGGACCCAAGGGAATGGCCCCTGATGTAGAGAGTCATACAGAAAATGCAGAGTTTAACCTTTTTCCCAGGATCTGAAAGAAGCTAAACTCCGCAAAGTGCCCAAAATACACCAGACAGAGGGCAGCCCCAAACTGTCCTCTGATTCTTCATCGTCTATGCAGGAATTTCACTTATCTAAAGTTGGAGTTTGGATTTAGGGGCATCCAAGCAAAGGGGGCAGCTGGAAAACAGCAGTCTGGGGCAATGCCAGAGGCTCCCAACAAACCCAGGAGAATTTTAGCATTCCCCTGCTGCTCCCATGAATAATCAAACCTTATTTAAACTGTCTGGGGATTATTTTCTTCTCCTGCAGTTTCCACTAAGCCTCAGTAAGTATAGTGAGATTCCAGTGGGATTGTTAGCAGAGTAAAGTACTATTTGTGCCATAGGCAACCACGCAGCATCTGGTGGCAAAGGTTGGAGAGACGTATGTAGTATTCACAGGATGTTGCAACGTGGTTCTCTTTACTCAGATGCCTGTTTGCACTTTGGCTGCAGGTTAATATAGGGGTGATATAGAGACAGAGGCTGCTGCAGGTACCGACCTTCTGGGGTGACCACTGACCCAGCAGCCTGCTCCTAAATCACCCCCTGTGACTGGTGGGGCTGAAGCTCCTCCCAGGCTCTGCATTTTGGCTACAGAGACCCCCGCCTCTCTGTCAATGGTGCAGATTGGATTCCCAGGTACAACTGAAGGTCCCGTCCTGAGGCTGCAACCATACAACTGCTTGTACATACATTTACCTGCATATCCAGGTCGCTTCATGGAAATCAATGAATTTACTCAAGACAGTGAATTATATATTAGTGTGTTTGACAAAAGGGGATGCAAAAGTCTGCAATGTCAGGGTTTCAATAAAACTCTAGTCATCCAAACAAAAGTGACAAATAAAAGTAAACAAGTACGAAGTTTAGAGTTTGTCAGCTCAAATACAAATTTGCCTTAATCTCTCCTTGATATGCCTTTATTTTCATCCAGCTGTGCCCTTTTTAAAGAAAAGAAAACTTTGCTTTGCTGTCTTTTAAAAACAAACAAAATCTGCAAACTCTACAGGAAAGAGCAGCAAAAATAGAGGGGTTGGAGGAACTGATTAATGAGGAAAAAAATACATAGAGCTTGGTGAAGCAGTGGCTTGCAGGCAATGTGATAAGTCTACAAATATTTGCAGGCTGTAAATACCGAGGACAGGAATTTAGTATGACACAGTCAACCATAATCAGGACTAAAAGGAGAGGAAAAAAAATATATGCTGGGAGTTGAGGAAAAAGACTTGCCAGCGAGATGCAATAGACCTGGGAATTGATAGATGGCATGCGTGTCCTGCGGGGAACCATGCCGTGTTGGTAAGTAAATAGGCTGAGAGAGATGACAGGACTGTTTATCTTGAACTACTGTGGTAAGGTGACTTGTTAAATCTCAGCCATGAATGCATATATGCTTAGCTTTCAAGAGCTGGCTTGGCTGTGTGTTTAACACAGGCTGGCAGGCTGAGTTTCCCAGGTCTGATGCAAATTTGGGCTGGCTGTGCCACCCACCCCGCAGCGGTGGCCAGTACTGATGCACGATGCACGGAAGGCAGAGGCAGATCTCAGGTCTGCCAGTGCAGAGTCACAGTCCTGCTTGTCACTGCCAGGTGGGTATGAGGCTGGATGGGGCAGAACTGTCTCTTGTGAAGGTTTCACCTTGTGTAGGCTCAAAACAGGAAAAATGAAGCTAGACCCTTTTAAAGCTTGTGGAAGGCCAGTGAGGGTGTTGGGGTAACAGAGCCAGTGGTCTGTGAGCAGGTCTCTGCCCTGGCCATACAGGGGAGGTTTCTGCTCGGGTTCCTCTGCATCACCCCAGCAAGGTCTCAGACTCAGCAGAAATACAACATTTTTTCCTCTGCCTCTCTCTCCGAAGTGCTTCTGGATGGTGCATCTTCTTCAGCAGCAAAAGGGGGTGAAGGTTTGTCCCACCGTGCCATGGGGCGCAGCCCCAGGGAGAGCCAGGCTGACCCAGCTCCAACCCCCTGCCAAGCCCTGATTGCAGGATCAGGATCGGGATCAGGCAGGAAAACCTCTGGCCAGCCTTTCCCTGGCCACTCCCAGCTCGGAAACCTCTGAACAAAGTGTTCCCGGCTGGGAACTGCAAACAAGTTTGCTCCTTGTTGCAGATCTGACAAAGACCTTACACACCCCAAAGAGAGTCCCTCTTGTGCCTCCCTGCCCCACCGGCGGCCGATGAAAGAAAGTACTTCCACCACGGCTCTTGGCTGTCACTAATGGAGAGTTATTTCCTGCTCAGGGCTTGCTGGACTCAGCCCCTGGAAATGGGAAATTCCACCCTGAAACCAGCAGGAACTTACTTCACTGACTGAAGTCCGTCCTGTCTCAGTGACTTTCTGCAGGAATTTTTCCTGTGAGAAACTGGTGGGTTCTGGTGTGGAAAAAAGGAGCTTTGTCGAAGTTTTTAACCAGCCTGATTATATCCACCACAGGAAAAGCATTGTAAAATGAACCCGTAGTGAATTAGTAATCTACTAAGCTAGAACTTAGAAGGAAAATTAATTCAATTAAACCAGGAATTTATTCACAGACTAGAGCTAGCAGATTTTATTACAGCCAGTCCACTCTAACCTGCATCCTGTCTGTAAAAGTAAGGCTATTTGATCAAATAAAGCTAATACTCTAAGTTAATAAAGCCAGCACTGAGATTATGAGGTACAAGATGGGAAGGCCTTTAGGTCTCGTACTTCAGCTGGAAAAGGCGCTGCTTTTGCACTGCTGTGTTTGCTGGTTTCCCTTCCCAGCATGTTGTGACTTGCAAGTACGCTTCCATGAGTGAAAACAAACCTACAGCTGTTAGCTCATCATGCTAACCTATGCACAGTCTGATTTTTGACTTTGTGCACTGCATTACTGCTGTACTTTGAACTGCATTAATGTACACACATTTTTCTCTCCCCGGTACTGTGCGAGGGCTGAGCATGCAGCGAGCCGGGAAGCTGTGGGTGTATGTCTCTAAATATGGTTTCTAAGCAGTTTGAATTTAAATATCATCAGGTTAAACAGATGCAAGAAGAAAATGACCTCTCTGGCTGACAGGCATGGAGCAAAGCTGTGTGCGGGGATCTTGCACGGCAGAGTCAGGCAGCTGCGGCAGAGGCAGAGGAGGAGCAGGGAGCCCGCGGGCAGCCAGCCACGTGGCAAGGGGAGAGCACGAGCTTTTGGGGAATAGGAGGAAAACCCAGGTGAGGCTGACCTGCTGGATCCAAGGCACTGCCAACTCCCCTGTTACAAGGGGCTGGCAATGCTCAGGACTTTCCCACAGGCATGGT
Source organism: Ibycter americanus (assembly GCA_035590275.1). Taxonomy (NCBI): domain Eukaryota; kingdom Metazoa; phylum Chordata; class Aves; order Falconiformes; family Falconidae; genus Ibycter; species Ibycter americanus. The sequence continues at coordinate 25,083,723 of JAVJGI010000014.1, read as the reverse complement.
TTTGCAGGGATAAGGTTTGGAATAAAAAGCCATAAATGGAGTTAGAAAAGAGAAAAAGTGAAGAAGCATTTAATACAATGGTAAATGAGATTATTTTTATTAAAACAGTAAAGGATAAGGCCAAAAGAGCAAGGTACAATTCTTGGCCTCAGACTCTGGTGTCCTTCTGGCTGGTTTTACAGGACCAGTGGCACTGAGGTGGTCTGCAAAAGGCTCTGCCTTTGCTCAAGCAGCCAAGCTATTGCACTCCCCTGCCAGCCTTCTGTTTCGCCTCCCATGGCTGGGCTTGGAGCTTGGCAGCCCTGTCTGAGGCACCCCCAGTGCCGTGTTTCGCTGTCACCCGCGTTCCTCTGGCACCCGGGTCCCACAGAGCATATGCTGCCCGTGACCAGCGAGCAGGCGAGCAGCTTTCCAAATGTGCTCCCAGGGTCTCCCGATTGGTGTGCTCCGCAGAAGGGGCTGGTCCTTGAAGTCAGCTCCTGTGCCTGTGACAGATGATATTTTTATGCAAGAAAACAAAACCAGGCTATCTGATGGACTGCATTATCTTTCCACACAGCTTGGAGCTACAGCTGCAAAGTAAGAAGTTTTATGCTTAGACTTTAAAACTGTGAGTGGAATTCAAACAGCAGTTTTAAACACCTACTTTTTTTTTTTACTTTTGTGTGTGTGTGCGCGTGCAACTTTGTGTGAAGTATATATATCTGCATAATAACTTTTCATTATCAAGCAAGCTGTTGCAAATTCTTGTAAGATGAAATAATTATTGCTTTGGAAAACTTCACTAAGTGTTAGCTGCATTTGCAGCTGGATGAATAAATGTGTATTGAGGAGGAGGATGATGCTCTTTTCAGTGAATGCAATTAGTCTAGCTGGAAATGGTTTCAAATTATCTTTTCCACTGGAAAATGTGTTTGAGCAGACTAGTGGTGCTGAGGGAGAATCTCCTGGGATTTATCAGCAAATGTCAGGCTGGTCTCTGTGTCTTTGTCATGGGCGTCATTAGATGTTTGCTTGTGTATGGACAGGGATTAGGTTAAAACCTGCTGTTACCATTGTGTGGCACTGCGCTCGCTAGATGAAAAATCTGTTGGTACCAGGTGTTAGCAAGCTGGCCAGTTAATGATGATTGCAGGAAATTAGTTTAAGAGAACATTGTCCATTATGATGCAGATTTATCGTAATAATTTTAACGTATACATAGCACTTACTAGTGCACAGGAGGATCAGTCTTGTAGCTGAAACATTAATAACCTGCTCTTTCTTGCATGTGTTTGAATAAGAATAATGAAATGGTTTTCCATGGGAGAACTCTGGGGGTTGATACCCAGGTCAGGAGTCCAAACCTGAGCAGACTCTCTGCGACTCCAGGCTTGTGTGCTTTTACTTTCCTATGGGAACTGTCCAGGATGGTCTAGATGACCTTTGTCATCCGAGGATGTTATTTTATATACCGACTTGAGTGAAAAGAGCTGTAGGTTGGAACTTTTCTTGATTCACTTAGATGTTAGTAAAAGTTGAGATACACGCTTTTAATAATAATAAAAAAAAGTTGTTTCAAATTCTGCCTGGATTGTTCCACAGCTCTCTCGAGCTACCCAAAACAATCCAACACCCTTCCCAATTTAACATATATTTTCCTTAGAAAGCAAACAACGTCATGTTTCTGTGCCTTGGCAAGTGCATTTCATCAGTTTATGCTTTTATATTCTGGTGGACCCAGGTGAAATTCAAAGGTGATATGAAAAGAAAAATCAGTGGCTTGTTATTGCTAACTCAGTGTGGCAGAAATCCCATCCCCTGTGGATCCACCATCACTCATTCTCCATCTGGGCACCTCCAGATGACACAGCAACACAAACACCATCCAGATGAGGTGTGGGCATACAAGTGCAGTTCTGCTGAATTAGTCAGAGCACATAACATGGGATGTATACCAGCTTTGTACAACTGGCAATGAGGCAATGCAGTCCATTGCCTGGTACAAAGTAAATGTCAGTATTTCTTTAACAAATGAACTGCTACAGTAAATCTATACTATTTTGCTAGTCTTACATCATTGGTTGCAGAGTTCGTGTTACAGCACTGGGATCTCTAAATTCAGATTTACAGTATCATCAAACCATGGCCTGAGTGAATCTGAATTTACTGGAAACAATACGGTGATGATAAATTTCCCTTACTTTCATTCCTTTCCTGTATCTTTTGTTGGTCACTACAGCGGGGACACCCTGGATTTTTCTAGCAGAGCAAAACAGTGTTTTTCCCAAAGCTGAACTTGACACTGACAGAAAAATGCTCCCACAGAGAAAATCATGAAACTCAATGTATTTCAGCCAGAGAGGCCTTCTTAATTGATGTGGAGGAAATCCTAAATGGAAGACGTCTTAACCCAAACTGTGAATTAATGTATAATGAATTAGTGTTCTGTGTTGAACAAACTGCAGTATTTTTATTTCAACAATGTTAAAATCAATCCATTTTCTTTCCATTTCCTAAAATAGAAAATGAGGGTAAAAAAACCCAACAACTCTAGGCACATACAGAAATGCTTTTGAGTGGCCTGATGTAAAGTCCTTAAACTAAAGGGCCTCTATAATCCTTATAATGTAAAACATTTCCTCTTCATATGGCATAGTCTGGTTCTTCTCATTCCCTTAATTTGGCAATCTTTTCTCTATTAGATATTGCTACCTAGATAGAATGGGCCAGATTCTCAGCTAGGCAAGCATGAATAAAGAATAATTTCATTGAAGTCACTGACATGACCCTGGGTTCATTCCAGTGTGACCAGAGTTGGAATGTGGCTCAATACATGCAGCTGGCATCCCTGCCAGGCTGGGCAAGGAGGTAAATGAAGAGCTACTGCAGCTGTGCTAGCAGAAGGATGGCTGTGGTCCTGCCAGTTCCCAGTTGTGCTTTCACCTGCAGCTTTTTCCAAAAGAAAAGATTAAACAGCACAATCTCACTTCTATTCCACCAACTTCAGTTATGTCTCTTCAAACTACACATGGTTTAGCAGAAAGCTGCTAAATCCAACTGCTTGCTGTCATACCTTGTCTAACCCTTTGACATACACCTCAAGCAATAAAGTGCATGTGTGACTCTACTTTCTTTTCTCCTGCTCAGAAAGATTTTAGGGTTTCCTTGATAACTTTTGGGGGTTTGTTGTTCTTTACTGGTGATGTTGTTTTAGGAAACTTTGCTTCTTGCTGTGAAAGTGCTGCTCTCTGTGATACTCTGGGACCTCCTGGAAGCTGCTTCCCCATTCCTAGAGAAAGTTCTGTTTCCGCCTCTGTTTTGTGATGATAACCGCACTGTTCCCATGGCCACTTACCCAGCAAAATCACTCCCAGGTCTTTGTTGTGGAGACGCTAACGGGATTATTTTGTCCTATAGGTGGGGCTTCCTTATGATCATTTTGATTTCCCTGTTCTGCATATTAGGATAGTGCAGAGCTGCTGTCCTAAAGAGAGGAGAGGTTTTGTGTGGCTATCTGAAGGCTCTGTTCTATCTTCTGAAATTCATCCCAAAGGCATAAGCTGGCCATGTATCAGATGGGAGAGCCAGCTTACACTGCTATTGCTGGTCAGAAATGGCTGGTTTATATCTCTCTTGCTGCAGCTAAAGAACTCAGTTCTGTGATGTTTTTACCAATAGCAATTCACCTCTGCTAGTTGGAAATGTCAAAGCTAAAAAAGGATCTTAAGGGGAGGACTCCGCGTAGGGTCTGGAATGTGGCTGGTTTCCTGGTTACTCTGAACAGGAAACAAAAACATGGTATGTTCAGATTTTAAGGAGTTCATTACAAGTGCTACCTGCTCTGTGGATTTCCAGGGACGCTCAAGTCCTAAACGTTCAGCATCACCAAGAAAAAACACCAACAAAGCCAACAGGCAGGGGGGTGCCTGTTCATCTGTGGTGCTTCACAAGTTCCTAGAATGAAGTGTACTCATATCTACCACTGAAGTGGGGATTAGATGAAGCTAAGGCTCAGCTGAACTGTAGCTAAAATAGTTTCTTCTGAAGTACTTTTTATCATTACTTAGATACTTCTGTGCTATGTGGGCATGTTCTCAACAACAGCACTCTATTAGTCTGAAATAACTTCCTAGATTCTGTCTGTACAGGCACAAGGTTTACCTGTAACACAAAACATTCATAGAATGTAGGCAGCCTAATTACAAAACTATAATAAATATTTATAATATTTTATCAAAACTTTAACCTTTTATAAGTATTTAGAATTCTGTTGCATCTGGTGCTGATGACAAGAATGTATCACAGGCTGTTGTTTTGGAACAAGTAGTTCCACTAGGGAACTAGAAAAATGCACCTGATGTTTTTATTTTCAAAATTAATATTCTGCTTCCACATGCATTTGTAAGATGGCGATGTTGTCATGCAGTTAGTCAATAAGGGCTATGAAAGGGATCAAGCAAAAGAAGAGAAGCAGTGGCTTAGCACATACAAGAGTCCGCAAATTCAAGGAGGTTTGTGGACCTAAGAGATAACACCTCAGCTGCAACACTGCTAATATCACTGTTTTTTCAGGCCTGAGAAGTATCACACTATAATCTCATAAAATATTTGTGAACTGAGGCCTTTGAGTCACCTGAGAGAAGCTGTCCAGAAGCAATGTGTGAAAGGAAGGGAGTTACAGGGCAAAGGGAAGCACTGAAAAAATAGACTCATGTTATACTACACAAATGCTTCTTGAAGCTGAAAATGAGAAAGCACAAAAGCTGGCAAGGAGAAAGATGAGGGTATGAGTAAGAGTCATGTACCTCTGATGCTGTTTTTTTACCTGTTGTGCTATGTGTTTCATGCCTTAGGGTGAATGAATAATACTCTGTTTTGAAGACAAATTAAGTTACCTTAATTAATGCATAGTACATTGTTTTGAAGACAAATTAAAGTACCTTAATTAAATTGCTGGTTGTGGGTTCTCAGAAAAAAAAGGTGCATCCATGTGTCAAAGGTAGGTGCGTCATTTGGTTTCACACACTTGTAAGAGGAACATGCAGGGCAGGAGGGAGGTGCACTGCTGAGCAACCCAGACCACAAGCTCTCCAGCTTTGTCCAGAAAAATCAGAGGGATCCCAAATGCAGTTGATCCCAAAACCTTTACAACCACAACTGGATTTTCAATATTTAAACACTAGCTGTTTCAGTGTCACTGCATTATGTCCTGAAATTACAGCAGTGTGAATGGCGTATCTGGCCATCACAAAAACCCCTAGATTTTTCAACAGTTTGTATAGCATACAGAACCAGCAACTGGTGTGGTTTAAGTTATGTCTGTCCCTCTATGAATAAAAGGCTAAGAGCCCTTTCCCTGGCATATTCCTGCAGTGACACAAATGGAGGAATTAAGTCTATTTTAAACAGAGGGCATTTAAAGACCTAAGTTGTGAGCAAACTAGTAGAACTGACTCTAATACTTCGGCATTTAGCCAAAGGAAAAAAAAAAAGACTGAAAATAATTTTGGATATTGTCTGTCATTGTCTCAAGCTGAAACTTTAAAAACTCTAATCCATATCTTTATGACTTGATACATATCTCTACACCGTTATATCTTTACATTTACTTTCATGTCTTCATCCCGATCTTTATTAACCAGCAGAATTTAGGCTCACCCAATTCTAACTCTTAGAAACAAATGTGGATTTACCTTTTGTGCAAGGTAGGATTCTAGCTTTGATGTTAACCAAGAAAATGCATCTCAAAAGAAAATCCAGGCAACTGAAATGGAAAATAATTAAAGGCAACATAAATATTCATGATTTTTAAGCACTTAAGTTTTTAATGGGTGGCTGGAGCAGAGTCCAGTTTTTAGGTTCAGCAGTGTTGCAAATCCACTAAACCTAATGAGAACAAAAATAACATATAATTAAGGTGCCCTCAAACACTTCATAAACTCTTCAGAGAACTCCCTCCTGCATAATTTCTGACTTTGAAACATTCTGCACCGAAGCATAGCAACAACAACCACATGCAGCTCAGGCTGGGGAGGAAAGGTGGGGATACTCTGACCCTTGTTGTATCAAGCCAGCAATATCAGGAAGGAGGGCTGTGACTGTATTTGCTGGAATTTGGCAGGGATTAAAATTTAAAACATTGCCAAATGCCAAGAGAGCTGCGATGCCAATACAGGATCAGGGTATCAGTATCAGCATAGTCTGACATGCCTGAACATAAGCGTCAGTGTTGAGGATGTCTGTGCTGTTGGTATTTCATCATTTTAATTTAATAACACCTACAGGTTAAGCCCCACTGTGCCAGCTGCACATAGTCTGTGGCAGTACACCTACACGGTGTCTGCACTCCATGTGTTCTGCTCTACTTGCAAGAAAATACCCATGACCTCAGCTTTGAGGCGGTTTAAGCAACCTCGCCTGGCTACAGGGCAGAGGTAGGTTACAGCCTTGCCCACTCTCAATGCTAAATCTGAGGCCTTGCTTGGATGCTGCATTTTCCAAAAGCCTTTCCACTATTTCCATGGAGGGAAGAGAAAATTTTACTCTCTCTGTCAGTAATATGTGGGTGTAAATCCCTGCAGCCTGGGGAGCGACAGCACCGTGTCCTGCCGTGTCCACAGCAAGTGCCCTCACCCTCGAGAGCATTGCACAGGCTGCAGGAGCACGGCTGCTGCTCCCTCCCACGCCACCCCTGGTTTTAGCGGGAGGGGTTCCCAGGAGATGCTCTGGCAGTCCTTCCTGAAGCAGCTTCTCAGGCACAGTGGAAGAGTGCTGCATTGTCCCTTGGGCACCATTGCACTCAGTTACTTCAAAGAACTCAGGCACCAAACTTTTAACACCTTAAATTACGCTGCTAGGATCAGGAGCTGGGATGCCTCAGGTGGATATACAAGTAAGACATGCTAAAACTCACCCAGTATTTCCAAGCAAGTAAATAAAAATAACATTCCCCTCGCTTTTGTCTCTCGCTATCTCCATCCCAACATGGATTAAGCAAACATACAGATGTTAGCAGAAGGAGATGCCAAAGGGTAGGATGTTTTATATAGATTATTTGCACGCACAGCTCACGTGTAGTCAAGAGCAGTGATTTCAGATGCTGCCAGCTTGGCTGCCCGGTACTGAAACAGAGAGGAGTGTGCCTCTTCCATGTCCTTAATACAATTTTCTGCAACACTGAAGTTGGCAGTCTGTAAGTGAGATATCTACTCTTCATTACTGCTCGTCATTGGGTTACAAAGACTTTGGGATGTATGCACTGTTCCTTTTTTACATTTTGAAGTTGACCTCCATTTACATCTTCCCCTCAACCTCAATTGCCAAATGCTTCTGAGAAACATCTCTATGGAATTGACATGCCGCTTCATACCCTTTGCAAATGCAAATTAACTAATCTTGCAAGAGTAATTGACAGAAAAGTAATTTCCCTTTATCATGACAAACTATTGCAGTATGAGAGTAATGACTACAATTTAAGCAACTATGAATTGTGCATTAGGGAGCTCTAGGCCTGAATATTACTCACAGTGAAGTTTAAATTGCATTTTTTCTGCATCTAGCTGTTTATAAATAACACTGAAGTTACAACCACAATAGTAATTTTTGTCAACAATTTCTTATTGTCACTGACAGTAGAAGTAAAAGATATAGCTAGCTGATGGTCAGTGCAATAAATAGAGGTTAAAATACTCTTTGTTGCACTCAAACTTCACTAGAAATGGGAACAAACCAGAACCCTACATCAAACCGCAGCATGGAGTGTAAGTGCTTCAAAAACCTAAGCAAACATTTAGCAGGTAGGATCTCTTTCAATGGATGGTAATAAAAATAAAAATAAATAAATAAAAAAATAAATAAAGGATACAAGGCTTCTTGAACTCTGTCATATAGATTGAGATTTTGATACAAAATTCTGGCTTGGACGTAACTCTCAAGCTACCTGGCAACTGTACTTAGATGCAGAAGAATAAGTAGTTTAATATGCATTGTAGTAGTCTCCAAAACCTGCTGAATCCTGCACACTCAAGTACTTGCACAGGTGTGCTGTAAGCTCTACAGCTTTCAGTCATTTGTGATGCACTCCGTGCTTGCATCCATGGTACAACAACCCTCTCGGACTGTGCCAGCATCCCATGCGCATGCCGCTGAAATCCTTCGTGAGACTGATCTTCCTGTGAATAAGGGATAACTAAGAGACAGTCCTGCTTGTGGTTTTGATATGGCTATTTTTAGAACTCGTCAGCATGATAGTGTACACCACCAATCCTCTCTTAACCATCGCAGGTCTTGCCGGAGAGTTGGAGCTCAGGGTCCAGCACCCATTCTTTACGTGTGTTTTACTGTGTGTGGATATGAAATCCATGAGGCATTTCTTAGTAACGTCAGAGCAGGTTAAGTTGCCCACGCAGCTGTAGTCACAGCCATCTCCACACTGCGTTTTATAGGTGGGATGAGCATAGTCTGTCCTTTACCCCATGGACAGTGATGCTGGAGCTGGTAGAGGCAGCCACATCTGCAGTGGGAGCGTGCTCGTCCTCAGCGCTCTTCTTCCAGCCCAGTGCCATATGCATATACCCAGACACTCTCTGCTTCTTGGAAATGCTTTGTCTGAGAAATGCAGTGCTACCCAAACGGTAGGAGAGCAATGTGATAACATGTTTTCTTTGTATATATTTAAAATATCTTTTATTGCTTTACGGTTGAGCTATTGTCCTTTAATTTCTCCCTGTTTTTACAATAGGAATGAGTCCTCAAGGGCTTCAAAGATCAAAAAGAGTGTGATGAGGCACGGGATGGGATTGGTAAAGCAGACGTAGGACATGGCATCAAGAAATGCAAAGCACAGCAGACATGGGCATTGCTGTATGAGCATTGGCTTGACTAAATGGAAATGAGCATCTATTACATTTTTATAAATGAGGCAAAAATAATCATAGATAGAGATAAACTAGCTTCGGTGTGAATACAAGCTCTGCTGCATGCTCCTCTGTGATAATGGGATAATTTACTGATGTAAAGAATTTTTTTGCTGCAGTCTGTGAATTAGCTAGCATAGCTGTGTATGCATGATATAAAAAAATACCCTGGTTTTGTAATGGCCCTCACAGGGAAGGTGTAAAGTATCTAGAAGATCAGTGGGAAAAAAGGGTGAAATAGCAACAAAGAGGAAAATGGATAATTTTGTGCATGCAGGGCTCTTCCTTAGGTTTTTTTGCAAGCGTCCCTAACACTGTTTTCTGTTTCTCTGACCCTTTCTTACCACTTTGTAACTTTAGAGAGGTATAGATATCACAACTATCTAATTCCTGTGAAGGAGCAAAGGAAGTAAACAACCTAAAGATGCAGATCCCTGTACTGCCAAAAAACCATAAGATCATGATTAATGGAAAACATAGTTTCATGCGACAGCTAGTGAGAATTTACCTTGAAAAGAGGAATATTCAGTCTGAAAACCTACACCTTGAACCTGGTTGTAATTGAAAACCACTACAGTAGAGCAAATTGGAAACCTTTTAATAGTGGTTAAAATATTTTCTCTTTAACTGAGACCTGCATATTAGCTTCAGTCTGAGAATAAATATTTTGAGTCAAGATTTTTTTGATAGAAATCTATAATTACATTTGCAATATTGCTGGTATCTATCTACTTAGCAAAGACTCTGACTTTATTAGCTATTTAATCATCTGAAATACTCTATTACCAAATGCTCAGGGAGAACAATGTCTCTGTCAGATTCTGCAGCTGTTGGGTTGTGTGTTTAATAACCTGTTATATTTCAGACCCTGTAGAAATTAGTCATTGAAACTATTCTTCTTTTAATCAGTCCCCAGATTAAAGATATGGCCAAACTAAATCTTTCTTTGAAGCTAGCTTCACAGTTTTCATCCTCACCTAAGATTTAGATTCCCTCAAAGTCTCTGTCAGCAATCTGTGTTCCTCCAAAATGTTTAAAAAGATGTGATTTTAAGGTCATGTCCTAGTGTGTGCTGCTGATGGGGACTCTGCTCCAACCTCAGCGGGAGCAGGGGTGGGGAGGTCCTGGTGGTGTGCCTCCAGAGCTGCGGCATCCACGCATGATCTAGCCAGCAATCCTATCTGATGATGAACCTCCAAACTGCCAAGAAAATGATGGAAATAAGGCCACACCTGCCAGTGGGGATGCAGTTCTGATGTAAATGGGAGTGGCTGACTCCCAGTCCCTCTCCTCCTTTCTCCATGAGGTTGCCTCCTGGAGGCAGCCTCAGGCAATGTGACCTGGGGGAATATTATTCACCATGCTCTGGCCAGCTCCATGTCTTTCCTCCAGAAGACACTGTGGGGACAGAACTGCATCAGGAAGGTCTCCAGCAGTTTGGCAGGGCTTAGAAAGCATGCAAAAATGTTACAGACCATGTGCCTGATTCTACTGGCAGAGCTGCACCCATAAGCAAATCCCACATCTTTTCTTCATGCAAGGTGTCTCTAGCCAACTTAGTCAAGGAGACCAGCCTTTGCTAACTATGTTATTTGGCTAACAGCTCTAGGGATGAGTCAGTGTCAACAGCTTGTAGAGCTGAGACAGCCAGGAAAAGCCTTCTGAGGAGCCCAAGCCTTGTAGGCCAGCACACTGAAGGAAGAAAACACTGGAATTCAGAACAGGGAGGGCAACTAATGCTAGTCTTCATTTGAAGTATGGAATTATACAGCTGAGGAATAAAATAACCTAGTATCTAGTCTGTTCCTCTGCCACTGCCATTCTCTCCATTGCATTCCTTTGCCATGAGTTCAGCCTGTATCATCTCCTCCCGTTGCTGATCCCAGATTAAGCTAGCTGAAAGGCACAGAGTACGAGGGAAAATGCTGCTTTTCACAGATTGCAAACCAAGGCCACTTAATGGGTTTCCCAAGCATTAGGACCCCAGGGGCAAGAGAATTGGCTTACAGCTGGTTGGGGAAGGTTCTGCAGCTGCCTGGAGGAGGGAAAACAAACCGGTGTTTTTATTTTTATGTTGTTAATGAGAGATCAGGGTGGGTCTCTACAGCTGGAAAGACAAAGGGCAACTGGAAGTCAGGGCTCTTACACAGATTCAACACATGTCTCCTAGTCTTTGTGGACGTGATGATAATGAGAGCAAATAGTCCCTAGCCCTGCCCATAGTGAAGATTTTCTGTGGTGGGAGGACTTTTCTTCACGGTACAGTGACTGCACTGACAGTCAGATGGCTTCACAACCCCACCTTGCTCCAAACTTACCTGCACCGAGGGCTGGGGAGATGAGATGACAGCAAAAAAACCCAACCAGGTAGAAGTAGAAGTAGAAAGTAGAAAGAAGTAGAAACCAAAGTCCCCATTCACCTAACCACTGTCAGATGAGTATGAGCTGCAGGGTACCACAACAGAAGTAGGTTTCAAGGAGAGATTTTGAACATGAGTTTACTAGCTTAGCTATATTAAAAATTAAATGTTAACTGTATTAAAAGTTTTTAACTATATTAAAAGCTATGTTTAAAGTTTACTGGGTTAACTTTAAATACGAGGGGAAGGAAAGCAAGAGTGGCTGATGGTAGGCTGAGAGAGGATAAGTTGATCTTCTGAAACCAGGATGCAAAGAGCTTTGTTTTGTGTGGATTTAAATAAGGTAGTTGAGAGGGTGTCTGAATATTGCAATGACGATGGGATGCTGGCCTAACATTACCAGGATCTGGCCTTCATACAGCAAGATACAAGCATAGCCAGCCTAGACGATGGACAAGAATATCCAAGCAACGTTTTAGTGGCATTGCATGTAACTTTTAAAGTGTGTCAGTAGCCCACTTACATCATACTGAAGGGCAGTCCAAATTATTTGAATTGCTTTCTTTAGGAAGACTGATGTGCCTTTTGCCTTCAGGTAGTGTCCAACCTTCCCAAGTCTGGTTTCTGCACATTCTCAAAACTTCTGCTTTCTGTCTAGCCTTCCAGTTCCTTGAAGACTTTTTCTCCTTTTCTTCCTCTGGATCTTCTGTGCTGGCCTTTCTCTGCACCTAATGCATGCGTTATCATACTGACTGGCATATTCTCTGAATTCAAATTCTTCTTTAAAGTACTTTACTACTGGGTAGGTCTCCAGGGAAAACTGCCTCTTGCACTGTTGCCTGTTTCATTTATCCTAAAGCATATTCTCACCCAGGTTCGAGCACATCTGTTTCATATATCCTTTATTTTATGTCACTTCTCAGCCCTCTCCACTTTTCTCCTTCCTGCTCCATTGTTTTAATTCTCTGTGTTCATCTGATTTATGATATCAGCTCTGCCAAAGCTATTTGGCCCAATTTTCACCCTAATTACAGAGATTTACTCCACAAAGATGGAGTGAGTGGAGTTATTCTGGTGTTGCTGATACACCAGGATCTGAATCTGGGACTGATTTCTTTTTTTTAATAGTATGCATGATTTTGTCAATATCATTCCTTCTTATTGTAATGGTCTGTCTAACAAACGATGTCATCTGGCAAACATGAGTCACTGAAGAATGACAATACAGTCATAACTGGGAATAAGACAGTATTCCCTGTTGTGTAAGCCATCAAACCAACATGTCAGACAGGCTAGTCTTCAGCAGCCTACAGCAGTAAAGACTTCAAAGAATAAATTTCTTTTGAAACATTTAAAAATATTTCGAAACTTCTATTCTCAGGAATAAGGAGGAGACTGGTCATTGTTACCTGGAAGATGCAAAGCTACAGGGAGGAATAGTGTAAATCCTTCAGTTCATCAAGAACAAAATATTTTTTTCCATTAAACACAGCTTGAACCTTCCCTAGTGCTTCTTTTTCATCTGATATGCAGCTCAGTGAAGCTACATTTTCTCAAAGTATCACACTTTGGCTGAAAACACAGCATGGCTTCTTGCCAGATATAATGATTTAAAGATATTTGTATGCTTACTTGACTTGCTTTTAATGGACATAACTGCTGGGTTTTGTACCGTCAGCTCCTTACATTCCTGCAGTGAACTCTTTCCTGTTAGACTAAGGTCTCCCAATCTCCTTGCCTCTACAGGTTAGGGGACACTGAAAAAATGTGTAACCCTAGAGCATGATGACAGTTTTTGCAAAGCATGTTGTTGGTTGGTGAAGATTTGAGCAATGATAGGTCCATTGGGGAATTCAGCCATGTGCCCAGAGGCTGCCTGGGAATGCCTGCTGGAGAAGTATGCCTTGTGTATGTCTGAGCTGACTCACAGGCAGGAGGGACTCTCCAGAGCTGCTGAAAACCCCTGCGTGAGATACACACAGAGCTTTCTTCCATGGAAGAGAGGGGAAAAAGAGGAGAGATACAAACAAGGGTCAGTAGACCTCCATAAAGGGACAAAGAAATGCTTTTGCTGAAGCTTGGTTGCCTGGTTGGGGGGCTGCAGCACAAAAGCCGTGGACGGGAAGCACCTGCCGACCGTACGTGCACGTTTTTTTGCAGGCTGCACCCTGGTGACCATCGTCTCCTTCTGCTGTGATACATGGCTCAGTGGTTTCCCCAGCCACATTGCTGCTGTCGGGAGGTGACATCAATAAAGGAAATCAGCTGTGAACTGACATGGGTATAACACTGACAGATATTAAAAATATTTCAAAGCCATTCAGCATCTCCTCTTTTCTGTGTGGATTCACTTCTGGCCCTTCATGGTCTCCCTGACCTTGCCATGTGTCTGTGAGCTGCTGACACTTCAGCCATGAGTTATGACAGAAGTTATGGATTTGTGCACTCCTGTTTTATGATGATGATTTATCGTTTGTATTACAGTCATGCCTAGAGGCCTCAAGCAAGATCAGGGCCTCATCGTGCTAGTCACTGTATAAACATGTATTAGGAGACAGTCCTGCTCTGAAAAGATCACAAACAAAAGGTGGGAGGAGGAACAGAAACCCGGAGATGTGAAATGCGTTCCCCAAGGCAACCCAAGGATAAATACCAGGGCAGGGAGCAGCAGCACTCGCTCGTGTCCCCTGGCTCCTGCCTGCCCATGTCCGCACCAGGCTCCACCGTCTGCTGCTCCTCGACGTCCCCCTCGCCAGGCGCTGTGCAGGGGATGGCACGTTCCTGCTTTGCCGTGCCTCTGCCAGTGGCCTGAAATCAGTGCGCCAGGAGGCACATCTCTGCCTCCTCTGTGTAGGTGCTGCAGGTGCACCGGTGCCCGTGCAGATCACTGCTTCTGCTGCGCTTCCGAAATTATTTTCTTTCCATTGTTTTTCCACCACTGAGCTGACAGTCATTGCCACCAGCAGAGCTGTTGGTTGTCACCTCCAAACTGAGACCGGATGCTTCATTCCTTTTCAGAGCAAAATAAAACAGGTAATTTAAAATGATTGCTATCTTATATATGGATCTAAGATATCTTTGGTGCAACAGGACGACTGACAATGCACTAAACTGAAAGCTTATGGGACAGCTGCACCCTACCTCCACTTATGGGACTTAGATCTCACTTCTGGCTATGCCTAAACACTGCCCTTGCTTTGCCTTTGCAGCACTTAGGGGATAATAGGAGGGTAGTGTTTTTCCTCCTTTTGTAATTGTTATTGTGCTTGGCATTATGACCAGAGCTGTTCTCTACGTATAAAAATGCAGTCTCCAGAGCATAACCTGAAAGCTGGATGTCTGGACTAGCATCGGTCCTGTGTTAATATGAATTATACGTTGAATATTGCTTTGAAAATGTTGTGAGCTAACTCTCCTGAAGTGCAAAACTCTATATAAAGAAAGAAAAATGAGATGCCAACTTGGCCTGAAGATTTTCAAAGAGGAAAAAGCCAGACTGCAGTTATGAAAATGCTTGGTTATGCCCCCTAGAAAAACAGGGAAATAAAAATACTGAGAGCGCGGCTCTGCCTCGCACTGCTGATAGGATTGCCAGTACAGCAATCAAGAGTAGGCAGACATGCTGATATGATATTAGGGTGACAAGGTAGGTAGTAAATTGAGGGGCCCTAGTGGGCTGTGAGGGCTTACAGGAGAGTAAGTGCTGGCTAGACTCCAAGGCCTGGTAGAAGCAGAAGATGCTGCTCCCAAAGAACCTGGAAAGTATGAGCTGCATCGAAGGGCAATGGAAATGTTATCACGCCAGCAAGGCCACCGTCAGAGCCACACAGGGGGGCAACCTGCCCTTCAGCGAGCTTCTGTAATGAGGAGCTTGCCAGAGAATGACACAACTTTTATCTCTAGGCAGATATTCAGCCTGCCTTGCAACATCAGAGCTATCTTTTGGTGCTTTCATGACAGATAGTGCTTACTCCAGCTAAAGCCAATATATGCTCTATCAGCTTAATATTAACACTGCAACTGTGGCAGGTGGGGCTAGACAGACATTTTCTATCTACTCAATTAATCTTCAGTGTAGTTCAAGAGCACAGCAAAGAGCTGAATCACAAATACATCCAGGAGTGTTTGCAAGACATAGGAATTCCTCTTTTCCTCTCAGAGCCAGGGAGTCTCCAGACTGTGTTAGGTTTATACAGTTGGACTCGATGATCTTAAGGGTCTCTTTCAACCTAAATGATTCTATGATTTGATTTTATGCCTTCCCAGCCCCACCTGCATCTTTCCCAGGTGTGCTCTACCAGTTGCTGTGTGTGTCTGTCTGACTCTTCATAACAGAGTTTGGCCTACACTGATTGTATCTGCATGATACTGCCACCATATCATGCCACAAGGAGTGGATACTTTCCCCACAGATGTGTTTAAAAGGAGATTTTTTGCCACTTAATTCTTTTACATAGATGCAAATAATGTCACAGTAAGCAATGTCCGTATCAAGCCCATTCTCTTGGCAAAGTGGTCCACCAATGCCCACTTCCTCATCCCTAGTAGGATCTTTGCTGCTTTTTGAGTCATCCCTATCCAGCTTTTTTTATTATTTCTTTTGTTTTATTTCTTCTGTGAAATGGATACAAGGAGTGGTACTGGCCTTCTTCACATTCAGTCCAACCACCGCCCCGTGCCTCAGCGCAGATGTCACATGTGTTACGTACTGCTGTATGCATTGATGGAGAAGCAGCCTCAGTCCAAAATCAAACCCCAAACAAATCTGCTTTCACCAAACAGACATTTTTATGCCTTGTCTATGTGAGCTTGCTGCTGACAATCCCAGCACTTTGGGCTGGTTTTCCTTTCCCTTTGTCATCAGAGAGATGAGGGTGATCTAAGCTTCTTCAAGTGTGAGATGCAGAGCCATTAGGATACACAATTTTATGGCATCAGGTTTTGCTACTTGCACTTCCCAGGGAGAAAATCCAGTTCTGCTGTGGCACATGGTCTGTAAAACAGCTTAGCAGCAGGTCCCTTTGGGAAACCTGACAGAGCTGGGCTGCCTGTGGGGCTCACCTTCAGTGCCTGAAGCTCAGATGCCCAATCTCCCATGAGGTCTCCCTCCAGGTCAAGGCAGGGGATGGCCCCTTCTTTGAACATGCATGGTGAATACAACACCACCAGCAGCATGAAGAGGTGTAGGGATCAAATCAGCATCGTTGATTTTTGTGGAGACATACCCATAAACAGCTTGGCTGCTGCACTTCTCGTGGGCTGTTCGCATTTACCAAACAACCTAACGCTACAGCATCAGCCAGCGACATCTTGCAGACTGGATCACAAGCGTGTTCATTGACTGCAGTGGCACTGTTTGCAGGAATAAATATTACACCTGTGAGGTAGAAACGTATTATTAAAGCCATAAAGATAACAACATTGCTCCTAAGTGGACAAATTTAGTGCAGTGTCTATTACTGTTAAATGGCAAAATTACAGTTGTAACAATATGGAGATGTAAATGTAATTGTGTATAACATTGTGTAATCATTAAAAATCCATATAAATTTTGTGCACTCAAATTAAACACAAGCAACTACTGCTTGACACCTGAAACATTAGCATAATATTCATGCCATATGGTTGGCATTTTCTGTTTCTTATATCTGTCACTCTTCATTCTTGTCAGCTGCTCATGAGAACTTGCCAGATAATATCTGCACCATTGCCAAAAACGTCTAACAGCTGGTGTGGTACTGGTTAAACACTCAGTAATGTTTCAAACTTTAGTGCTCCCATCTATGCATTAGAGAGCTCGTTCTTGGAGCAGATGTTTAGTTTTGTTTTTAAATTATCTTCAGTCTGCTTTTGTGTCAGTGGTGTGTTTTTATGCTCCATCATGCTGCTGCCTTCTGTGAGATGAATGAGCTCAACAGCATCCTGTCTTTGACAACCTTAAAACACATAAACTGGCATGATAAACTCTGCATCAAAAATGCACTGTGCTGTCTGGTTTGGTACCTGACATGGTCTCAGGGGCTGGAGTTGAGCTGTGGACTTATAAAGACCAGTTCAGACCACCTATTAGCTGAGACGGTGATATCTTAAATTTTCCCCTGTCCATGTGATCCTCCTTACAGCACGGAAATGTGCATCTGCTTGATGGCCTTGGCACCACTGGCCACCAGAACCCCTCTGTGATTCAGAAGTAGGCACGGATGGTCCTGAATGCCCAAATGAGTCTCTCGAGGGACCCAAATCCTAATGTGGGTTTGAGGCATAAGCACTGCATGGGCGTGGTTCAGAGCTCTGACCCCCTGCAGCTGGGGAGAAGTCAGCAGGGTCCACACTGGCACCCAGGCTTGCACATGGAGTGCAGCCCAGAGCCCTGAACCCACCTTCAGCTGGCAAGGTTTGAGGCCACTGGTGCAGGGCTGAGAGTGGGAGACACATTTTTGACTTTTTAAATACCCTTTAAAACAGGGCTAATGACTATACTGGGAATTCTCTAATGTCTTCTGTATGGAAATCCGTGAACGTGCTCAGATCTATGTAGTTGGGTGATTTACATATTAAGATTTATGATCAGCCAGGCACACGAACACCGATGAATTAAACAAACATCCAATTTCATAAGCAATCTGATTTTATGGATAGCATATGCAGTTCCCTTGGGGTTGTGAGCTTAAAAGGCTGATTTACGCCTTTGGAAAAGAGGACTCTTTGCTTTTTCATTTTGCTCTTCTTTTCCTGGAGACAAGGAGTTATCTTACCTTCTGCTCCTTCAGGTTCACTTCCAAATAAAGTCACTACCCAGTTGAAACACTGGGTTGAATTCTGAGACACTGAAATGGAGGGCATCTACCGAGAAGCTGCTAAGACATCCTTCTGTCCCCAGATGGCTTTGTAGGGACAAAAATGGGGAGAGAAGAACGCTGAAGAGAAGAGACCTCTGACCCTTCAGAAGTGGGCAATGTGGTCCTGCTAGGCTGCTTTACCTCATGTAGACAATGACCTAATACGTGTCCTTTTTACACAGAGGCATTTTAATTTGTGCTACCTTTTGGCATAAGACATCCTCTCTGAACCACGACTCCCTTGTTTTGGCTGCTGTACAGGCACAAAACAAAAAGGTGATGGCTGCCTGAATAAGCTTCCCATCTAACATGAGGCAAGAAGCAGAGGTATGGACAGGTAAATATATGGGTTCATGCTATAGGCAGGGGTCTTAGCACGTCATCACCAATGGCAAGCTATACACTCATTTTTGCCACGTGGCATGCATAAACATTGGATGTTCAGATAGTGGCTTGTGCCTCTCATTTTCCTCTTCTCTGCACATGCAGACCTACTCAGATGGAAGAAATGTAGACAGAAGAGTCATGGGGTGCATATATCAGAAAGTAGATTTGCAGGTTTTATTCTTTGCAGACATTCCCATCCGTGTACTGTATCCTTGGAAATTATCCATCATGGATAATGGATGGAATTAGATTTGAAACAAGACAAGATGCAATTACTCACTGAGGATGAATTGGATAAACTGGTAAAATGGGGCCGGCAGCTGGGCCTGGCAGCGTCTGGTTTGTGTGCACATGGAGGAGTCACAGAGGATTTTCTCCTTGGCATTAGCTGTAATAGGATAAACGTATTCTCTGTTTATTGTAATATAGTCTTTTAGCCACATTAAAAATCATTACTGAGCCATTAACTATCACTTAATGGCTGGTATCACTTACTCCAGTAAGGTGCTAGCCACATAGCCACTGGTCCCTAAGTAAAAAAACCCTGTGATTAAAATGAAACTAAGCTTTATCTTTTTTGAGGAATAAAGAAATTATACTAGGCCAAAGAACTGCATCAGGGTGCTCCTAATGCCTTTTCAGGGCTGTGGGGTCCAGGTCAAGAACAAATGTCAGCCCACTCATTTCTTAGTCTGGGCTCAGCTCTTTTCCTAAGGCAGTCCTTAAAGCTTTCCCACGCCACCAGTGTCTGCAAGTTCATTCCTGAAGTATACAAGCGAATGGGACAATCTTCATTTGTTTAGGTGCTTGGTACATCCTTTAAATTATTTTATATTTCTTTAGACATTTGGACACTGTTGAAAGTGAGGCCATCAGATTAGTTTAAGGCCACACAGAAGGTATGGCAGAGCTGAGAACACAGATGCTGTTGGGAGGGGTATTGCACCGCTTTTCTGCTTACATGTATTTACTTGTGAATGTGCTCATTGACACAGCGAGGTTTTGAATTCAGAGGTAAGAAAAGAAGGCAGAAAACTTTTGCTAATAAATGTTCATACCTGATTATCTTTTTTGTCTGTAGAATCCTTGGACCATTTTGTCGTATTTCATTTTACACACTGTAATTGAGACTAAAGATTCATCACAATGCTACACTCTCAAAACCAAAGATGTTGGTTATCGAACTATGATGTTCTGCTGCAAAAAGACAACTAAAAAGAATGACATAAGTAGACGTTCCTGGAGGCAAAACATGTAGTACAGTGCAGCTCATTACTTAGTAACGTAGCGCACAAACGTGATTGTAATCCATCATTTTTACCACCACCTTGAACAGGATTATAGCCAACTCGTAGGGTCATACAGGTACCTGTAATCCTAGGCAGTAAGTTTCTTTCAGCTCAGGCCATCGCAAATCTGTCATTTGTGGTGTTCCATTTAAGTTCTTTAGTTTATGAATGTGAATTATTTGATGGAAATCGTTTCAGTGCAAAGGTAACCAGGCGATGCTTTTGACTGAGTGCCAGCCAGCAGGTCAGGAAATCGGGTTTGCACTTCTTGCTGTTGATAGGTTTAGCTATGGGACTTTTAAATGTCTCTTATGTCTCTATATTGATATAAGATACATTAACATGAAGTTTCCAAACTCAGCCCTTGCCCTGTTTATCCTTTGTGCATGTACTTAAAGCATTTGAGTTGTCCCATTCACTTCAGCAGGCTAATCAGGTACATAATCAGGTGTGTATAATCTTTACAGGGTCATGGTTTAATTCCTACAAATTCCTATAACATCCTAAAGACTACAAAAGAAAGGCAATGCTAAGCATGGTGGCTGTGACACAAAGCTGTTAAACGTTTTTTACATGCTGCCCAGGCCATGAAAGCCACATGGCTAGACCCTGCTGCCCGCGGGGTATAAGAGTCTGCCCCGTTGGTCTGCCGTAAGATGTCACTTGATGGTCAGTGTGGGAAAGCACCCATGTATCCATAAATCCAATATAGTTTCTTGAGTGAAGAACAGAGAAATAGAAATAATAAAAAATTCTGATTTTCTTTCTGATTTTATTCCTTTCTCCCTCTGTTACATTGCTATAGCATGTCAATGCCTTCTGCTGAGGTGGAAAACAGGAGTAGCCAAGTCCTTTGTGCACTGTAGCAGGGGCACTGCACTCTGCTTTTGGGAATCAACCTTCTTTTCATTGGGAGCGTTTCTAAGGGCAGATTTAGAGAGGTTGCAAGGCTGAAATAGTTGTCTATGTTGAGCATCATTTCTATAATGAACTTTATCAAAGGTTTTGTAGACTTTCAAATGCCTCATTTCTCAGAGCTCCTCTTGAGGCTGGTATACTCCCCCCAGCTTCATAATGTCAGTAGCAATGACTTAAATGAAAATCAATCAAAGCAATTCAAATAACTCGCTGTTCAAAAAATATGGGCGGGGGGTGGGGTGGGGGGGTGCCAATACTTCTCTAAGAAATATTTTGCTGAAATTTAGCACAGAAAAATACTGTTGTCTATTTAAATTTCTTAAGTAAATTTAAGGGTTTCACTTGGCTGACACTTCTTGGCCTTGCGTTAATCTTGGGATTGTTTCACAAGAGACCCAGGGAACACCCACTGATAACAATGTCAAACATTCAATGTATTTACTGAACGTTTCCACTTGCTTGATCATTAAGGCATGCTTTGAGTATGAGGTCACCAATGTTGTGTAAGCACAGAATTTATGGGGCGATTTGAACTATAGGGGAGTCCTGACATGTTTTTGGCAAATACCGTCAGATACTATGGACTGATGCCACTCAGAATTGTAGCTCTGGGATATAATCAGGTTCTAGCATGACCGTTTTGCATTAGAATTCAAATCCTCTGATTACAGAGAAGATGGGAAAAAGGTTATTTAAACAGGCCATACATACTCTGTAGGAATCTTTTAACAGAACACATGTGCTTGTCTGTTAAACCAGATGATTTAAACATTAAGCCTTTTAACAAACAAAAATGAAAATGTAGTTTTACCAAATCAGAGGAGATAGCTTTGCATCCATGTAGCATGCAGTCATTGTGCTCTACTTTTGAATCTGCATTTAAGCTGGAGAGAGCAGCAAAGGACTAAGAAGGTGGCAGTGAGACTGACCCACCAGCAGCGTGGGCTGGAACTGAGTCTGGGCTTCCTAAACTGTACTCCTGGATTTGCCACCGACTTGCTAGGTAGCCTTGCAGAACCTATTCAAGGCCTGTTTAAAGCTCATTTAAATAACGAAAAAATCTTCAACGGGATTTCAGCACCTTTTAGACACAGTGATAATGACTTTGGCTGCCTGAATTTGCCACTTCTCTGTTTGTACTGTTGTGAGAATAACCTAAGACTTGGAGTCCTTAAATGAAACTAGATGGGAACAGGATCTGGACCTATGCAATCGCTGACTTTATCACATCCCTACTGCCTGACTTTGAGTTTTCTGACACTTTTTTTCCTCCAGTCTCTTGTTTTGTGTGTTTAAATTGCAAGCTTCTTCAGGCAAGGTCCATTTCTCACATGAGATTATAGTCTGCCATCTGCGATTGTGCTGCAAGACAACTGGTGATGGCTGCAGTTCATGTGGGAGGTTTCAGCAGTTCTCTTCCACTTTGTCTAAAACATGTAAACAAAGCCAGTGCACGTTTTAATCCTTTGCAAAGACATTAGTCCCACTAATTGGACTTCGTTTCATTACCTGAACTTTTCCCCTTAACATTTAAAAAATCATGCTGTTAGCTGGTTGCCAAGTGTAAGAGACCACAGGTAAATGAACAGCATTTCGGTGTGGGTTCTGGAAGGAAATACTCTCCTGGTGTTGACTTACATTGGATTTCTTCATCCCACCTATAATATAAAGGAAGGAGACAGAATAAAAACCACAGAAAGCAGAATAAAAGGCAAAAGGAAGGAATGATTCTAGGAGTGTGAGTATATAGTAGTCAAATAAAGACTAAACAAAACTAGCTGATCCATGGCCAGCGTCTTTTATAAAGGGGGCATGATTGATACACAAAATATTAGATTAGACATATATTTTGTAGGGATCCATAGCAGGATATGCAATGGAGGATTTGAAGAAACAGTCCTGCTCTTGATATGTAACATTCACGAAGCTCCACAGTTTTTTGCAAATGTGCTGTCTAGCCCTAGAATTCCAGCTCACACAGGGAAGGCCTCTGAATAACGTGTTTCAGAACTTCCTGACCTGCTTTTAAAAACTAACTTTGTTTTATTAGACCCGTTTACATGGGATAAATAGACAAATACTGCTATCTGTTTTCCTACCCTTATTTGTATTTTACATTTTACATTCCTACTAGGATTAGGACTAGCCTATGACACAGAAAGGACAATCTGATTTTCTGTGGAAAACAAAGTGCAAAGTCTTCTGACAAATAGCACAAAAACTGCTTTGCTTTTTAGGCAGACATCATTCTGTAGATATTTGACAGACTTAGATATTAGAGAAATGGGTGTATTAGTGTAGTGAAGCTGACATTATCAGGTGTTGTATATGAGAAATGTCATTTATGAGTTGTCACACAGCTATTATTAAGAGACTATTCAGAAGAACACAGTACATCATAGCGACTGTCACGGCACTCACTGCAATCACTGAACAGTCAGGCATAGTTAAACAGAACATTTCTTTTGCTTTCAGGGCAAATTACACTGATGGTTTATTTATGTGATGTTTTTGTCGTGTTTAGGTGTCCTCCATAACTGCTTTATGCCAGCTCTGGAGGTGCAGACCTGTGGCACGGTGGAATGGGTGGCAGTCCAGCCTCCTGCAGCTGGCCAAGCTGGCCGGGGAGCAGAGCCCTCCGTGTGCCTCCAGCGTGGCTGGGTGAGGAGGTGCGGGTGCTGGCGCTCCGGCTCTGGTCCCCCTCTTTCCTCTGCCAGCAGTTTTGGAGGATGGGGTCTGGCAGCATTAAGCAGTCTCCTGGCCCTGGCTCCAGGCAGGATGGGAATCCAGCAGCTTCCAGAGCTGCTCCTACCTTGCTGCCTGCCGCCAGTCTCTGGAGCAGGGACCCTTGCTGTCTTCCTTCCCTGCAGCACCATATATACTCTTAGGTGTCTCCCACCAGCTACGCACCACTTACAGCAAACTATAATTACTCCGTGGGCTTCCCCACAGCCATACTATTTACACCAGGTATTAAAATGCACACAGACCAATGCAAGTTAGCCCTAGATGTAGGATTTGAACAGACACTGCCTGAATCCCTGCTAATGTCTGTAGGTCACATACTGCATTCAGGCTGTTAAGCCTTGATCCTTTAATCTCTCCATGGGCTGAACTTCCATTGACTTTAACCTGCCCAGCCATATCCTTTAAAGCCAGTCTCCCCCAGCGGTTGCACCACATGCAGCCCCGCTGGACCTCTAAATCTTTCAAGAGGTTTGTAATTTGGTGTGTTCCCCGAGGAAGGTTTGGAAGGGGTCCAGGGAACAAGGCTAATTTAGGAGACAGGAGAATACATCTTCTGAAGAAATGGCTCCAAGACCTTAACATGTTGGGCCGTGAAAAAGGAGCAGGTGAGATAGGATTTAATTACAGTGTACAAGTACCTAAGGGGGTGAACACAGAACTAGGTCTGAATCTATAGCAAAAAGGTAAAATACGAGGTCATGGGCTGAAACTGCAGTGTACTTCTCTCAGCGGAAGGCTACTCTGTATATGTAATAATCTGGCAAACAAGGTAGTGAAAACTGGTAGTAGATGCAGGAACCTATTTATCACTGTTGCAGTGTGATGAGGTTGCCCTGCTAATGGTTTTTGTCAGTCACAAATGGTTCTTTTTCTGTGGCGTTTGCTGTTTCAATCTACTATGTTATTTTGGGGGGGGTCTTCAAAGCTGAGCTCCCACGGGTTAAAAACAGAGGTGATATTTAAATGCTAACAGTAAAAAAAGCATAACTATTTTTTTAATTAAATGCTTTGAAGGTTTCTATACAGAGTATTGTAGGTCTTGCAAAATGGCATGACTCTCTCTATGGTCTGGTGCTCTGGTGCTGCAGAACACAGCAAATACTGCGCAATCCCGATGAACTGGCAGGTGAAAAGTAAGGTTTCTGTGACATCGAAAATAGTAATATGATACTGGCATAAATGGGCATTGCACCTCATTCACCCTTTTCATGTTTATGTAGTAGGGGGAAAACAAAAGATCTAATCTGAACTAAGCTGAGTACAGCATGTGAAGCATGAACTTAGGCTCCCTTTAAAAAACAATGGTGTCTCTCCACTGAGTTGCAATGGTTTCTTTGTAAGTAAGTTTTTAAATCAGTTTGTGCAGGAAATGGCCAAGTTTCAGCTGGTGCCTCCAACTTTGAAAAATGTCAGGACACATGGAGGCAACTGGGACATTGGTCTGCCCCTTTGCAAGCTGAGTAGCTTTGTTTTCACCCATTTCCAATCACTTAATCATCTACTAATGAAAAAGCTACACAAAGAAAAAGTTAATGTGAGATTTAAGTTGGATCTATGGGGCATCAATAAGCAAGTTATTATTTTAGGCAGTTTACATTCATGCTGCAAGTTTCCTAAACACTGTTCAGAGTGTATTTATTTACTCCACCAGAAGTGCAAGAAAGTAATGAGTAAGGTAGCAGTTCTTTCTGCCAGTATCTCTCTGTAACCTCAGCACATTTTTTTTTTTAAATGGTAAACATCCTATTAAGAAGTATGACAGACTAATCCCAAGTCTATAGCATCTGTAGATTAACTGGGGATGGGGCATGCATAGAACTGCTATGTCCTGCAAAGGTCCCTGCTGAAGTACTGACACTTTGATTGCTTCCCATAGCATATCAGAGCCCTGTTCTGGTCCTCTCTAGCTATGGAGATACTCCATGCTAAACCAACTGCTCCCAGAGGATCACTTTTGGTCTTTCCTGGTGAAACATACGGTTTTGGACTGGATACTCCTGGTGAGATTCATCTAGGCAGCAAAGATAACCTCTCTATAGTGCTCATCCTATGCTCCTTCTGCTGTCCCTGGAGAGACAGACTTCTAACATGCAGCTCATTTTAAGGAAGACATTAAAAACTGGTCACGTGGACTGAGTCTAAGGGGCCCTGTTCCTAAACTTAGATTATGGAGTGAGTCTTGGGTGACTGGTCAGGCTTCAGGCTTTTGTTGCTCCTGGTCAGGCAATAAGTTATGGTTGCAAATTTATGAAAGATTTCTCCCAGTTGCCATAATTGTAGCCACCCAAACCCAAATAGTTTTGTCTTCTCCTGGGCTTTCCTTGCCATTTCTATCCCAAGGCAGCTTCAGTAAGTAAAACTGAGACTATCTTCTACTAGCTTCATTTTTTTTTTTTCATCTCTTTATCTTTAGACCAGTGCCTGTGACAGAGATAAGAATCATTAAAATGAGGTTAATAATCCTTCTTTATCAATTTTGACAATTTGTGTTAATTTTCTAGAGCAGAGACTATCTTCTCTAGGGTTTAGACTGGTGCATAGCAGAAATCATCGTTCATATCTTGCAAGAAATTTTAGCATTTTAAAATATATCTTACTGCAGCTTAGGATGGAAATGTCAAAACAGGGATTCCTGAAGGAATTCATATTAGAAACTATTTTTCAATCTTTTCAAATTATTTTCTGTTATTTCAGAAAGGGCATTTTATTAATGCTGGTAAAATGGTTCCCTAAATTAACTGAAAAAATAAAAGAAGAACTAGAGTATTTGACCTATTATATTGTCATACTACAACATGTCAGAGTAGTGGCACCAAACATAAACTTACTTTTAACGGTTCTAATTTTTTCCTACTTCAAAATAGTTGGTTGGTTTGGTTTGGTTTGGTTTGTTTCTCAGGTGGGAAATAATTTTGCTCACAGTTTAATGAAAAGAACCATTTTTAAAATAAAATGTCTTTGAGGAGCTTTAGTTTTGCTTCCATCCCATATCCTCACATCTTCCCACAGCTGAGTCTGGTAGCTATACTAAAAAACCTAAGACTTTTTATTTATTTTTCAGCTCAGATTGATTAATTCCCTGGGTGCACTAGTCAATAAAATGAATAATGCAGCAATAACATTTTTTACAAAACGTTCAGAGTATTCCTATGGATTGCTTTATTAGATGATATATCTATAAGATCTAGTTATATTAATCAACTTTAACAAAATACAACTAGATGGCACAGCCATAAACATACCAAACCAAGACTGTGTGAGCCTCAGCAGAAGACACACCCCAGCAATCTGTTTTGCTCTGATTCAGCCAGTCATTCAGAGCAAACTACCAACTGGGTTTAATCCTTTGTTGTTGTTGTTGTTGTTGTAGCTCTTTGGTGTGGTATCATCTGAAGAACTATCTTAAATAATTACATTAAATAAGAGCAGAGTAACTAATGAAGAATCGTATCTCTGACCAAGAGGTTTCTCGTGGAAGAAATTCTAGATTCAGTTATTATAGCAAACAGCTCCCTTTGCCCATACAGCTTATTTCACTCAGGAAATTGCTTTATGTTATGCTAGAAAAAGAAGTCTGTTGAGGACTTACGTTGCCAAAACAAGCTGCATCTCTCTGGAGAGCAGTTTTCCAGGATTATTATTTTTTTTAAGAGTAAACATGGTGACAGACTGAGAATTACTTCACAAAATGCTCTGAGGGTAAAAATCAATCCTGTTTCTAGTAACACATTACTTAAAATGAAGTGTAAAATGCACAGGCTTTTGTCTTTAAATTTGATGTAAAATTTAATTCCAGAAGTTGTAAGGTGCAAAATGTTCTAAAAATTACATACACATCTCTTCTCTTGTTTCCTACACGGTCTTTCCCCCATAATTGTGACAGAGTATTTATTATTTTAGTACTGTATGGAGTCTTGGAAGACAGGTACAAACATGGAAAATGGCCTTGAGTAGCTGGAATTATTGTCATTTGAATGAATGAGGTTTAATGAATTTCTGGCTGAGAATAAATGGTTGATTAATCTTCAAAATAGACTGAAAATCCACTTAGATGAAAGAATGATACTAAACACACAATAGAAAACTGTGGGATTGCATTGACCTATCAACACTTTCAAAATACTTACTTTAGATGGCTGAAGTAGTTTAGATGAGTAAAACTATTCAAATCTCCCCTAAGTCAAACTTGTAAAAAGAAAGCATAAGGCCAGCAACTAGCCAAGTGGTCTTCTAACAAGATCACTGGAAATGTTTTCACCTATGTTATTTGATGATTCTTTGTTTCTTGATTCCACTGGAATTTAGGGTGGCCAAAAACCCCCCAGCATCCCAGCAATGATTTCTGAATTTTCACTTTCAGTGCTTTAAGAACTGATGAACTCCACTTCTACATGTCAGTAATGCTTTTATGCTTTTTCAAAATGCTTTTTAATGTTTTTTAAAATTATCCCTGATGTGACTGTAAAATTAGCATTCTGTGATGTATCAGTATTTCTACAGCCTTCAACCAGCTTCATGAGCCTCTAGAGGCTTGCTGGTCAATATTTGTGTTTATGTATGCTCATCATGATGCACCTTTGGTACACTTGTTTGTGCTTTCCACAGTTATTTGTGTTGTGTCATGTTCAGAGGTATGGGCTGTGAGTTCCTTGAGCAGGGACTCATTCCTGTGAATTTATTGCACTTCACACAGTAAAGAACTGATTCTTTATATGTTGCCCTGGTTCTATCACTATATAAATAACATGTTTTTATATTGGCACAACTCCTTTGAGTGAAAGGAGGAGTGACGGAAAGAGGCAGTGAAGAAGCAGAGATTTTATCACTTTAAAATAATGTTTTCTGAAGCATGTGTTTCTGTAAGATGTTATCCAGAGAAAGCAAGAATTGTATTTTGAGAATTCTAGTGATATTTTTTAATCCCCATAAACGTACTATTAAATACATTCTGGATCTTTTAAAGTATTGACAGAGCAGCAAAAAAAAATCCTCCCTTAGGCCACATTTTCTAAACCACAGATCCAACTGCAGATATGATGCTTTTAGTAAATTGACAGAGGGAGCTGAAAGAGTGCTTTAGATGATTCATATTATTCCTCTGGGCAGAGTCCCAGCTCAGAGTTCTCTGAGTCAGCTTTGGTCTTCCCTTATCAGAGAGCAGACCATTGTTAGAAAACACCATTTGGGGCTAAAGCAACTCTTCTGTTGTAATAGCCCTCTGGCACTGACAAATTTTTAGCTCCCTTTAATAGGGAAGTTCCCTATGCATGCCAGCTAAATCCAAAGTGCTGCTTTTGAGTCGTCTTTGCATCATATCTTCTTGATTTCTGAATTTTCACTTTCAGTGCTTTAAGAACTGATGAACTCCACTTCTACATGTCCTCACTTTTGACCCCCAGGTTTACCAGTGCTGCCTATACGTTGGCTTTCACTCTAGTTTATGTCTAAAAGCAGACCTGCTGGCTTGCCTGGTATGGAAACTCACACCTGGGTAGCAAAAAGACTTGAGGCCAACAGCAATGGGCACTTTGGCCCACTTTCAGTCCTGTAAAAGTGTGGGATTGTGGGGTGTTGCACACACTCCTGCCCCCATCCCATGGCAAGACCCACACGGTGACCTATGCTTAGTGCCCCAGGCTGTAAAGCAGGACTCTCTTTTCTGGGAGCAGATTTTCTGCTTAATGGCATTTATGGTAGATGGATCCATTAACCCAGAAGAGACGATGCTCTAACGGCAGCAGCAGAGGAGGCTTCTCATTGATTGTCCAGGAGCTGGAACATTTGCCTTCTACACCCTCAATCTGAAACACTGCTTGTACTTTTCAGGGACAAAGTATCAGCAGCCTGCACTGTAGTCTGGCATGGCGCAGTTCGCCTGCCAGCAGCAAACACTCTGCTGAAAGGGAGGTGAGGTCTACAGAGCAAAAGCTAGTAAGCAGCGTTGTAATGGGGTCTTTGCCCTGTTGCAAGAGGAACCTCCATGGAAAAGGCCATGCTCCTTGCTCCCATTTATTTATTTTCTGCAGTTTATTTGTGACTCTGAGACTCAAATTCTTTCTAAGATGGGCTGAATTATGGCTCCACATGTAACTCCAGAGTATGAGCTCACCCATTCTCTGCCCAGTGCCAGTAAGGTGTCAGATCACTCAAGAAACATATAGATCAAAAATACCAACCTTCACCCTAAATCTAAAGCGTTTCCAGCTCTCTGGGAAAGTGAGCCTTCATTTTGGACCATGTGGTGCCTCCCCAAATCCCTCTCTGGAAGTCCTGGACAATTCTGCTCCCCAGGTCCTTTCCTTTAATCTTTACCCTCACTTCACAAGCCAGGATAGAGACACAAAAGGCCTAATACCAGATGTGTTGTTCATGTACAAGCTTACAAATGCACGTTCCAGGCGCCACCAGCGTCAGAGAGCTTGGCTGGCCAGCAGGCAGAGCTGCCTGGGCTGCCTCCTCCCTGCCGGGAGGCTGCCCTGGGAGAGGTGCTTCCACAGCTGGTGGGAGGTCATGGACCCTGCAGTGGGGCAGCTCCCTCTCACCTGCCCAACCAAGGCTACAAGGGACAGTCCTGTGCCTGCTTGCAAAGTATCATTCACTGCAGAGAATCCATCAGGAGAAGGGGAGCATCAGGAGTGCCAACGTGTTTGGCACAGGTAGGACAAGTGGGCGTGCAGGGAACATGAAGGGGGAATTAAGTGGGAACAGGATGCTAAGGACTGGCAGAGAAGCCTTTGGCAGAGGACAAGCATTGGACAGATGGAGCTGAACAACTAGATTTTGTTGGGGGTGACTTTGGGAAGAGCTTGGGATTAACTGTTTTTGTGTTTCAACCTCTCTCTTTTATTCTGACTCCATGACTTTTCATACCCCTGTAGCAGACAGACATCTGGTTACTCTTAACTGCCATAACCATTGCTGCCCTATTAGCTTTGCCATTCTCCAAAAGCTCAAGGCCTTTAAGCCTCCCTTAAGCAAAGGCCATTATTGCTAACTGTTAGGCAGAGGTGGGGTAGAATGTTGCAGCACTACAAAACTAGCCAGCTGCAACAAAGCTTTCCCACACAAGATTCCAAAAGTTCATCTACTGTCTGTGCTGTTTCTTCATCCTCTTCAGGCCAGTCCACCCTGCTTCTTGCAGGTTCCTGGCTTCTCCTCCAGCCAGCCTCTCCTCATCCAGCCCCCCTTCTTCTCTCAGCTTCTCCCAGGGCCTCTCCTACATCCCTGGGCTCATCTTCATCCAGTCTCCCCTCTCTCTTCATCCAGTGCTCCCTTCCACCAGTGCTCCTCCTCATCTGATGCTCCTTCTCCTCCAGGCTCCTCAGTGCTATTTCACTACTTAGCCCGAACAAGCCACAGCTGTACATCTGTACATTATCCACATCAGCCAACTCACCACCCCTGAAGCAAGCCCACAACTGTATATAATCAATGTTAATTAACTCTCTACTGTTCCTCTACAGTAGAAGATACCTTAATAATGATGATCATGCAGAAAAAAATTTCCAGAGTCTGGAAAGGACTGCTAGAAAAGGTATAGAAATCAATATCTTCTACTAGCCTATGAAACCTAAGTTTTTGTTAAGTTGACAGAGGGGTTACTGAATAATGGCTATATTTATTCTCTTCCTCCCAAAACAATCCCTTTAAAAGTCACTTTTTTATTCTCAAGATGTGAAATTACTTTGATAGTAGGAAGCCAGTTGCAATTCACACTTCAACTAACTTTGTTAGGATACTAAGTTGTGGTATCTTCAGTCCAGTAACATTTATAGATCTCAGTCCCTTCCAGTATTCTGCATGCCTGCTTGTAATGTCTACAGCACTCTAGCTTGCAGAAAAACAACACTGCAAGAGAGGGAAAGCTAATGTTCAGCAAATATCAGAAGAAATGACAGCATAAATTAGGCTCTAAAGCCAGATGTTCAATTTACTGTAGCAAGCTATTTGAACTTACTCTGCAAGATCAATACTTTTAGATTTGCTGAATTTCTAGAGGCAATGTTTTCAATTTGAAAGCTTTTTAGCCTGGATGAGAAAGTGAAGAATATCAAGGGAGATGTATAGGAGCCAAAGAAGAGGCTTCAAAAACAGCATATTGGAAAATCTCCAGTTGTTTTAACTCCAAAGAACACTCAGTTTTACGGTACACCTAGCATACAATGCCTTATCTTTCACCCATAGTTCAGCTTCTGAAGGTGTTTGCTTTTTCTCTCTGCATCACTAGTGGCCAGTTTATCTCTGCTATCCCAGCCAGTTCCCCAGGCCAGAGAACTTCTGTCCATCAGGTGCTCCTGCAAGGGATTTCTAAGCTCCTCTGCACTTCTATGGGGAGTCATTTGTCACATATCTTTTGAGAGAGGAAAAAAAAATTGAATGCACTTAATTCAGCCTCAGCCACTGTTCCTGGTTAAATGTAGAAGTACATTATGTTTAGAAAATCCTGTGTCATACTAGCTGTTACAGAGTAAGAGGTACTCACAGTGCTGCTGAATTTGTAACAACAGGCATGCAAATATGTGCATGCTTATCTTCAGTTGTCTTACTTCTGTTTAGCATAAACTCCTCAAATATGCAATGATGGAGCATGCCCCATACTTAAGATGCTGCACAAAATAAGGCTATAAAGTTTTCCTGAAGAATTTGAAAATCTTGAAATTGGCATAATTTTATTTCTTTAATTACCTGATCAAGTACCTATCAGAGTAAACAGAAAACTTGCCCCACAAATGTTAATTTGAGATAACATAGTGTTTGATAGAGCATTTAGACTGGGCAGTATGTAACAAGTTGCCACTGCCATCTATGAACTGAGTACACATTCGGGGGAATCTTCCTAGTAGTCTTTCTAATACTAGTTACCCCTTAAAATACAACTTTCACAGTGAGGTGGGCATTTCTACAGTAGCAGTTAAACTGTCTCTGAAGTATTGCTTCCATCCATATGAAGTATTTGACTGACACTACTACATAAAACCTCTGCCAAAGCAAATCCTGGAAGTTAATGTAGTCAGCATTTTATCTTACTTGCGTAGGTTGAGGTTCATAACTGAGAGTTATTTTGGGCACTCAGAATACTGACACTGTCTTCAGCCTGGAGGTTGGTTGGTGCAAATGAATGGTGGACATTGCTGTTATCCCATCTATCTACATTGTAGAGGGAAATAGAGAGTGGTGAGGGGGCCTTGTAGCAGTAAACCCATAGGAGGTTAACCCACTGGCACTTCACATCTTGCTCTGAGAAAAGGAAACTCAACAATATCTCAGGTAGAAGCTTGTAAAAACCTTCTACTTGCCTGTACCCTCACTGGTGTGGTGTTTGTTTAGGATACTTTCAAATATCTTTGGAATTGTTTATGTAAGGTAGCATTTCTTTACTTAACTGAAGGTTATCTATGTCAAGAATTCACTAGAAATATGATGCTGTCAGGTACATACTGTATTAAAATTAAAGGGAAACTTAGCCTTTCGGATAATTACACAAATACATGTAAATAACTCACCCAGAAGCATTCTAAAACATCAGTAATTATCATGGCATGCTGTCAAAAATCAGCATGCCTTGTTTTACCATTGCCCTTCCTATATTGACACCTCCTTGGTTGCCTTTCTCATGTGCAGGGTGAAGCAGGAAACCAGAGGCTACAAAACCATAGCGCTGTGAAATTAAAACTATATTGTAATACAAGTTTTCAATGGGAACAAGGAGAAGGTGTGTAGGCAGCTGTCGGTCTCATACTTGTCAATCTCTCACTGTAATGGGAACGCCTAGGAATCTAATATCATGACAGCCCTCCACATGATTTAAAGGGATGAGGACAGTAGTGCATTATAACAAACACATGCGGAGTACATCCCAGACTCTCTAATAAGCAGAGTCCTTCCATGAGTATTTGCATATGTGCCAATATTCCATTAGCGTATGGGAATTTAGGGGTTTAGAACATAAAAATAATAGGTTAAAATGCGGTAAAAACAGGCTAATAAACATGTTAAGTTGTAAATATAAGTCATCTAAGGGAGGTGTTATAATTCCCTGTGTATTTGTACACAATCTGACCCTGACCAAGGTAGTTGATTTTCATCTGCTGGAGCAACTTGAATTTTAGATAAATACAAATCCTCATTTGCCCGTTTATTGCTTATCATCCAGCGTATTTCCTGAACTAAGAGCATGGTTGTTCCAGGGCTTGTTGAAGCTCTGAGGGTATACTTTTTTCAGAAGTGGCACGGCTAATTTCTCACTTACCGCACGTCCTTTGCTTTGTTTCCTACACAGAGCTATACGTTTTTCCAAAGAAAGTCCAAGAGTGACTCTGGTTTTCACCACTTTTGGACATCATCTTGCAAAGCAGGGCTTGGCTAAAGCAACACAGCCCTATGGCTAATAATACACGGTGCCTTTGTGGCTGCAGGACACATGCACACTGCCACATGTTCACACAACTTGTGATGAAAGATGAACAAGACTGATTCCTCGTTCCCCCACCACCAACAAGCACAAACAATGTTCATTTTACTGGAGTTTAAAGAAAGAGGTGGCAGCGAGAAACCTGTCAGCATTAAGTGCCCTGGTGTGCGTGGCTGGAGGCAGTGATGTTGCTCGTTTCTTGTTATGGCCACTCTTCCTGGCATGGGTGGTTTGCAATTTATGCCTGGCTGAGGTGTACAGGGAAGTCCGTATTTCATACAACTCTTCGCCCTGTCATCGCTTTGGCTCAGGGAGCCAAGTTTGCGTTAGTTACAGTCTCTTACAATTTTTAAGCTTCTTTTAAGAACAGTGGGGAGTAAAACATGTCTTAAAAACCAGCCAAAGAGAGTGCGATGCTCTGAAATCAAAATGCTTATCATTACACAAATTATGCCTTTGGGAGAGGCACACTTTAGAAGTGGCTAATATTTTTCAAAAGGAGAGGCCCATGGCTTTTTGAAGATCAAGCCCTCTTAAGATATTTTGTGATGAAAATACCAAAAACTTTGGCCTTAAACTATATGGACCATTAGGGTAGGAAGGCACTGAGAGCATAAACTAGTACTATATAAATTTGGTATATAGGTGTATATATATATTAGGTATATAGAGCATAAATTTGGTACTATATGTAGGGCTACAGCTTGACATATCCTCACTACATTTGTTCTATCACTTGTTTGACCAGAAAGCTAATGAAACTGTCAAATATACATATTTACTTCTTTTTCTGTTTTTTAACTAAAAATTACCAATGCAGTGATTATTCCTCATTTTTAAAAAAGATTCTGTATCTAGCATGGCAAATATACACCAACACTTTAGCCTGGTATGATTTACAGTGACTGAGTTTCATACCCATGAAAAACTGATTCGCTGACAGATCTTTAACTAATACTATGATGGTACAGGCATCCTCATCCATAACAGGGTCTCTATAAAAGTATGTGCAATATGCACAAATGAACGCACTGGCATTTTTAATGACTGAAGATTGAAACTGAATTTCTGGCACTTCTAAAAGTCAAGGCAACTAGCTTTTTTCTTGTCTCAAGGGAAAAAAAACTGACTAATTTTGCTGCTCTCTGATATCTGCATTAACGACTTACCTGCAGCACTCTGAAGGAAAGAAAATCTCTTTTAACACAACACACTTTGTACTTGTAAAAGAGGATGAAAAACACCATCTATCTCAGAGGTTAATACATTTGAATAGAGTTGCAGAGGCCCTTGCCTAGTGGGAAGAGGGTGTTGACCATTTGGCTGAATGCTCGCATACTGTGTAGAGCCTGGAAATAACCATTCTGCTTGTTTAAAGGGCTCTGTAACAGAGTTTGCATCAATACTGTGTTTCCATGGGTATCAGATTAATTTGATTTTATGTTCCGTGTGAGCTTCATCCTGCCAGGCAATGGACATCCCCTTTAATTAAGATTTCTACTCACCTTTTGGTTTTATTTATTAAAGGTTGGAAAGAAATGGTTTATATAGGAAAGTAAAACTAGAAAAAGTTAAGAAATAAATTTCCCGCACTTTTGCTTCATGTACCTTTTAGTCTGGATATAAAATGAGAGTTTCAGGTATTTTTTTCTACTGCATATTTCCTTCTGGGAAAAAAATACCCAGCTCATTCTTTCCTTGTGGACCATACTTCAGCTGTAGTAGACCCTTTAAAATTTCTAGTAGCATTGACTAGTGGATTGCATAGTTTTTCATGATGGGTTGTTTGTTTGTTACTTCATTCCACAAAGTCATGTGGAAATGCCCAAAGCAGTTTTATTCTGCATAGAGGAAAGATGTCATGGGTGGAGAAAATCTGAGGAAGCTCACAGGAGAAATTTATACTACCAGAAACCAAACTTATGGAGGGTCCAGAGAAAAGCCCCATAACCTTACACACAAAAAAAATAAAAAAAGAAGAATTCAAAAGAACTGTGAATTTCTGTCGAATGAACTGAATAGTTAATAATATCAGAAAAAAATAATCACGTGGGGAAGCAACAGATAGGTTGAAAATACTGAAGTACTCATCTGAGCACTTTATATTTGAACACTTCCGAAAGCTCTGAAAAATTAAATAGATTAATCAAGAGGAGTAAATAATGCCAGCATAAATTAATTTCCTTTTTTCCAGATTAAGGAAAAATGCACTGGGTCATTCACCAAAGATGTTGGTTTTCAGGGAAGAGTTCTTTACCAAAAAATATTTCTTGACCAAAACTGATTGAGCAGGATTTACCGTGGCCTTACTGCACATACAGATAGGGACCACAGGAGGTTCCTCCAAAATAACTTTTGCTCCCTCAGAAACAACTGATCTTCACTGCAGCTGACACAGTGCTCCCTTGCTGCCATTTATATCTCATGCACCCAGCAGGTCCTGAGAGGAGGACTCTGCCTTCTGGCTCTGCCTTTGTAGTAATAGGCATTTATTGCACAGATCACCATTTCTTTAGCATTCATTACAGACACTAATTAGAATGCATAATAAAGACAGTTGCTGGAGTCCAAAGCCCATCTTGGACTGAAAAAAAGGAAAAAGGGGGGCGGGGGGATGAAAAGTAGCATTTTAAGTGGATGCATCTATTTACTGCTGATATTTTCATATGAATGGTTTAGTAATATTAGATTCAGAAGGTGTAGCAGAGGCTTTAATTTGCTGCAGTTCTGGTCTAATAGGTATAAAGACACCAGAGGATTCTGAAGTAGTGAACTCAGAGGTGTTCTGACAAACCTTTGTAGTCATAATAACAAGAGCTAGTGTGAGCTTATACAATTTAAAACTAATTGCCCAGCCAAGATCCTCATTACCATATTGATGCAGTTCATAAATTAAAGCCCTGCCTATTCAAGCTGTTTACCAGTCTTGCATTAAGCAGCATATTTCAACTGAGAAATGTAGTGTGTTGCCAAAACACTGCAGAAACTTTATAAGACTGATAGGAGTACAAACCTGGGAAGCCAAAACGCCATAAACTGATTTAATACACATGGCACTAAAGTGCTTGTTCTTGTTTGTTTTTTGACTATGTTCTGATTTAGCCTTGAAACTTCCCTTAATAACGTACTGCAGCACAGACACAGGTCCTTACACAGCAGACAGCTGCTGGCAGTTTTTAATCAGTTTGGCTTCCTGCAGGAGCTTCTTTGCTTAACGAGGAGACTCATATGTACTTTTTTTTTTTTTAAACAACACAGTATTTATGCCAGGTGAATTTAAGTGCATACATTAAGAACGTAGGCAAGGGAGAGGTTGAGGCTCTTACCTAAGAATCCTAAATTAGTCACCAAAATTATGTGCCTGAAGTTAAATTCTTTGAATAGCCTGCTAAGTAAACTGAAGGTACAGTTCATTTGCCTAAACAAGTGCCTACCTGCGGGTGTCTAGCAGCACCGAGACAGATACCCTGCTGTCCTATGACATCCACACAGTAGGTATGTCAAAGGAGTTGGAGATTTGCACCTCTCTGAGCTGGCAGCTGAAGGCCAGGTAGGATAGTCTAGGATGTCTCAAAGTGCACTAAAAGCCTATGTTTAAGCAATTGAATTTTTTCTGATGTTTCCTTCAGGTATTCGGTGAGCTGGCTTAGGTATCAGAAACAGCCCAGCTCTGTAAGCAGGATTAATAAACTTGTGCAGGGTTCAGTAGTTACCACGGCGCGGCCGCTTCCAGCTCCCCAGGCTGGCTGGTTTCAGACTAGCTGGGAATTTCTGCAGAGGCTTGAGCCTGTTCTTATCCCAAACACCAGTGTCCTGTGAGTTACTTTTCTGTTTATACTTTGCTCAGAAAACTGCAACAGAGATTTATTTTTATTGTGGCTCCTCATGAGTTGAGCACAGTTGATCTTGGCAGCTGCTGGGAAGTGGCTCCCCCTGTGCCAGGCTTTCACCCCAGCAGCGGGCACAGCCACAGATCGCAAGGACAGAGAGAGCTGAAGCAAGACTTAAGGCACTGAAATTACTTTGAAGAGTAGGATCAGGACTTGCAATTTTACTTGCTGATGTGGGGGAAGCTTGAAGCAAAAGCGGGGCACTAAAGGGTTACTGAAGGTTGTTGGTGCTGTTAGGGGAATTTAATAGATTCTGGAAACATCAAGGGCTTGTGGGGTAGTGCTTTGGTTAAGATGTTGGTTTATCCTTGTTTAAGAGAACCCCGTTCAGGGGAAAAAGGGCTGGTATTTCTAATGAAATGCAACTCTTCTCTATAAATGGATTTAGCAAGAAGAGTTCAGCCTATTAAAACAAGTGCTGATCCTCAGTCATGACTCCTGTTGAAGCCTCTGTCTCATGTTCTTTATGTGAATTCAGGTATGACAATTAGTAAATCAAACAAATTTTCTACAGATGGAAGATGAGATGTGATTAAGATATGGTTTTAGAGATAAAGAAACTTTGATTCCTTTTTACATCTCTTCTACTGGCTGTGTGGTCACAGTAGATGCAAGCATACAATTCCTTAGAGGCAGGCAGTGGTTAATAATAAGTGAAATTAATATGAACTGATACTTTCTCATGAAGGCACTCAAGGCAGTGATATGTCTTCCTTTTTCAGAAAGGGAAATAACTTTAAAGAACTTAATTTCTTTCATTTTAAGGCATTATGAACCATACAGTAAAAACAGACCACATCAGCCTCTGCCCCTGTGAAGTACCAAAATAACTGCTTTTGTCCAGTGTCTTTGGCTGCTGATGGGTGTCAGAGGTTCAGCAAAAATTTTTCAGAGGGATGCATGCAATTTTGGAAGCCACTTGCAGACTGTTATGAAGAACAATTTTGTACTGATATACAACTTTGAATAGACGAGAGCTAAATAAAAAAAAAACAACCAAACCAAGCTGCTTGCTATTCACCTAGCTTGTAGAGTAAGAAGTGGTTGTCTTACGTAATTTCTCTTTTATGAGATTAACAAAAAAAAGGTAAAGATGTGAATATGACCCTTAAGCAACCTGTATTAACATAGGTATCCTCCAATAAGAGAAAACTGGTTCTTCAAGCCTCTTTCCTCTTGCGCAAAATGAAGATTAATTTCCAACCAGTCCATTCAGCATCCCATGAACACATGTAATGGAATTCACTTTACAGGCTGAGGAAACAGTGGTAGCATTTAAACCGGAGGGAGAAGCAGCTCATACCTGTGTGTCTTTTATTGCAGAAAGGCTGTTTCCTGACTTTGGTTTGGACTGGCTGCTTAGTTGAAGAGCTGGGACCCTACCAATGCCAAGATCCTCAATCTAAAGGGAAACATACTTTTTTTTTTTTTCCCCTGTGTGGTTTATCCAGTGTTATTTTAAAAATATTTATTAGGTGTTGGTTCATTTTGGGGCCTGTGTTTACAAACAGTGTCTGTGTATGGCTGGCTGCTTTTCCTGTTTCATGTTGATTGCACCATTCCTATAAAAACAAAGCCAAGGTATTCTAGGGCAATATATAAAAAAAAAATCAGATTTTCATTTAATACCACAGATTTTAGATAAACGCATAGGTATCCACACATCCCTTTCCACCCCTCTTATATCCTGTGAGTGTTAGGATTTTCAGCAACTTCACATCAGGTTTAATTTCTCAAGTAGTTCAGGGCATAATCTTAAATCACTCAAAATTGCCTTCTAAAAGCATGTAGTCAAACCACCTCCAGCCAATATCTCATCAGGAGCTTGATGCTGCACTTCATAGGTGCAAGACAAAATAAATGAGGCAGAACAGGGAATACACAAGCAATACGTTGAACGCAATGCTAAAAGAAGCCTACTGGCAGAAGGAGACCCAGATCAACGTTGCAGGCAACAGCTCAAGGTCCAAGTGGAGACCACTGACAACTGGCATTCCTCAGGGCTCAGTATGGGGACTGGCACTGTTTAACATCTTTGTTGGCAACATGGACAGTGGGATTGAGTGCACCCTCAGCAAGTCTGCTGACAACACCCAGCTGTTTGGTGCAGTCGACACACTAGAGCGAAGGGATCGTATCCAGAGGGACCTTGACAGGCTTGAGAGGTGGGTCCCTGTGAACCTCATGAAGTTCACCAAGGCCAAGTCAAGGTCCTGCACATGGGTCGGTGCAAGCCCAAGCACAAATACAGGCTGGGCAGAGTATGGACTGAGAGCAGCACTGAGGAGAAGGACTTGAGGGTGTTGGTGGACAAGAAGCTCAACACAACATGGCAATGTGTGCGTGCAGCCCAGAAAACCAGCCATACCCTGGGCTGCATCAAAAGAAGCGTGACCAGCAGGCTGAGGGAGGTGATTCTCCCCCATCTATTCTTCTCTCATGAGACTCCACCTGGAGTACTGCATTGAGCTCTAGGGCCCCCAACAGAAGAAGGACATGGACCTGTTGGAGCAAATCCGGAGGAGGGCCAAAAGATGATCAGGTGGCTGGAGCACCTCTCCTATGAAGACAAGCTCAGAGAGTTGGGGTTCTTCAGCCTGGAGAAGAGAAGGCTCTGGGGAGACCTCACAGCAGCCATCTAGTACCTGAAGGGGTCCTACAGGAAAGCTGGAGAGGGACTTTTTCCAAGGGCTTGTAGTGACAGGACAAGGGGGAATGGCTTTAAACTGAAAGAGGGCAGATTTAGATTAGATATTAGGAAGAAATTCTTTACTGTGAGGGTGGTGAGGCACTGGCACAGGTTGCCCAGAGAAGCTGTGGATGCCGCATCCCTGGAAGAGTTCAAGGCCAACTTGGATGGGGCTTTGAGCACCCTAGTCTAGTGGAAGGTGTCCCTGCCCATGGCAGGGGGATTGGAA
The DNA here is from genome assembly GCA_035590275.1 of Ibycter americanus. Taxonomy (NCBI): domain Eukaryota; kingdom Metazoa; phylum Chordata; class Aves; order Falconiformes; family Falconidae; genus Ibycter; species Ibycter americanus. Next base: position 25,043,066 of record JAVJGI010000014.1, on the reverse strand, counting down.
CTCGATGATCTTTAAGGTTCCTTCCAACTTGAACCATTCTAGGATTCTATGATCTTGTTCTTTAAAGATACTTCATCCATGTTCTCAGAGACATGCTGAAAGACACAGGCCCTCAGTTCTCCATTCATACCTGACTCCTCTTCAATGCCTTCTTTTGAAAGGATATAATCAGGTATGCAAGAGGTATGAGACTTTTCCAAGTGTGAAGAATCATGTCTACACCTTCACTTTAATGGTTCTCACACATTCCTGCTGTTTGATTTTGCTCAGGACCATAACCACGCTATTCTTGGGCTGCACAGAACAGAATGATTTGTAAAGTTAAGGCCCACTTTATGTAAACTAACTAGAACTAAACATTGCCCGCGGATCTAAGTTCTTAGAAATGGCAATAGTTGTATTACAGAGGATATTTTCTCACCTTATTTGCGATTAAACCACTGTTCCCACATGGTGGTAAGGTGACAATGACAGTGCTGTTGAGAATGCTGTTTTAGATGGGAACACAATTGAGTCAGCACACTGGCAGGATTCGGTTAGCGCCTTGGCTGGATTAAACTCAGCCTCAGGCTCAACTAATAGCACAAGATGTGTGAATGATTCCTCCTGGAGCAGAGTCTTTCCCTCCTATGCATTGCAAGTAGGTCCAGCTGTAAATAAATTGCTGACATAGCTGCATTAGTTAAGATGGTGCTTGGCAAACAGCACATCTGTGACCAACAGTTGCACCTAAGACAAATGTGAATGGAAGCACAGTTGAATTAGCAAAGTGTCTCTTTATCATTGTAGTTTATTGCATTTGAGAAGATATTTTACTTTCCTTGGCAATGTAAAATGAGCTTCTGCCACAGTGGAGGGGGGGCCACACGCAGCAAAGCTGAAGGACAGGCTTGGTAGTACAGCTGTCCTGGGATAATAAACACTTCTAAGTTGAGACAAGCCTCACTAAACTGTCATAAAAAGTAATTCCTGTAAAATGGTTGCCTCAAGATGTGGCTTCATTTGCTGAGTGACTTATTCATAAATATGCCAAAGTCTTTGCTGACTAAAATACTGTTTAACTTCAGTGAAGGCAATCAGGTGCATGAAGTATAAGAGAAATCACCATCTAAGTGCCACCTCCCTCACTCGCTGAAATGAGTCAGGAGGGATGTAGATTTGGCAGCATCTGTGCCAAATATCTGTGCCTGGATATCTCAAGGTGAAAAATGTAATCTAAATGTAGGCAGGATCCATTACATGAGTAGAAGGGTACCGCAGCTTTTCCATTTTTGCTGTTTGCTCTAATCAGAAGCAATATAGAAAAATGCTTCCAAAATTAAACTATAACTCAGAGTCTTCTCACCCCATATTTCCAGTGACAATTCATCCTTTTCCTTTCCGCGCTACATTTGCAAATAACTGATTTATAATCACACTCAGAACCTCACATGTTCAGTAACATACACTATAGCTACACTTCGCAGCATATGCAGGAGTCTGTCTGCAAGCTATGATCCTATTAATATATATAAAAGGGAAGACTTGTGAAGCTTTGGCAGCAAATGTAGGTCTTGAAGAAACACAGGCAAAGAATAATTAGAATTTGCAACTGACAGGGAAAGCTAATTTTGGTGTTCCTTTATACTGGCTTTATACTACATCAAAAGGCATTTCACAGCCTACCTTTTCAAAACCTGACAGCATCCAAACTCGAGTGTGTGCAGTGAGAACCTGACTCCAGGTGCTCCAGGTGATAAAGCAAAGTACAATGTTAAGGTCTGGCATAATGTGAGGAATGAGGTCACACTGTATTTTTAGAAATGCCTGGTGTTCCTGTGAAGCATGCTCTCGCCCTCTCTTATTTTTTTCCTTCCCTCTCTGCTTTTTTTCTGTCTTTTTCTGTGAATAATTTGGCCAGTGCTTGCAGAAGGCTGTTTTCGCCCCAGGGATTCTCACACATACTTCTGTTGACAGAGTTCTTGTGCAGCAAGCAAGCTGAAATGCTTTTTGTTAAGGAACTGCTCACTTCTTTTTCTGTTCTGCCCCAACGCTTGGAGGATCTCTTGGCTACTAACTTGGTTCCTGTTGTTACGCTTATGGAAATTAACTGAATTGAAAAATATGGGGTTACCATGCAAAACAGGTAAAATTATCATCAGGAAAAAAAAAAAATCCTAATCTCCTACTTTGCTTTTAGTCTGTGTGTCTCACATTCTCTTGGCTTGTTTGCTTAATTTTTCAGGGGAAGATTGTTTAAGTCAATGGGAAATACTAAGCAAAGTCATTGTGAAAGGGAAACAAATGCATTAGGGGCTGAGAGGTGAAAACTCGTTATTTTAGATGACTGGTGTACTGTTCCAGCCAAGATCAGGACTTGATTTGCTGGTTTACTATGTCAGTTCAAGTTCAAATTGAATTTAAAGTAAGAAAATTCCACACATTCACATGCTCTGTAATGCCAAAATACATAATGGGTATTGAAATGCACTAATTTAAGCGATGTTTGAAAATCTAGTTTAGGTGACTTGTTGTTATAGTAACTCAATGAAATAAAGCATAATCATTTGCCCCCAAAAACAATTATCCTTTTATTGACTCAAGAAAATAGAAATGAGCCTATGAATATTAAAGTCTCTGTAAAATGCTCCTGTTTAATGGTTATGCCTAATATGTGCTTTTTGGGCGATCTTTATGCAAAACTTGATGAGTTTTAATACAAATTTTGGTTGTCTGGGCAAATGGAAATCAAGCCAATAGAGCATGATACATAAAAATTTGAGCCTGCATATACACATTTGCTTGTGCCAGACCACAAGAGAATTTTTCTGCCAGAGCATTTCACTAGCTGTATCACAAATCTGTATTAATTTATTGCTGATTTGTAAGGAGCTTTCCTTAATAAATAAAATTTGGTTGTAAGTTTTAAACTCGTGTGTAAAAAGCTGAAGTTGTTACACATGCATTTAACATTTTAGCTTAAAAAAAATTCCTGTGTTGCTTTTTTTGTGCTCTTACTTAAGCTGTTTTGGAGTCAGTTTTGGTTAAACAGCTGTGGCAGCCTTACATTTCCCTTTTTAGCTGGAAAAAACACATATATGCCCAAGAGATTTTTATTATTCAACATCTTTACCTACACTAGCACCTACCAGTAGAGCTAATGCTACAATATATATTTAGAATTACATATGCATATGAAAGTAATTTCCCTATTTATAAAGCCTTGAAGACCTTTTCCTGAAAGGTGTTTTTTTTCTCCAGAATTTGTAAGTGCATACGTTCAGAACTGTGGTGACAATTATATTATTTTGCAGGGCTGTGTTACAGGCCTTTTAAGTCATGTACAGATTTAGCTCTGAATGTTCAGACCTCTCTGAGTTACACATTTTGCTATGGGCAGGATTTCCAAATCCACAGCTCTGCCAAAAATGCTCCATTTTTAGGAGCTATAAATGTCTATGTGTAACTCTTTATAAAATATGGAATTTGATATTTTGCATAAGACTGTGGGGTTTTTTCCAGTCACTGCTAGATTGAGTAAAGAGAGATGTTCCACAGGATGAGTAAGGGTGAAATCACACTCTCTCTTACCACTTCCTCTTCAGAGATTTCTTGCTGTACTTCCACAAAACCAACCTGCTTTTGCATACTTCCTTTGTTCCAGTCCCATCCAAGGAAAAATAAGAGTCCAATGGAGTAAGCAAATCTAATAAACAGAAAAACTCTTTCATGACTTTCGTAATTAAACTGTAAAAATTACAGCTTTACACCACACCCTGTAAACACCAAAACTCATTTGAGAGAAAGAACTTAGCAAAATTTTAAAAGAAGCTGGGTATTGATTTTAGGAATATCCAGAGATAATGAAAAATACAAATTTTTGCAGGGGTGATAATTCATGTTTTGGAGTCTAGAGCACCATCATCACCCTAAAATACTAGAAATAAAAAATATGTAATTCACTTATCCCAGGCTTGCCTGCTGCGAAATTTCTGTAGCTTCTCTTGGAGCATTTTTTGCTGTATTTTGGGTTTGTTACAGCAAAGATGTTCCTGTGAACACAGAGGTGTATTCCTGCAGGTGTCATCACAGCTGAGCCAGCTCGGCAGCATTACCAGAACTAAAGAGGATCCAGGGAACAGGCCAAGGATAGGTAATTTCTGCCAGAGAGGGAAAAGTGACAGTAGGAAGGGTTGAGGTGGGGAAAGAGGGTCTGTGGGGGAGACCTGAGCATTGCTGCTCCTGCTGGAACTACCGATAGGTAACGGGGCAGCCACCAGCAGCAGTGGCTGGCGAACACACCATCCTCTCACCTCAAGGCAACAGGCTGGCGTGGGCAGCCAGGCTAACACTTTTTTACTGCCTTTTGAGGAGTCTTCTAGAATAAGCAAATCTGTTTGTCTTACATCTGGCTTTGCATGGTGGGAGTGTGGGTGCTAGCAGCATGCCTTCTTGCAGGGTACTGGGTGTCAGGCACTGAAAAGCAAAGGTTACGGCTCATAGTGAAGCACAGACAACCATATTCACCTGAAATGGCAGGAGGCTTTTTCACTGCGGCCACAATGTACAAAATACTACGTGAGATGCTAGTTGTTCCAATCAGTTGCTACAAATGTGGGTATGTGTTTTCTTTTTCAGAGACATTGTGCTCACTTAATTCACATAATGTTAGGGAGAACCAAAGGTGTTCAGCACTCCTGAAGGTGAAGTCATTGCTATGTAGATGGCTAACTTGAAGCTTCTGAGAAAATAAGGGCTTCAAAAGTAGGTTTCTCATTCACATGTAGACAATGTAATAATCTATTATTATTGTGTAACAAAGATATGGGCTGAGATTCTTCTTGCCTTTATTTGTTCGCACATCCTCCATAGTTTTGGATAAGGCAGTCATGCCAGGAGGGAGACTCATCCATGTCAAAATAGATATCCAAGATAAGTGAAAGCATTTACCTTCTGGAAGCATTTTTCTCTCTCCACTGGCTCCAGCAGGAGGCTAGTCAGTTTACAATAATGTCTCATCTCTAAATAGCTAGCAATAGCTGAGAGGAAGTGTACCCAAACTGTGTACCTGCATGCTCACACCTTTTACAGTTGCTGTTCAAATGACAAAGGTAATATAGTAAATCCAAATTTTCTGTATATGTAACAGTATTCTTTCTATTGTAACACTAAAACATATGCTAACCAGCACTAAAATGTGCCTAGCTGGTGTGCCTTGCTCAGTTTATGGCACATGCAGCGAGAGGCATGACACATGCCAGCATCTTACACCGCCTGTTTCCCACTTTGACAATCACAGTGCTGCCTTCTTACATGTCTTCCTCATCACCAACAGGTTTGCCACATACATCAAAGGCTTAAGCTTCTCTTTCAATTTTTAAAAGCTTCTCTTCTGCTGTATTCTCTCACAGTTGGAGTACTGAAACAATCATTAAAATAAATACTCTAATATTCAGTCTGCCCCAAAAAGTAAATTACATATATGGGTGAATGTAAGCTATTCAGTGATGCAAGATCAGTTCTTCAGCTGCTCCCTTCTTCCCATGCGTTGGAGGTACACAGCCTCAATGTAAGCACAGAAGTTAAGATTGATTTAAACCAGACATTGCCAACTCCGATGTAGTATTGAAACTTTCTGTTACTTTTAGCCTCCTGTTTTTGCTTTGCAAATATATTGGAAATGGACAGGTGCTGCACTGCACTGGGAATTCACAGAAGCTGGGAGAGAAAATTCTACCTGTATCGCAATCTTCTTTCTTTTCTGTTAATTACTTTGGTTCCTTGCTCTTCCCTATGCCATTTTAGTAACTTTATATGAACAGTGTAGAAGTTTTCAGTGATTTAATAGACAATAAAAAGATAGTGAACAGAGGCCTGTTTTGGTAACAAGCATATATTTAACATCACTTTGAATTATTCTGAACCATTGTGTCAATAATCAACTTAAAGTCAATATTTAAAAACCATTTCTGCAGTTGCCAGTTCTTTCCTAGTCTCTAAGGTAAACAAGTCAAGGTTCTCATGTTTTAAATTCATTTAAGCTGCATACATCAAATATTTTTAAGAGACCTATAAGTAAATTTGATACAGGAATTTTGTGTTTCAGGATTACTTTTGCTGATGCACTCCAACGCAAGCATGTTACCAGTAATGATTTTTTTTTTCTTTTTTTTCTTTCAGGAGCAGAGAGGATTCAGATGTTTTGTATGAGAATCAGGGCAGTAATAATGATTGTGTAACCATGGTTTTGGAAAAATAAGAAGGTATTTCCTGGCTACATACGTGGAGTTATGTTTCTTAAGAAAACCAAGAATGAAATAATTTTGATCTCTGATGGATGAAACTTATTGGAATGGAAACTAACATCAATGAAGAAGAACAGGGTTCACCTTATCTTACATCTGCCAAGTCCCTGGGGACTCCAAAGGAAGTAAAGTATGAAGAATACCAAAGAAAGATAGAGAATCAGGCAAGTCCATCTCATTTTCAGAATGTTTTGCTAGAACCTGACTTGAGTTTGCTCTCTGTGTCATCCTCATTAGACCACAATGAGACATCCTTGCAACTTGGCACAGCTTCAGCTTGTGTCAGTGCCACCAGCCAGTCTGAGACAAAGCACCTTTGTGAAGAATTAGTCTGTCCTGCAAGTCACAAGCCAAAGGAAGATCCTTCAAACCTTCCCTTGCACACAGAATGGCCAGTCCTTACAGGAAAAAATTCAGACAAGAAACCAGAGAGGAGTAATGAGATCAGAGTCATAAAACACAAACCAAGTGCTATCACATTTTCTGATTTCAAATTTTTATCACATGAAGCTAATGCTAAACTCCATATTTGTGAGGCGGGGGAAGCAGACAATTTTTCATCTGAAGAGGAAGAAGCAGATGGTAGAGATGATGATGATCTGTTTACAGAACTGCCACTGTATGAGGCATTTTTCAATGGTCTTCAAAGAAGGAATGTTTCTCAAAGAAAGCAAGCTAAACATGAACTTACTAAATATCAACACATCTGTCATTTAGAAGACTGCAATAATCATTCCGAAAAGGAATTGAAGGACCATGACAAGGAAGAAAAACACATGGAGCTGGAGGTAATACAGGCTACTCTTTTGTTCCAAGGGTGTTTTAAATAACAGGTTTAATTTAAGGTTGGTTACAGGAGGAGAAGGAGTTGCACAAATTGTTATACAGTGATAATTAACGTGAATTACATAATTAAGATTATAAACCTACAGTAAAAGTATACTATATTTTTACATTAGGCAAATATATTACTTCAGATCGGCCACTCTTCTATCAGCCTGAACTTCAAACTTTGATTTTGTTTTTCCTTGCTTTTTAAAATGGGAACATTGGCTCAGTCTCCCCTGCTCCTACAAGATCATATATCATGTCACGTACAGCATATATTCCCTGAGTCTATGGACTGTTGCAAAGGAATAGAACTCAGGTTTACTCTGAGAGCAGAGTATATGTCTTTGTGCTGAAAAATCGCCTTTTTTAGTGTAGTGACACTGTAGCACTGTGCCACCCAACCCACAGCACTGCTTCTGCTAAGTAACAGTGTTTTCTGTATTCTTATTTCATTAAAATAATATGGAGAACAGGTTACAATCTGGTCTATAATGGAACAAAATAAATAGATTTTTTTGTATCTGTACTGGTACATATCATGATGCTCTACAGACCAATGTCCAAAAACATAAGAAAATTCAGGACAAAATGAAAAAAAACTCTGTAATAAGAATCATCCAACTATAACCATTCCAGAAAAAAAAGGTTGAGTAAATTAGCTGTGTTTTTGGAACTGGAAGAACAGCAGGTTTCCAAGTGAGTTCTCACTAGTCTGGAGAATAAGCAAGGCTTTCCCCCTGCTCCCAGATGGTGACAAACCAAATGCCTGGAGCTAAACGTGTTTGTCATTGGAGGAGTTCAGCTCTAGTACAAAAATATGAAGTGACTCCAAATAGTGGGCAAAACAAACCCTTAAAATTCCAACGTTCCTGACCTTGCAGCACAAATTAATCTTAAACTGCAGGTCAGGCATGCCTTTCTTTCCCCTCTCTCCTCCTCCTCCTGCTTTTAAAAATCATTTTCCATGTAAATCTGCTCTATGCCTTGAAAATCAGGGTGGAGCCCTAGTCTTTTACCCAATGTGTTTTATTTTTCTCTATTTCCAGTTATCCTTTTACTTCTAGCACTTATAACACAGAGTTGCTTCATTGATTTCTGATTAGCTGAAAGAAAGTAGAATTTGGACTATAACGTTCATATTAACATTAAAATTATGGTATACAATACTTAATTACTTCTTTCCTTTAGTACTAATCTATCTCCAGTTTGAGGGGACTAATTCTGCCCTTAACTGAGTGAGAGTTTTGTGGTGTATTTCATACATATACCAACTTTACTGTGGAAACCCGTCAGCTCACAGAGAAATACACCAGATTTTTACAGATTTTTTTCTCAGCAGCTAATATTAGAAAACGAAGGCCCAAAGATGGTTCCAAAACAGCGCACCTTTTGATGCAATACTGACCCTGAAAGATTCTTGTGACACATGGTTTATTAAATAATTGCATTGTTACTCTATCCTAAGCCAACTCTTGCTTCCTCATTTACTCAGAAACATTCCCATTAATATAAATATATATCAAAATACATGCACAACATCCCTAGGATTCTCTTTACTGAAGGTCATTCCCACAGATAAAAGGGAGAGGCCAGGGGCTGTTGTCATTTAGTTTACTTTATGTCTATGCCATAAAATAAACTCAAGGATGCAGCTTGTAGTGCAAAATAATGGATTATAAATTGCCAGACAAGCATGTGAAATTAGCTAGTAAATCTCGGTGAATGTGTCAAAACATTTAAAAAACTGGACAGATGCAATGATGCAATCCTGGTTTTGATTTTTTTTTTTCTATGTAAACGAGTATGTATCACTCTAGCAAAGCCTTCAAGAATGAAAAAAAAAAAAAAAAGGGATTATCTTGTCTCTTAAATTTTAGCAGCAGTCATGCACTACTATTCAGACTAAAAACTCCTCCCATGACTCTGGTCGAAGCAAACGTACGTCATTGTCAAGTTACTTATTTCTATTATTTAGAAATGGGGCTGTGGAAAAATGTCTTTCTAGTGGAAAGAAATTAACTAAGTAAAGACAGCATGGAGTAAAAATGTCAAAAGCAACCATTACTGCTAAACTTTAGACTTAAAAATAATGTAGCAAACAAATCACCTTGGCCGTACATATACAGACTATCACACACAGCACCCTGACTGAGATCCTTGTTACAGGAGTTCATAGTGAAATAGTGATTAAGATCTACCCTGCAGGGGCATTCCTAAGTAAATGTACTTGTTACTGACTGCAAATCTCCTATTTTATGTGTAGAAAGGAGGAAAGGCTCTCACCTTCTCCAGGCTGGGGAGCACTGGCCCTTGCAGGCAGTCACCACTAGGCAAAACCAATGTCCGAATCTCCTCTTAAATAGTTGTTACACACGCTTAAGTGATAATTGTTGAACTTATTGTTTCATTCTAATTAATAAGAAGAGACAAATCTCCAAGTACACTGAACAGTAAACAAGTAGAGGGAAGATGGAAAAAATACAACTTGTGTATGCTGCCGACTCTGTTACAAGTGGAAGAAACTCCGCTGAAAACAATTCATACAATGGTGCCCATTAACAAAAAAAGCTCTTTCTTTTTTTCCAAAGGCATACAGCATCCGCCTGTTCTGAATGGTACAAGATAAATGATGCTTCTGTTCAATTTATGAATTAGTACGGTCCCTGAATTTCCACCATTAGACCAAGTCCCATATATATTTCCTGTGCTTTCTCACCAAAACTAAATTTGGCAACCTTTTTTTCCTTGTCAGGAGTCTGTAATCACTGGTACCTTTAATGCCCACATAGAGGTCTTAAATTAAAAATAACATTTATTTCAAATGGGGAAACAAAATTTTGAAGATTTAAAAACAAACCTATATATATGTCTGAAATATTATTCATATTATTTCTTATTTTCACATAGTGATCTAGGTAACATCCATCATTGCTAAGACAGCACTTTCTTAAACACACCAGTGAATTTCTGTACCCTCAGTATTGATTTGTCTTCTCTGTCCACCTTCCTTGCAGAATGCCCCTTCTATCCTGAATGGGAATTTTTTTACATCACTCATGTCCTTCTAATATTCAGGTCCTGCTTGACTAACCTGATCTCCTTCTATGACAAGGTGACCCGCTTAGTGGATGAGGGAAAGGCTGTGGATGTTGTGTACCCGGACTTTAGTAAAGCCTTTGGCACCGTTTCCCACAGCATTCTCCTGGAGAAACTGGCTGCTCATGGCTTGGATGGGCATATGTTTCACTGGCTTAAAAGCTGGCTGGCTGGCTGAGCCCAGAGAGTGGTGGTGAATGGAGTTACATCCAGCTGGTGGCCGGTCACAAGTGGTGTTCCCCAGGGCTCAGCACTGGGGCCAGTCCTGTTTAATATCTTTACCCATGATCTGGACGAGGGGATCAAGTGACATGTAGGGACATTGTTTAGTGACAGGTGTGGCAGCGCTAGGTTAACTGTTGGACTTGATGATGATCTTAAGGGTCTTTTCCAGCCTAAATGATTCCATAACTCTATGACTGTTTGTTCTGTCCAGAGATTTTCTCAGCAACTCTGAAGTGGTATCTTGAGCCATTCTTCCTTGCTTGTTTTACTTCAAGTCTTCATATTAAATGACATACTCTGTGCATGCAGCCAGCTCAGGATGCAGTGGCAATAAATTATTCAGAATAGCTTCTGAAACATAACATTTCTCTAGATTGCCATTTCTTCTAAACTGTACTGAGCAGGACCCATCTGATAACCATATTTAACCAGGAACTACTATGCAATTTTACATCAGTAATTTTATCCTATCCTTACATAGTCTCAAAACAATACGTGTTACTTCAGGAGTAGCAGTTCAGTCAAGTTAAAAATATAAACTCTTTGACCGATATTAGGCAAAAAGAAGTCCTATGAAATCATACCCTTGACAAAGTGAATTGTCATGGATCTTCCTTCACCTCAGTGACTGTATATAAATCCTACTAATCTTGTTGGCTGCTGCAAAGAGGCAAGCATAGTCTTACCAACATGGCAGCAAACTGGAAATCCTCTCTGGGACAGTTTCAAAGCATCTCTCTGGGGAGCCCATATTAACTAGTATAACAGCCAAAAAGGTTTCTGTTGCTGTTGACATTATTTAGGGTACCTAAGTGAGCTGCCGCAGCTTCCTCTGTTGTATCAGAGAGAAGGGGGCAAGCCAGGAAGCCCACATACTGGTAAGGAACCACTTAGAGCTAACAATCAGGACATGCTAGGTGCTCCAGCAGCCCCTCTGCAGCCTCCCAGTGTCTGCGCCAGGAACATGTACTGGGTATCTCTCCCCACTGGACCTTCTGGGTTCTCCATATAAATCCTTTTCTCTGAGCTGCTGCTTGATGGAACACAGCCACCTCTTTCCAAAACGTATCTGAAAAGGTTGAAGAATTAAAGGTTGGCAAGTGTTGCATATAGGTGTAACTTCCAGAAGAATCCTAGAAAAATAATTGTTTCTTAAAGAAACAAGAGTCCTTCCTAATTCAAGAGGAATCCATTAAGGGACCTTCTCTCATACATTTTCCCCCGCACACTGCCATCTCTGCTGTGTAAGCTGGTGTCCAGTGTGTCAGGCCCAGGGCATCAAATCTGTTAGCCCTTATACAGGAACCTGGGAAACCTTTCCAGGGCTCAGGCTGCAAACATACTTACACCATACCTCTTTCAACACTGTTTAGGAAGATCTAAACCAAACCTGCTTGTTGTTCAAAGCACGACGCTGATGGTCTAATATTTGCATTGAATGTTACCTTGTGCAGCTGGGTCAAACAAAAAGTGAGATACCATTCCCTAGGAGTAATGGAGACAAGATGGCCCAAACAGATAATTTAAGTAATTAAGGTAGTATTCACAATGAATATCTTTGTCAGGATTTGGCCTTCAGACTGTAAAGTCAAAGTCTGTTGGAGGAGGTTGCACAGTCGTGAGAGTGGCCAGTACAGTGCCAGCAGAGCCAGTCTCAGTGTGCAGCACTAGGGAGTGTTAATGTGGTAGCTGTGCCATCACTTTTCACCATGAGTAAATCTTTAAGGAAAACTGTAGTGTTCTAAAGGAGACTTGTGAGAGCTCCATCGCTTTTGACATTTAAAGCTTAGGCAGCTGAACTCTGGGAATGGTTAGAGAAAACAGTCCTTTACTGGCAGGAAGGTGGATGACCTGGCTTTCCAGTTTCTCTTTCCTTGATTATTCACCTACTTTGATTAGTCTCCTTGTTTCATCTGCGTACTACAGTTAGGTAAATTTTATCCTCATTATAGAGTCATTACGGAGTGACAAGTTTGATAATCATTGTGTCAGCTTAGACCACAAGAGTTCCAATTCAGGCTGGAATAATTTGCTGAGCTGTAATACAGAAGTTACCGTAGCATCTGTCCTACATTTTGTCTGCTTCTGGCCTGTTTTTACATTCTTTTCACAAACACCAGCAGTTCATCAAAGAGCAAGACAAGATAAATAAGACAAGCAGGAGAAGAGAAATCCACAAAAAGCCATAGTCTTTGAGATTAATTATGATTCCTTAAAAGATATGTATTCTTCTATGTGGCTTGTAAATATTTTAATCAAGTAATCATACCCAATGAGAAAGGAATCAGAAAGTTTGAAGTCTTTGACAATGAATTTGCTTTATTCAGATTAGACTGAGTTCGTTCAATTTAAATGATCAAAACAGAGCAGCAGTCAAGCCCACAACTATGATCAGTAACTGGGCCTGCCAGAGTAAGTTTCTTACCCTTATGCTTGGACAGCCTAAACTCTGCTAAGTCCTTGTACCTCTTGTATTCCTGCTCAGTGTCTTGCTTAGCCACTCTGAAGCACTTTTCCAAGATGTACTTCGCTGCTTTCATTAATGAGGCACTGGAACTTAGGTGGAATGTAAGCTATCTGAAAATTGCCCAGCAATAGTTTCTTCTCTAATTCAGTTGTACAAGAGCAAAACTAGTAAAGAACATATTAGAGTGAAGCACAAATTCCTTCTCCCATTCCTCCCATACTTGGAAAGTTTGTTCTTCTCTTTACCCTATGAAACTGAGACTCCAAAACTAGAGGAGGAGAACGGTTGCAAACTTATGATGACTTCTTCATAAGGATTGATACAGTTATTATTATCATCTCCTTTTTGTTCATCTTCTGCAGACATGGGATGTCTACCTAGGTAAGAGAGCCAAGTGCTGGAATAACAATACCCAGGGAGAAGAGTAGGAAGTTAAGGGGAGGAAAATGGGAAATGATTTGTCTAAGACAGGAATGATGCACTGAGCTTTGTACATTCTAACTTCTTTTGTGTGTCCGTGAGATCTGCACTTTCTGTATTTCAACATTATACATTCTCTAGAGTTGATAGGTGGAGACACGGTGAGTTGAACTTTGCAAAGTTTCTAGCATTTATGCTTGCTTTCTGCCTGCTTGGAAAAGGAGTTGAAGAACGGCTGATTAGCAATGATGCATTATTATCAGTCAATAAATAAAAACAATCAGCTTTTAATAATAATGTCAGATAAATGCTGGCTTAGGGACTTAATAATTAAGTTAAAAGAAATAATTTTTCATTAATTTCACAAATTTGAGGGACTAATGATGAACATAGCATTTTTTATAGAGTACATTTTTCTCTAATCTCAGTATTCCTAATAATGTAACCATTTCCCATGAGGATATGGCATTTGTTGTGTGCTACTTATTGTGAATGGAGAGAGCAGTACATATTTCCCTCTTACTTCAGTGGAAATCAGCTGCATGGCTGTTTCTACTTCAAAATTATGGGAACTTTGGAAAATAACAATAAAGTTATAACAGGAACAGTAACTTAAGGATATGCTGAAAGATCATATTGAAGAGAATTGGTATATTGGAATCATGTAAGAAAACATGTAGATACTATCAAAATTACTGTCCTTTATCCCTTCAGTATACTTGCATGCTGCTTGCATGTTTTAATAAACATACATAATTCATTGTTCATTAATAGAAAATTAAAAAATAAAAATGTATATGCCCCCAGAAAAGATGCACTTTCTTGCCATCAGCAGATACCTGTCTTCCAAATCACAAGACTGTCTTCAGCAAGCATCAACGGCTGCTGGGCTGAGAACGGAGAAAACATACACACTCTTGCTTTGTAAAAAATATCTTGTAAACTATTTCCAGCAATCGGAGCTTGGGCTCTGCCAAAATCCTCGTGAAAAAAGTTGTAATATGAGGGGACAAAATGTGTCCTTTTTCAAAAGCAAAGCTACTAAAGAAACCTACATGTGATGGGTGGACTAACACTGAAAATATTCAGAGGGTTTTTTCGCAGTTGACCCTTCATGCAGTTTAAAATAATTTGTGGTGCAGAATACCATCACTCTCCAGAAATGTATAGTATATGGTATATATTACCTACATAGTGACATTTTGAGAAAATTAAAATTCCAGAACAAACTAATGAAGAAAATCAGTTAATTAGTCAAAAAGACAGTTTACCTTGACTTTCAAACTCCTTCAGAAAATTTACAAAGTACGTTTCAGTTTGGTGCTGAATTAGATATTATGAAATTACAGAAAGTGAGATTATTGAGTTACATTGCACAGTCTGAAACCCTCAGGCCGTTCAAGTTAACGCGTAGAACTTTGGCCCTTAAGTAGTTTTCATAATATTATGAAAGATCTTTATTTTAGGCTAGCAGTTTGCACAGCATGACTGTCTGCTATTTGTGTCTGACAAAGGTTTTATGCTGCCCATCCTAGCCGTAGCTATCCTACTGAGAAGATACTATGCTGCCAACAAATTCTGTTGCACAGTCTCATCATGGTCCCACGCATACACATTAAGAGGCCCCCTGTAGAAAATTTTGGGAACCCCTGCTTTAGCCTGTTCATAAGTATTAGTGTGTGGTTTATATTTATCTGTAAAGCTTCAGGACAATAAATACTTAACACAATTGATGTACTATACTAAAAGGGGAGAGTATTTATTCGTCATATGAAACTTGTATTTATTCATCATATGTAATTTGGGGTTTTTTTTCAGATATTGACTCCTTTATTTGTTGTGTATTTGAATACTTCAGAATCATATGGTCATCTCAGGAAGCAGCAATATTATATTGCTCTTGCCAGAAAACAGAATAGATTACGTGTTTATGGTCGCACTAAGCCCATAAAATAAAAGAGGTATATCAAGATTCTTCTTTACAAATATTTGAAAATATCTGGAACCTGTGCAATGTGAGACCATTCAAGTGTTTCACCTATTTCTACAGAAGCAGAGCAAAAGTCAACAGAAAATAAGCCCTATCTAAGTCAAGGCTCTGATGAACTACATTCCTCTGTCAGAGCACGGGAATAGGCACCTGTGAGAATTACAGACTGGGTCTTAGGTTAGGGGGAACCAGAAGAAACATGTAGAATCTGTTAATCTGTTTACCACTGAAATTAAGATATTCCTTCAAAGTGCAGATGGAGATTCTGGTTAAACTGTGGGATGGGCAGTAAGCAGAATAACTGGTGAGACTGGAAACTTGCGCAAAAGATGAGGGGACCAGGCTGGGTTGCATTTTCAAGCTTGTTTGGTTGATAAGTGAGGATTTGGTATGTTTTTCAAGTCCAGCAATAGAACCACAGTACAGCCAAAAAAAAACAACAAGACCCAAGAAAAAAAAAAAAAAAAAAAAAAAAAAACAAACAGAGTGTTACTGAATTAACAACCTTGCAAAGTATATTTCATAATATGGCAAAGTTCTTGAGCAGGAGTAAGAAAAAAATATTTACAGATCTCCTCACATGCATAAAAGATCCACTGAAAGTTTATGGCATTTCCTACAAGGCATTTAGGTGCTTTTGAAAATTATTCCTAGCTAACATACGCCCAGTTAATAAAATCAGACTCTAGTGATATACCTAGGATCCCTCTGTCCTTCATTATGTGAAATTCCAATAAAATAATACTAGCTTGATATTGTAACTGACATATTTCCTTGGTAGTACCCTGGGACCACAGACTATCATACCATTTGACGTGCCCAGGGATCTATGATCATTGTGGTACTGGCACATCACCAGCTATAATATAACCAGCAATCCGTGTGAACACCAAGGTCCATGTTTGAAACAAATTCAAAGAAACTTAAAAACTTTCTAAAAATGTAGAGAACTTCATAGAAATTTTGGGATGATGGATCCGAGATTTCATTTTATGAAATTCTTGAGTTGTCATTTTCTGTAGGAGAGAATGTCATCACCCTCAAGACTTTCCTTAACAATCACTCCAGCTATGGAGTATTTTAAATTGTAATAAAAATGGAAATAGACTGCTCTTACCTATCCAAGTTTTTGTTCCAACTAAAAGTCTTGCCCAGCTTTGAATTATCTCAGAGCTAAGACTTTTGCAGTGCAACAAAGGGAAACCTCGTCTGAATTAGCTTGGAGCTCTCCAGAAATAAAATGGACAGGACATTGAGGCCACTGCCTGCATTTGAAACATTTTTCTTCCAGAAATTAACTTCAGTAAAATTTCACCAGGCTTTTGGATTTTATTACTGGGCTCTCTTTTTCTGTGCTTTCTATGGATTCTGAAATTCTCTGGCACTTAAACTTTCAATCCAGTGCTTCAAAAATTGGGTCTAGAATAGGTAATGTTTTAGTGTCACAGATTTAACAGCTTACTTATACTGTATATTCAGAGAAACATTGTCTGGCCTTAATCTAATCTTTGTGATGAAGTAGTTAGTGATATGGTATATAACCTACTCTAAGTTTTGCAGTTAGCAATTATTGTTCCTATTCAAACAGTATAATGGTGAAATTTCAGTAACTACGTAGTGACAATTTTGCACTGTGGCAACAAAAGCCTTTGCAGTTAGTCTGGGGACTGATTTACTTAAATTAAAATGTCAAAAAAAGCTGCTAAACCTGCCAATAAACAACAGAATATAACACTGCATCTTGTATGTATTTCAATCTACAATACATACATCATACATCAAGACCAAGAGAAAAGTACGCAAAGCCAGTAACTGGAAGAAAGATTATATAGACTGCTTTTATTAACAACATGTCTGACCAAGATCAGTGCCTGTACTGAGAGAAAGCAGAGTACCAGGTATTAGTGCAACTAAGGATCTAGACTCTGAGAGTTCACCTCAAGATGTACTTTCATCTGCTGTGTTATCAGAGTTTACTATGATATTACAGATAACAGTAGATACAGATGTATGGGAAAAGATCATGTTTGGGAGATGAAAGATGATTAAACTAAAAAAGATTTCCCTTGGAACACAAAATATTCTGCAGACTGTTTTTTTAAAAAATAAAAGTTGCAATACTGTCATGTATCTCTTATGCAATGGGGCTATAAAGATAGCTGTCCATTTTCTGTTTTGTATAGTATAGATCATGTGCTATCTTGCTTTGTCTAAGCCTTGTAAGGATTTAACAGTTTTAGTCTTATCTTGGAGGACAGTTAATGCCACTGAGGTAAATAAAGAAAAAAAGAAAAAAAGAAAAGAAATGCTAAAACAGAGAAACAGGTTTAAAAAGCCTTGGTGGGAAGCCCCCAGTATTCCAAACAAGCAGGGACGAACTCAGTTTTTTTCTGAAATAAAGGCAAAAGTGCAATATGCAGGTTCAGAAAATGCTTTTGAAACTAAACTTTTCAGACATGACAAAGCCTGCATTTTGCATGCGAATGACAGATAGCAAACTCTAAAATTGCCACTTCAATGCTGTCTTATAAAACTTCTTTAAATAAAATAATTTACCATGACTAAAAACAGCAAACTCTAATATAGTAAGATTTGCTATCAGTTGGAATGTATACATTTATAGTTTTTATCTCAGATCAGCTTCTCTTGTGCACAATGTTTCCAGTTTTGTATAAAGTTCTTAAGAAGATAAGTTTAAATTGCATTAAATGGAATGCAGATAGCTAGGCTAAAAAAAGACTAGACCTTCTTGATGAGTGTTCTTTTCTTATTTGGAAATTGTGTTCAAATGGTTGCAAATGCTAAGGAGTGGTCAAACAAGCAGCTCAGGACACACAGCATTTAATTCCAGTACAAATTAAAATGAATATGTAAGAGCAGCAAGTATGAGGTTGAAAACTGGACAAAATTAAGAAGGAAAATTTAGTTTATGCATCCGATTTCAAATTAGCAGTATATACCCTAAAAAACCTTCTAGGTACAGTGTGGTGTGGCAAATAAAAGCATTCAGTTTTGCAAAGGGAGTAATTATTTTTAAATTTGGAGTTACTCCAGTTCAGAAAAAAACTCCCCAAAGATTCAGAATTCTCCATGACAGTGAATAATTCCTTAGCCTGGGTCTGATACGTCAGGAGCCTCCAGCAGCTTGCTAGGTGGGCTACTAAGGAGCTTGGATAGCTTAACTGGCAGGTAAAGGTATTTTCCCCAGAGGAAGGTTGTCAAGATTAAGCTGTCTTTGAAAAGTAATTCAAGATGATGAATTGACAAATATCAGTTAAAGAAAATAAATACATCACTTGTATTCCAAATGAAATTGCTATCACTTTGGCATTTTAACTTTCAAATTTAAACATATATTGGGTGGGTTGCAACTAGGCTGGTTTCTACATTGTCTACCCAGTTTTCTGCCAGCAGGGCTGAACTATATATTGATCAGTTTATGCACATTCTCTCTCTAAGTGTGCCCTAGCCCATTTCCCCTTGGGTTTTGTTGGTTTGGCTTTTTTTTTTTTTTTTTTTAAAAAGGTGGCAATAGCACAACAGTACTATACAGAGATGAGCAGGACTGGAGAGCAACTGGGAGAGCTTGTCACTTTTTTAAGTTTGTCAAGTGTTACATTAAGACAAACTATTAAAACACAAACTATGATCCTTCCAAGTTTTATCCCAGAATGTCTGGATATAGCTCAAGTGCTAATGCAGCACATAAAGCCGTTTCTGCAAGGATATCTAGATATGCCTCTTAAACCTGCAGATCTTGCAATTCTACATCATACTACGTTTTGTTAGGAAGACTTTGCTTCTTATTGCTATAGTTAAGTCTCTTGCATTTCAAAATACACTTTTTAAACCTTGTTTGAGGTACATAATTGGAGGAACTAGCTGAAATCCTTGCCACCTTGAATTAGGCTACGAATTATTTGTTTTCAGTTATTTGCCAGAGTTATGTCAATAGATCTTTTTATTTGGATTATTGTGGTTGATGGGGTTTTGCTAAAACATTTCATATCACATGGAACTGAAATATTTGTGAATAGAAAATACCACTGCTGATAATCATCCCACAGCAGGTTGGGTTTTTTTTTCCTTATAATTCTCTTAGTAATTCCAAACAATAATGTTTTCCTTACCTTTTTAATAACCATTACTTTTCTAAATATAAAGAACGCTTAACAAATACCTTAATAAAGATAGATAAACAGAATTTTCAAATGCTTTCAGTTGTGGTACTTCACAAAGAGCCAGGCAAGTGCAAATAACGCTAAAGTACTCAAAATATACTGTATATTAGAACTGGGAGTCAATAATGGTTAGGCTAAACCTCTGCTTGGTAAGTGAAACTGTGTGACAGGCTCAAGCTTACAGCTTCACCTGCCTCAGAACATCTTTAGTGCACTTGTGTCTTGAAGATTTTGCAAAACTCCTGTAGTTTTATAGAAGTAGCTGCTACAGATCTCAACCACTCTCATTCCAGCAGAAGATGTCTGAAGCAAGGAACAGGGAACGTGCCTGAACCTTAAGGTTCTGGTAACAGTAGTTGCTGCTATTTAGTGACCATCATACTCTTACAGGAAGACAGATTTTTATTTGCTCCAGGCCACATTTCCAAACTTTGTGTTATACAAAAATATTTATGTGGTATAAGCAATATGTTTACATGCTCTGGGGATACAGTAACTATTATTTTCCTCAAAGAATGATGCCTAAGGCTACTTTATCAAAGCAACTTTTCTTCAAAATTGAGATCAAACTGATTTGTTTAACAGAATGTTGTTTATGTTTTTTAACAGTTATCTTTTTCCCAAGCTAAAACTGACATGCTAAAATCCATAAGCACTATTCTGTTTCTGTTTATGATTAAAAAAACATGAAAGAGTCTTCATAAAGCAAGATGTCCAAGGGGAGCAAAATACACATGTCAGTATTACACAGTAATAATACAACATTTCCACATACTTCACCATTACTTTTTTTTTATTCTAGCAAGACAGGGCTTCAGCTGTTTACAAATACCATTAATAGTTACAAATACCATGAACAGTTAAGTTTCTGAAAGTTGTTTTTATCCCTCACATGGTATTTATGTCTGTTTCTGATCTCTGAAAGAAGAAATGTAGGTAAAACTGTGAAAAATTTAAGCAGATAACTAGCATTAACAACTAAAAATATAATACAAAGTACATACTATATAAATTAATAAGGGATTAAGGAACATATGCATGCACAGACAGATGACTGTTCTTATGCATTAGGTGATGATCCTAAATTCAGCATTTAAATTCTACCCAATTCCTTCAGCTTCTTAGTTGCTACAGTTGTCATGGGTATTCCTACCATTTAGAGGAAAAAGAGCGAGCTTAAACTACAGCAGATTATTATAGTAGCACACCTGATACAGTGGCATTTAGCGTAGGCAGTAGCAGGAACATCTATCTCAGTTTACCAAATAAAGGGTGGTGAAAAAAACACCCAGGAACACCTAGAGGTGACTTGCAAGACGTGTCATTGGTAGAGCCTGTGGCCCATTCAAAACTTTACAACTATATTCTTCTCCAGATTGAAAGATTTTGCTGGTTTTTATCAGGGAGGGAGGAGTGAAACTTTATAATTCAGGCAAATAATTTTCATCTAAAATTTAGATATTTATATTTATCATAGATAGATATCTATGATTCCTGATCATCCACTGGGCCTGGTGGAGTAGGCTCACTGCTCTCATAGTTTAATCTTCTTCGCAGTGAAACTAGGGATGTGGGAAGAAGACGAGGGAGTGGAGATGTTGCACTCCAAGCCTTGCCTCAGCATGGAGTTAAGACATCAGCAGAATATTATCTGGATCTGGGTGTTAGGGAACATATCCAGTTTCCACATTATAGATAAAGCAGTCTGTCAAGTGAAGCACATCTATTCCTCATACAGTCAGAGGAAAAGACGTTGATGTCTTTGAAGAGCTCCTGAGGGAGATCCCATCTGATTAAGGGCATTTAAGAGACTTAGACAATGAAAAGAAAAATGTGCCTCTTCACTCATCTCTCTCACTACCAAAAATTTACACAAGATTTATTTGTTGATATCATCAGTGTCCTTATGTCATTTTGACAAGCTTCTTACAACTGAAATGCTGCAACTCACAAGCCCTCTCAAAACGGGAGATACAAAACATTAAAACTGAACAATGTACAGGTACTATAAATAATACCTGAAGCTAGTTTTATCCAGTCACCAAGTGCAATATTTCTGATCCCAACAGCATATTCAAAACTTATTCCCACCTCCTTTTTAACTTTGGCCAATCCAAAACTTAAAAAAAAAAAATTAAAAAATTACTTTGTTAACTGTAACTTTAATTGACTTCTTCACTCTCAATGATTTTTTTTTTTCCAGAAAGGATTTTTAATGATGTACTTATGTCCTGCAATTTTGCCACATAAAATAATTGTTTTCTTTTATGTGACTGTTCTTAACCCACTACTCTTCCCCCAGCTGACATTCAGAAAGGAACTAACTACATCCCTGTCTTGTTCCTTGGCCACTAGAGATGGGCTTCTAATGAAGTTCACTGAATTCATTGAGGCTCTGCAAGGAGCAACTTGGCAGGGCCGACGCCTAAACAGAAGCTGTTGAGAAACCCCCTTCCTCCTTACGAAAAATTATAACTGCATGTGGGATGAGTGACACAAATCCTATAAAATCATCAAATAAGAATCGAATAACCCATCACCTCCCTCACAATGTATTTTTCTTCAATTCCTTGATCAGGGACTAATGATAATTTCATGATGGAAAATATGTCATTTATAAAACCAAGTGTCTCAAGGTAGGATGTGAAAACGTATTGTCCTGCTGTTTCTACAGAATTCACATAATCACCCCGTGATGATTATCTCAGAAAACTAAGGAACTGTTCCAAAGTGGTTTTCAGACTTTAGATTACCACACCAGCATTCTGCAGAACTAATGCCTCCTGGCTTATCCCTTTCAGCACCTACTGCTCCCCAATCTATTCCCCAACTCTCAGTATTTTTCCACCATAATCCAGTCCTCTCCCAGCATTCTTGCATTATCTCCAGTTTCCATTTCTCAGTATTTTGTCCACACCTGCCCATGTGTCCTCTATTTCCCGTTCCCCAAAATGTCCTCTAACCCCCCATGATTCCATCAGGAGACAAGATGTGCTTTAGCTATAGATATCTTTTCTCTGCCTGGCCAGTTATCACATATGTGCTCATTGGCAGCTGCTCAGAAACAATACGGGCTGGTATCTCATCTTTAGGTTATAGTGGGCCATCATTTGAGTCTCTTGTGTCTACCCAGCCACAAATTTTGATTAAACTTTGCAGCTTGATCTCTGATATTTCTTTCTAATATATCTTTCAGATATATCTTTCAAACTGGCTTGAAACTATCTAAAACACTCAAAAGTTGTGGGGGAAATGTCACAGCAGTTGAGCAAGACAGAACAGCATGAGTTTGCTCTCTTAAAACACCAAGGAGAAAAAAAAAGGGGCGGGAGGGGGAGAATATATGAAAGAATTACTTGAAGTATAATTGCTTTACATATAAGTACCATCAAAATATAATGGAAGAAACTCAGAGGAAAAAATACATTTTGCATTTTAATTAAAACTATAAATTCTGATAATGAACACTTAGGAAAGGTCTATTACAAAAAGTAAATGAAACTAGAAAACTAGACCATCCTGAAGGAAAAATTAAGATGACTGATTTTTAAAAGGTATTTAAAAATATTTTGATTGATGTGGTCCAATATGTTTGAGGTTTATTTATTAAGGAAGACTAGAAATTGGAGTTTTATTTATTAGCATTTGTATTGAACCAAATGACAAAGGACCATGATGAAAATTAAGTTCCCCTGGCACTAGGAGCTGTACTGTGTCATGATTCAAATTCAGGCTTCAAAGCCTTGATTCTCTGTTCTACCTGTTTCTCCTGAGTGTCACTGATGTCAAGATAGGAGGCTGATCCTCCAAATCTGGATCTGATGCTTTGCCAGGCTTCACTCTTGGTAATTAAAGGAGCTGTGAGTACAGCCTCACTTTGGCTTCCAGCACCCAGGATTTCTATTCTTCCTCGCTCCCTCCCCATATCCTTCCCTTTCATGCCCCCAAATGTAATGGACTTTGAAGAAAAAGCTTTTCATATCACCAGAAAGCTAAAAAATGAGACTGTCTAAATCTGCCCACCCAGGCTCATTTTAATACATTAAACCAAATAAGCAAATCTTAAATGCTTTTGGAAATGCTTAATTATAGACACTTCTCTTGAGCTGTGCTGAAGTCTAGGAGTCTGAAGAATTTTCTCTCCTGTCTGAAGTCTCCTTTTGTGTTCAACTATCAGAGCTGAGCTCAGGCTGTCTCACCACTAACAAAAATAATCAACTGACCCACAGCAAACCAGCATAATCCAATAGTTCAAACACAGTTCCGATTTCAGTCACGTGCTTCTGACAGCCAGCGTTGCCTAGCTTGTGAAATTTTGGGTGAATGTTACATTGATAACTGCCTGACATTATCCATGTAGTTCCTAATTCATAAGACTATCGAAATCAAGACAATCTAATCGGATCTCAGATTTGACATAATGTTTCTGAAGTTGAACACCTTCAGTCTCAACTGAGTCACCGTGATTTATTCTGACATCTGTCAGGTATGGCAGAGGAACAGATTGTGTGCAACATTACGGATTTAATTTCCAGAAATGTGTGCATGTAACTATTTAGACGTGCGGTTAGCTGTTTTTAAGTGAAATGCTCGTACGGCAGTGACTGTAGCCTTGAACATAAAAGCACTAACTTCCCACCAGCGTGCGCAGTTGCAGAAATATTTCTGAATATCTGGCCATCTCTAGATCACGTTTAAGCCTTGCCCGCCTCTGCTTAGCTGTGCAGGCAAGGCACCATTGGCAGGCTGCGCAGGGCGCAGGCCTGCCTAGCTGAAGTGCTCTTTCACACTGGGGAAACTGAGGCGCAGCCCCATGGAAGCGCCATTTTACCAAGGCGCAAAGCCAGCCCCAGCTGTGAGGGTTCTGACACCACGGCAAAGCCCGGGGCGGCTGCTGGAGTAGGA
>JAVJGI010000014.1:24987965-25007989 GCA_035590275.1 Ibycter americanus | reverse complement strand
ACATATTGCCAGGCCCCCCCCCCCCCCTCTTTTTTTCTGTCATGGAACAGAAAATGGACTGTTTGCACTTGTATAAATCCCTTTTACTTTTTATTGAACTCAGAAATCCAAACTTCTAATGTAAGCTTTGATGTTTGTCACTTGGCAAGTACAATGTTTGCATAGCTCATGGAAATCAACACATTTTACTCATTTCACTGTGTAATTGTTGCCTCAGGATCGTTTACCACTGATAAGTAAGAAAGCATATTCTTACAACTCCTTTTTCTTAAACTACAGTTTAACTGTGTTGAGAAATGGAACCTTCATATTTGATTTTGACGGACTTTCAACATTCATTGTTGCTGGAATTTGGGTTAGTTTGCATGTTTTGACCTTGTTGGGTTTTTTCTTTTTTTTGAGCCTTCTTGAGTATTGAAAAATTAGTACATGAGGAAGCATAACTACAGGAAAATGTAGAATCTTTACTTTGTTTACAAATGAGTGTTGTAGGCATGTATCAACATGCACATTTCCTGTGTAAGACCATCTCGCACAGAATGGATTCGACATGAGGAGTGTGTTTTGATACTCACTTTCTGTGGAGCATCCTATATTTTACTCTAAAATGGTTACGAAGGCAATGGGAAGAAATCAAGGTATCTGTTTAAATAATCTTAGTAACTACAGAATTGAAATACAACTTAGCATTTTTGACAGCATTTCAGGAAAAAATACTCAAGAGGTGGTAAAAATTTGGGAAGTTCCAAATAAAGATTTGGAAACCTAAAGATTGGATATTTAATTTTATGTTCTTCGAAACAATCCCTACAAAGATAATACTAGCCCCTCTGAAGGGAACATGTGTCTGTTGGTAATATGGTACCAGGTGTCTGATGGTCTGGGGCCTTATTCTTAGTTACCATGGTGAAGATGAGCAATGCCATTAGTAATAATATATGTCAGTGTAATACTGGAGTGAGCATCCCAAATTCTATTTGTAAAGCTTTTTTTCTACGATAGTGAGCATTACAATTATATCTGTCCCACTTGCAAAACACTCATGAAGAAACAAATCACTATAAAGATTTATCAGGTAAGAATAATAACTATTCATCTAGCTCCCCTAGGTGTTGTGGAGTGTTGGTGTGATGCTTTTAGGGTTTTGGCAAGATAGCAATGCACTACTACTGTTTGTGTGCTCAGTCTGTTAGAATTGTTTGCTATGAAATTATCTTCTGTGCAAAGATAATATATTGTTTGTGAAAGTAATAAAGATGAAAGAATTGAAGTAGCTTCAGGACAGAGACTAATCTGGGGAGCAGTAGCTGCCCATGATGACACGGAGGCCAGTGTGACTGTATTTTTTTGTGGATCATTAGAAGTGATTTGAATAAGGAAAACTAGGTATAATGCAGCAGCGTGCACAGGGACTGTCATGGAAAGATGCCTAAGGGGAATCACTGTAAAGGACTTTGAGGAAACTGAGGAACAAGAAAAGTATTCTTGGCAGTTACGCTACAATGGATGAATGTTTTCATTTTACAGTGAAGCAGTTCAGATAAAAGGGGAAGATGCATCCATGAAAACAGAATGTGTTTGAGACCAATAAAGTATTCCCAACAGATGGGTAATAGAAAGCTGCAAGTTTTGACAATGTCTGGAATTATAGTAAGGAATAAAATACAGCACACGTGATTAACTTCAATGTTCGGATTCTTACTGACAGCAAGGAATCAGTGGAGAGATGCTGAAATAGAAGTGGCTTAAGGAGGAGACATTTAAAGTCACTTTGGTGTTGGTCTTGGTTGTGCTTAGCTTGAGCTGGCAGTGGGTCACCAAAGATGAAGTGTTAGAAAGCCATTCAGATATACCGAAGTGGAGTGTGATCATTTGAGCTATGAATATGTGTCATCAGGATTGGAGTGACAATTGAAGCTTTCTAAATGGAGAAAAGTTACTCAAGGACAGGGAAAGAACTGGTCAGTTTTTTCCTTGAGGGCTTGAAGAAAAAGGAGAGTATTTTAAGTTACAAAAAGCTTGAGTGTTTTAAGACTTCGCATATGTTTGATTTCTTTTAGACCCAACCAGAAAAAGGATCTGAATGGCCAGACTCTATGTCATGTCTTATGAAGAAACTGGAACAGTTGAACTTAGATATTGAAGAAGCTCTGAGTGCTGGCTCTTCTCCCTCCAGCACTCCTTCTACTAAAAGGCACAAGCAAGTGGTAAGAGTGTGTGTGTCGTATGATACATTTAGCTATCAGATGCTAGATGCTCATCAAGCCATGGTTTTCGGATCTGGTTGTGTTTCTGAGTAGGCTGAGGAGCTCAGGTTTAAGGGTGAATTAACTTACGGTTTTCACTCAGTAATAACAAAATCTCTAATTTCATTAGACAACTAACAGCCAAATAACCAGAGATGTCATAGGATGAAACCTGTAAGTTTTCCATCAGTATGGCTTAAAACAATTACACGCCTTTTTTATAGGGGAATTTGAATCCAGATGATTGCATTTGATAATTTTTCAGCATAGAATATTGTTAAAGTTCCAGTGCTAGCCTATTTATAGTTGTTATATTTCTTTAAAGACATAAGAGCAAGAGAAACATTATGTATCTTCATTAAGAGTTGAATTAATACTTCTGTTTATTTTATCTGAATACTTGATTTAGAGATGCATTCCTCTAGTTAAGAATATGTTACGTTGGCAGGTGTCATCAGCTGATGACACACAGTTTCCCAAGCTTTTATTTTGAAGGCAGATGAGATTAAGGAGCAATGATATTATTTCAGTAATTTTGGAATAAGCAAGGTTTTTTATAAAAGCAAGTAACTGAAGATGGAACAACGTGAGGAGTTAGGAGTGTTTGTTCTCTGCTTTAGGCTGTGATTAAAATTAGTTCTTAAGATAGAGTTGTTTGGATGTGCAGCTCTGAATGTTATTGCTGCCTGGAAGTCTTGGAAGGTGAGCTTGTTTGAATGCTTTTGCTATTGCTGCTGTTTCAATGCTGCTTCATTTTGTATAAGTAAATTCTTTAAGAAAATGCCTATGTGGATCACAGTGTAAATTGTCATGTCTCTCAAGGTGGGATGTTCGGAATCTTGCATCTCAGTGATGCACTTTGCAGTATGCATTTTCATATTCTGCAGAGTGTTAGTAACATTTCTTTCTTACTGTACGTGGCAGCAAGTCAGAACCAGCTCTGTCCAACTGAATGAATTTCATCATTAACTTCTCTATTAAGGGACAGTGTTCTCTCTTCTTCTGCTCAATGTCTTCTGTCAAAATACGGTGGCAGTGTAGTCTGCTTTTCTGCCTGAAAGTAAAATCCAAGCCATCAAAGTTTAAGCACTTGCCGTTGTGAGGCAGTCTGGTTTTGGTAAGCAGTGATCCAAATGCCTGTGATTTTATGGCTGTGCCTATTCTACTAAGGCAGAAGACATCGTTTGGTTAGGCATCATTCTTTTTCCAGAGTGACTTGAACATCATAGGACACTGGACTTCAAATCCATTGCATTCAATGAAGGGCAGGTAGCGTGTAGACAGCAGAAAAACAAACGCAAATAGACAATGTTTTCAAATGCTCTTTGATACTTAAGAACAGCATCATCAGAAGTGGTTGCATAGAGAATGCCAACACCAGCATCCCAGATGCTTGCGCTTCTCTTACTGAAGCCTAGTGGCAAGACATCTTCTGAGTACCGAGGCCAGGACTTCAGGCACAGCCTTCTTTCTGGGACAATATCCCCCCACTAAAAGCGTGTGCCAGTGCTACAAACCTGGTCATGCTTACTAAGCTGATAAAACTACCTCCAAGCCGGTCTCACTGGTCTTGGCACAATTGTTTCCCTTACTAATAGTTGCATGTTGGATAAGTCCAGAAAGATTCCAAGGATGCTTCTAACGTCAATGCCAAAATTACCATTTTCCGTAACATGATATTTGAGCAGTTAACACTCCTTTTTATCAGGCCACATTTTCTTGCCCCTCTGAAGCAGGAGAACATGCTTAATTTTAATTGTCTATGGACAGGCAAACATGTGAATCAGCCACATTTTTATTGTGGCCTTATTTGGCAGACTGGAAACATCCTTTAAACCTCCAAGAGCTAACTTCACTACAGGAGATGGATAGGTCAATTAACACAAAGGTCTTCCTGATGAGACCAGCAAGATCAGAGCAAGAAAAGAGTCAGGGACAATCTGTTGTGGAACTGATGGGACACAGTTTGCTGTCTCCTGCAAAGGTATTTTTAGGACAAGGGAATGATCTGCCCAATTCAAACATTTAAGAATAATTTGCCTGAGAATGGGTTGACCTTAGTCTTCCTGTATAGTCAAAGAGGAGAAATGGATCCTTCTAAATCTCAGTGAATTTACTGTGAAGAAACTGATTTTGCAGATCTCAAAATCACAGTTGCAGTGGAAAAAATGAACTCTTGTTTTCATACAATTTGCATAAGTAATTTATCTTCTATCAATTCATGCCATTTGCTCCATATTTCTTACTATAGCTTGTAATTTGTTCCACACTTATAAAATTTTTTATTCTTGTCACGCACAATGAAACTTGAATAGGAAGATCTATCTCAGACATGTGTTTACTAGTAACTGTGTAAATGTGGCTTCTATAAAACGATGAACCAGTTATGGGGTTTTCATATGTTTGTATCCTATTTTCACTACATAAACTGGGAACTGATGCAAGAAATAATAACTGAAAATTATTTTGGTGAAGTGCTCACAGATGCAAGGCCAGCTTGTAGACCCAAGGTCTGCAAAGTAGGTGACTACTGTATGCGTGGCAACATGTTTGTTGGAGCTGCTGCTCTGAAAATTGGTCTCTTGAGAGTATGGGCAATTTTTAACAAATGACAGAGTATTTATTTCTTAGGGCAAATGGTGTGTCTCCGAAATGTATTATGTAATTTAATAGTTAGGTTGAGCCAGTTGGTTTTCTACTGAAGGATTATTTGTGTGTTCATGGAAGTAACTGATATTTTACTATTCTTTAAATGTTCCTGTTGTGAAGGTATCTGTTTATTAATAGTAGTTGATTAAACAAAAATTTTGCAGGAAGAAGTCTAAATATTTGCTAACTACAATAGACTGAGTGAATAAATGTTATGGGACTTATCAGGTGAGAGTAGGGGGTCTTGCAGTCTTTGGGTGAACAAATTTAAGGTGTTTTCTAAAACGTAACAACTTTTAGACACATGGTAAGAGGTGGTCTGTCTTTACATCTGTGTAAACTGCAAGTTACTGCTGGTCGGTTTTTTATTGGGAAATAGTATGGGGCATTAGCACTGGCTGGATGACTCTGGATGATCCAGAAAAGATATTAAAAATAATTATCTGTCATCAAACTGTTTTCTGAAACATTCTCTCACCATGCTATAAATACATGATTTAAATACAAAAAAGCTGGGCTTTCTGAATGTACTAACAGCAAAACTGCTAGCTTTGGAAAGCTGCAATTAATAGTACTGCTTCTCTAAACCCGGTACTGTTCCTATGAAAAAAAGTCTTTCTTAGCAATATAGAAGGGGTACTTTGTAAATGAGACAGTAGAGACAAAACACTCTTGCGGTAAACAGTGTATTTCCCTGTCGTTTAATGTATCTGCTTCATTGCCATTTGATGCCTAGTACTCTGTTTCAGTACAGAAAGAACAGCAGATCTGAAGAATGAGAATCACATTTTTCAGTTTTAGTTCTTTATCATGCATGGACAGTGACAGAGAAATCCTGTTTGATTACCCCATCTTACTTAAGAGATTTGACTTTCATTGAACAAATCTTTCCCTTTAACTTACATATTCTCTTAATTCTTTTGCAGTAGTATATTATCTTCCAATTTTGGGGGGCTACATACTGATTCTTTCATCAGCTTTTCAGAGCCTCCTCGTTTTACATCCCTAAAAATATGGTACCTGAGAAGTAGACAGTTGCTGTTAAAGACCAGCAGCAAATTTGTCCTCTTGTGAAGGGGAGCAGCAGAAAATGGGCTGATTTTGATTGATTGTACCCAACAGCCTGGAACTGCTCTGCAGCGCAGCGCGCTCATGATCCTGGTTCCCTGATTGTTCTCAGCACAGATCCTGCTGGGCTGCAGCATGAGTTGCTCCTTGCTCACACACCTCATTGTTCTTTTGAGGTGAACCAGGATACGTGGGGAAATGTTGTGCAGTCGGTCTCTTACAGGCATTGCATACAGTGCAGCTAGGTACCTGTGGGCCCAGAGTTAGGACTCGCATCACTTAAAAAATGCTGTGTGAGTGGAGCAATCAAGTGAAATCTCCCCAGGTTTGGGGGACAAGGAAAAGTGGGTTTGGAAAGTTCAGAGTCTGTAATTTGAAAATGGGAATTTGGTGGGTCTCTGTTTAAGTTAGAAAAATGAACGTGAAATAAAGTGGAAAGATAGTTTTAATAATTTGAATAAAACCATTTCTCTTTCTGAAGTAGAGGTAATTCAGCTCCTTGATATTTAGGAAGATGTACTACTGTTTATTAGTTCTCCAGCTGTGTATAGTAGCTGTTAAGGAAACCCCTTCACATAATATCGGGATGTCTGACTTAGCTAAATGTAAAAATGGTGCAGCAGGTGGTTTTAAGAAAAAATACTTGAGGCCAAATGTTTACCATACATCAGAGGAAAAAAAGCTTTAAAGAGATAAAATTCCAATGTTTTTATCTTGCAGTTCACATTAAAAATATTTATGACTTGCCTTTATTTACAGGGTTTTTAAAATTCTCTTACAGTGCCCTGTTCAAGTGGAGACAAGCTTTTATGGAGATCATCAAGAAAAGGGATCTTGGAAAAATAGAAGAGCAAACTACCGGGATCTAGACTGTTCATCTTACCCAGTGTCAACTGGAGCACGACCTAAAACTGAGGTAAGTAGCTACAGCATATTTATAACATTCTCTGGCTGACTACAGTAACCTCAAAATTTACTGTTTATCATTAAAATTGTCCTTGCTTTTCTTTGAAGTAATATGTTCTGCAAATATTAAACTACACGGCAGAGTTTGGTTTGCAAAACAGGTACAGATAAAAGTTAAGTTGGTCTTGAGTAAATGAGACTGCAGGGCTGTGGGATTCATCTAATCTGATTTTAGACGACACTAATGAAGACTTCTACATTTGAACTAGTCACTTGGATTGCCTTCTCACAGTCAATGGAAAGGAACAGGTGCTTGTAAAGAGTAATTTCTTTTGTCTGGAGGTTGCACATGGTTGGATTCCAGGCATCAGAGCCACTACTGCATCATCTTCTTCATTGCTTATTTTAGTCCCTGTTTCTAACCCATAATAGAAATATTTATTTTGAGCTTTTTCACAAGGTGATGCTGTAGTCTGCAATCTAAGTCTGTTAAAATCACTCAGTAGGTTTTTTCAAAAGGCTTTGATTAACTTTCTCAATAGCTAATTGTAAGCTATTTTATGGTCAGTGTCTTGGTTCCAAAATGCAGATGGGTTTTGTCTCTCAGTTTTAAATTATTTGAGTGCCAGCAGTGTCCATGATCATCACACAACATAAAAAATGGCTGCACTAGATTAAATCAAAGGTACTCATAGTCCAGCATCCTTTCTTTGGCAGTGGCCGACATTGGATGTTCAGGATAGAATTGCAAGAACAGGGTAAAGAGATAGCTATCAATCTCAGCTTCCTTTGAGGTATTTATCATGCAGACATGTTGAAGCCAAACACTATATTGCAATTTTGTAATTAATAGCTCCCAAGGTCTTTTTTGCCACTAGTTCTGTCTTTTGTATTAATTTGTTCTTTTGATATTCAAAGCGTCTCGTAGCAATGAGTTTCAAAGGTCTAATTGTGGAGTATGTGAAAACCTATTTCTTGTTGTAATTTTGCTACTGGATTATTAATTTGAGTGTAATTCTTGTACTGTGAAAAACAGAACCTTAGGAATCTTGTAGGAACTAGTGAATACCTGACACTGGGTTGTTTTTTTGAAGTGTGTCTGACTGTATTTACTGGTATTGAATTTTATCTGCCTGATTATCTTACGCTCATTCAGCATCCTGAGGTCCTTTTGCAGCAATTGGCAGTCAGTTTTTATTTTTATTAACCTCTGTAATGTAACATCATCAGAAAACTCTATCCCTTTTTATTTCTCCATTTTCCAGATAATTTATGAGTATATTGAACATACATCTGTGAGACTGTCAGGTAATATCTATCCACTGTAAAAGAAAGCAACCAATTATTCCTAACCTTTTTTTTTTCACTTTTAGTTAGCAATGAAAAGACATTTTTATTTCTTGACATCTTTTTTGTTGTTCTTCCTTGACAGCATAGTTTGAGTCTGACAGAAAACTTCATCGGAAGCTTTTTGAAATGGAAGTACATTGTATCAGCCAAATCACCCATATCTGCATGATCATTCAAAGAACTTGGCCTATAAAAGCCATACTTAAACTTCCCTGTTAGCCCGTGTTACTATCCGTGTGTTTATTCTGTTCTTAAGCACACTTTCTGGAAATTTTCTGCCATGCATATCAGTCCTACTAGCATCTCCTCCACAAATAGCTTGAGGCATTTTCAGATATTGGCGTTGTATACGCCACCCTCCATTCCTCCAATCCCAAAGCCAATAGATTTTTAGCAATAATTACACATTATGTCAATAGCTCAGCAGTTCTTTTTCTCCTGGTGAGGTGCTTATTTCAAGTTATCTACGCAATATTGATTAAAGCAAAATCTATTATACTAAAGGTATCTTAAAACTGTCATACTGTTCATCTCTGAAGGAATGATATGCATGCCACCACACAAATTCCGTATTTCATTAGATGAGCCTACTTCTGTTCACTGAATCAAAATTTGAAGGTGAGCTCCACTTGCTTACTAATTGAAAAATTATTGTCCTCCCACTAGCTATTTCCTTTCCTTTCCTTTCCTTAGAAAATAAGCTTGCTGTTTTTACTGAATTCTACTATCTATTTCAACTAGAACACGTGACAAATCAGAACAAAGCTTTGTACTTTTGCAGAAATGGAAAAGATAATTGCCAATTTTATTTGGTTTTTTGCCTTGGCCAAATGTTCAGGCATGTACAAGTATTATTGCTTAACTGCCTTCTCACTAACACTATGTAAATATTTTTCAAGTGATGTTGCAGTAGTATTGTTTGGCTAGAAGTGTGTGGGAGAGCAGGCAGAGAAAGTAAGTTTTGGGTGGGTTTTTTTTTTTCCTTTTCTGAAGTCTGCGTTTCTCTTTTTGTTGGTATTCAGGAAATACTTGTACAATAAATTGCAGTTCTGCGCATCTTCATCAGTACAGTCCGTGTATCAAACATTTTTGTAGTACTGTAGGAACAGCAGTGTAATGCAGAAAGTACTACTATTGCTTAGGGCACTCTCTAGTCTAGAAACCTACTGAAGGTACAGAATTTCTTTAGAAATTAATGGGCTTTTTTTGAATTGAGCAGTGCTTTAAATGAGGGATAAATGTTGAAACTGGGTGTTTGCAAATGTCGTTCAGGAGAGCAGATTATTCTGCTTCCTTCAAAGTGCTGCTTTTGGTGTATGTGCTGTATTGCAGGTGAATACAAATAACACCATGTCTAGCTCCAGGCATGCAGTCTGCATGAGTCTGTCATGTCTCTCCAATCCTTAAGATACAAACTTTTCCATATTTTTTAAAAAGGGCATGCCAAAGTGACTTTTATTACAGTAAAGGAGATGGATCCAAATGACAAAAGGCCTAATTCCTTCTGTGTTACACCCAGGTTGCATCCATTTAACTCCCGTGATCCAAGTGGTATAATACATAACCTGGGAGTAACACAGAGATAAATCAGACCCGTTGTATTCTGATGAGCTAGTTTTTCTTCTCTTGCAATTTCTTATGAGCAAAGAGTCAAAAAGAGCTTATCTGTAGCCCAGGCATTTAGAGAACCACATACTCCATAATCTAGTGAGATTAGCAAATATAGTGAAGACCAGTGTTAGAAATAGCAGGAATGCTTTCATTCAGGAACAATATGCAGAGAATTATGCAGGACACAGTTGTTCAATTCTCAATACAAGGCAGTGATGTTAGCTGCCCACTTTCATGGATACCAACTAGTGTGACAGCTTAAAAGGTACAATGAAGGTTTCTTTGGCAAACTTGTGTCACAGTAGGTATTCTGTTTATATGCCTTTAAAAGATAACTCACACTTGTTACAACATTTTGGTAGAGTAATAGTGAAAATCACGGGTTTAGGGTAATGGTGTGTCATGTCATGTCTCCCCTCCTTCCGTTCCCCCCAAAGCGTTGCTTCACTGATACATATGTGAGGTACTAAAGGAAATGCGTATTGAAGGTACTGGGGAAGTCAGGTGCCTAAGAGATAAACAGCAAAGTTTCATCTGGCAAATGCTGGCATTTGTAAGTGTCCACATCTACATCACAGAGATTCCATTAACAAAGAAAATAAAGCACTGCTACAGCAAGAGCCATCTCACACTGAGTAGTTGCCTGAATGTAGGTCACTTGGTTGACATGCTTTGTGCCCTCAAAGGTGCTGATGTTGGTTGGTTGAGTATTTGAAGAAGTGACTGACTGAGGCATAGGTGCTTAGAGCTGGGTGAGCTAAATCCCTCCCATGGCGTATAAGTTATAGTCTGGCATTTGATGGGCAGTGCCTGCCTCTCCATGCAGTGAGCAGAGCAAACTGAGACCTTGATGGTCTAACTTACGAGTCTAATACAACGTGGTTTAAAAACCCACCAGTAAATACCCTCTAGCTCTTGCAGATAACACAGTGTCTTCTGCAGTATGCGCTCTCTGAATTGGCAAGAAAACAAAACTTCATATATTGGTAACAAGGTGGGCTTTTTCCTGTATCTGTGGTAAGTCTGCTTTTATGTTTACTTTTTAAGTACAGTTGATGAGCATAGTTTTGATTTCTTATGCTTTAGTATGCTTTAGTTCCACAAGTAGCTTGAGTACATTAAACCAACAGGGCTAAAATGAACAGTTCTGTAGGTTTTGGCCTTGTCTTAACCTGGTTTCTCAGTCTGGTGCACTGCTTAGCCACATGAACATATAGGCTGGTGCAAGAGAGGGTCAGAGTGGCTGGAGATGAGACAGGATGATTGTTTCTTTCAGCATCAGCACCAGCTTCTAGGAACTTAAACTTTGTGGGCTATAGTTTATCTGTGCTAAGCTGCTTGATTCAGAAAACGGGAAGCAAAACCCTGCCTTGTAACCCATGTGACTGAAAAGTGTTTGTGATTCTTTTAAGAAGATTTTCTTTTTTTTTCTTTTTTTTTTTTTTTTCTTGAGAAATGCTAGTTGATGCTGTAAACAGTGTTTCAGAGTTTAGGTCAGAAGTTTCAGAGGTGTCTGTTGTCTTCTGACTTTGTTTAGAAATGTAAAACTAATAATACTGTAATCTGTTACTATAGTAGTCATTATCTCACTGTTTATGGCAGTGTGATGTTTGCCTGACCCTCTGACATTGTTTGAGGCCAGAGAAATTCAAAAGTAAGAACAGCTGAAGGAAAATCAGAACCATTATGTTTCTCATGCGCTACTTGTTCAATATTGCTGCTCCTGGACCAGCAGGGATCAGAGATTATTCCATTAGTGAGCGTGTGTGGCAAGCCTTTTATCAGATAGCTGCAAACGTCCAGTGCAGAAGGAAGTTATATGTGGCAACTCATAACAGTGCGTATTTCTATTAAGCACTCTTTCAGAATTTGGGGATCTTAATGTATTTACAAACCTTAAGCTGATCCTTCATTTCTCCATGAAATTTGTAAGCAGAG
The DNA here is from genome assembly GCA_035590275.1 of Ibycter americanus. Classification (NCBI taxonomy): domain Eukaryota; kingdom Metazoa; phylum Chordata; class Aves; order Falconiformes; family Falconidae; genus Ibycter; species Ibycter americanus. The sequence goes on along the minus strand of JAVJGI010000014.1, from coordinate 24,996,221 downwards.
TCTTCATTTTACATCTGAGATTAGCAGATAAGTGTATATAACCTGACCATGAAATAAGTTTAACGCACTATCGCTACTGGATGTGGTCATAAATTTATCGGTTCATGGTACAATTTACAGCAGCAGTTATGTCCGTTATCTAGTAGAGTGTGTTTCCCTAGGTGATGATTAGGCAGATCATCCTTTCCTCGGACCTTGCCCCTATTGACAAAGTTGATCGTAAAGCCTGGAGAAGACTTGTGCAGTCTCTGGGCAAAGAACTCTTACTTCAGAGAGCTCTCTGCCCATTCTGTTGTCAGGCCACTTTGTACAACCAATGAAGTGCAAGAAGATGAAATAAGAAGCCTAGACCTGAGTGATGGAGGCTTAGTGTTTGATGTTCTGCTTTCTCACAGAGATGCTGTGCTTGAAGGCACAGTTATTTGGCTTTGTTGGAGCTGAAGATTTCAGTCTATACTTCAACTAAATGTGCTTGTAAAAGTATCATAGCTCGTGCAGATAAGAGATGCAGAAAGCTTTGTAGAAATCAGACCCTCATTGACTTCCTCAGAGTCATACTGGTTGGTTGCAGCATGGTCAAGAGCAGAATCTGTACACAATCTGGTTTTGCTACCAAACCATACTTCCTCATAAAGAGCGCTAACCACAAGTGTTCCCATTCTTGCAAAAACAAATGTCAAACTGTGTCCTTTAGTCATGTGAATTGTTTTGCTGTGTGTTCTTAATGTTGACATTAATGATGTCAGCAAATTAGCTCTCCAGTGTAAGTGCAAGTAGCCTGAAACGTCATCTTGCAGAATTTTTCTTCTTGCTTTTAGTACGTAATACTTAGTATTTAATACGACCAGTATCCTGCTGGGACAGAGACATGGTGAAAGTCATGTAAAGTGACCCACTCTGCTTCCACCTGTACCCCGTTATGGTGGATTCTTGCCTCTGAACGGGATGACTGCCTTTCCATTCTTACCCTGCTCTGCCTGCACAGTGAGGAGATTACCCTTCTTGCCCAGGAGCACTCTAGACTTGCAGGCTATAGACTTGAGACGATCAAGTGCTCCTGAAAGACAGAATCTTCCCTGCTTTAAGATGAACAAGTTTCTTGGTAGTAGAGGAATTCATTGTCCCAGGAAAAGCTGGTACTAGCTCTAGCAAAAAACAAGCTAATAGGGAGTGAAGGGCAAACAGCTGGCATCCTTCCCATTTTTAACAGCAAGAGCTACGTATTCGGATATATATAACTAATACTCCAGGCTTCCTCATCCACTTTGTTTCCAGCGCACCTGACAGCGCTGTGGCCAAAGTCTGTTCCCAGCAAGGTGTGGTTGCAAACATAAGAGCCCAGCATAGCCCCTTCTCTTTTCCCTTTTGTCTTTAAACCTTCCTCCCATCAGTCATCATCTTCACACAAAGCTGTCTCTGAACCAGGCGACACTGTGCTTACACATTATGCTGAAATCATGATGCCATGATGAGGGGAAAGGGAAGCTCAGTATAAATTTTAGCTTTGCTTAGTATAAATATTTTTTATGTGAATGGGTAAACTTTCAAAAACTTCTGAAAGGAAAACTAGCAGATTAAAATCTCATCTAATACATCTTCTAAACAGTCCTATATTCTGGGTCTAAATTCTCAGTCTGCCCATCTCTGCAGGTCAGTAAAACCTCAGTAGAAATAGGATCAGGCTCTGTGAATCAAGAAAATGTGAATATACCAAAACAGCAAACGCTAAATCCATCTCACTGAGCAGATCGAGTATCTGAGTAGCATTTACAGGATTGATGCCAAAGACTGACTGTCTCAGGGGTTCACTTCTGATGGTGGCAGAAGGAGACACTGAATTAGAAAAGGTAGGTGAATAATATATAGTTACTGAGTTTGTCAGAACTGGCTAATAACAAACTGTTGCATTACACATTCTTACTGATTTTTATATCTAAAAGTACCATAAAGAGAGAGGTTAAATGGCCAGTTGGTAGACCACTGCCTCTCCATTTTAGAAATGGCATCTTGAGCTGTGAGTCCCTTTTAACGATGCTTAGAATTTTTAAACTTGGCATTGCAATGTTTATGTGTAATAGGAAGAAATGCTATCATGTTATTATGAAATGGTGTTCTGAGGGAGGACAGGATAGTTACCTGTTAATTTTATTGCAGCTTCTCCTTGGAATTTGGCTTTTGCATTTATCTGATTAGAATTAAAAAGGGGTTATTTTGTTTGCAATTTCTTTCTTTTCTGTGTCTTCCCTAATACAAGAACAGGCCAGAGAAACAGAAGTTGGCTCAAACACACACAGCCCAAAAGCTTTTGCAAATGTACACTTATAGATCATCTTATTTATTCTGATTTACCACATACCTTTTGAATTGTGCTCAAAGTGTTTTAGTGAGGAGACTCCAGCATCTTGCACCATAACTATTCTGCATACAGATGGTTGGGTACCAGTGGGGTTGTTTTATTTCTTGGTGGTAGTAATCGTGAGCGCCAAATGGACTGAAAAGCCTGTGTCATCTTGATTGATGAGACTCGAGATATTAGTGTCTGTTCCAAGGAAATGCAATCTTTCAGATCATTCTGATTCATCTAGGAGCAAATTGTGGTGTGTTTCAGAACTGACCAAAAAGTATTTATTGACTAGTTTGGTGAATTTCACAATTTTCCTTAAGTAAAATACATAACCTACTTTTTTTCTAAATTATTTGCACAATTCCATTTTTTTCTGACAAAAATGTTGAAATCTGCTAAAGATGATAATCCTAATGTAGCTATTAAATTAATTAAACAGCAATTAAAATTACCTTGAACTGTTATGGTTAAATCACTCAATCTATGAAAATATTTAATTCTAAATTACATTAATGGGATCCTTTTTACCCAGTATTTTGCATCAGATTATTTTAATTTAGTTTTCACAAGGATTATTTGGAGGCGAGGAACGTGCTTTGTGTATTTGTTTTTACTTAAACTCATTGACTTATCTGCATAAGAAAGGAAATAGCTTCTTTATCCTTATTCATAAAACGGCTTTGAAAAATAATTTGATAATTATTCTTGGATGGATGTGGACAAGATAATTTATATGGATTATTTTTTGCATACAATATAAAGTAAAATTGAAGTTTCCAACTCATTTTGGAGTAAAGTTCATTTGATGTAGTTCAGAAGGTATATGAAGTCCAAATCTGTATTAGGAGAATGGAACTGGTTATTTTTATTGCTTGACATTACATGGCTATTTATGTAGTTCAAACTGATAATGTCTATTTATGTTGTAAGAAAAGCTTTGAATGAGTAAGTGACTGCGGGGACAGTTGGGAAATAGGGGTGACCCACCTCTGCAAGGGCAGCCAGCAGGTCCACAGGGGACAACAGCAGAGCAGCTGGGCTTGGTGGTGATTTTGCTAAAACCCTGTGAGCAGAGACTGCCAGCAAAAATATCTTGAGTGAGCACTTTTCTGAGCCAGCCCAGTCCCTGTCTTGTAGTAACTGTCCCAAGCTCACTCAGTGAGACTTGCCATCTAGGTCCAGCTGTAGTGATGAAATGAGAGCTGCAGACATGCATGGATTAATTAGTATATACATCCGAAATTAAGCCTATGTATGCTACTTGGCTTTAATAGACATATTTATCTTATGTAAATTGAAATGTTCACTGTTCTAGAATGACTTTTGTTGTTATGTTAACATTCACATCTTCTAGCTGAATTATTTTGCAGAAACTATAGTGCCAGGTAGCAGTACTCTTCAGTGCTGTTTTTTGTATTGTATTTCTGATAACACTGACTGCTCGCAGGAACACAATCACATTTCGTAACAGTGCAATCTTACTAATCATAGACAGAAAAATTGCTAACTTACACATTAGTGCTAGTACACAGACTCAGAAATCCATTGCTTTTCAAGGACAGATTGAAATGTCCTGTGTCTTTGTCAGTACATGTGGGATGCAAGCTGTAAAAATAAGAATGTCTATAAACGTGTAACGAGGTGATCAGGAACCATACCAGTAAATTACACCATGCATATGCACATATAAAGAGAGATAACCTTACTTCTACACAGGTAACTTTATACTCAACGAAGTGCAAAAGGGAAACATTTTCTCTCTTCTGTTTGCATGTTTCATACCAGCAGCTGGGCTCATGCTTTTAGATGTAACACACTGTTTATTTAACTGGGTGACAGTACAATTTCCTACTGTTTTGTAGCAGCCACAGAAAAGAACAGGCGATAGAGTACCCCAGCTCCGATGAGTGAGACTGGCAAGCATGTGCTGGATTGGACCCTACTAGACTGTCTGGTCTATTTTTTGTTTGTGGGATATGTTGAGCCCAGTTTTCTTCAGGGAGGTATGTGCAATCATACCTTATCTGCCTACCTATCTGTCAGGTTGCTGCTTACTCTTTTTCTGACCCTGTGGTGTATTTGTTACAATAGCATGAAAAAAAAAAAAAAAAAGTGAATATATTCTATGTGTATAGTTTTATCAAAGTCATTTCTCTTCCAGTGTAGCTATTACTCATTTTCACTGTCTTGGCCTCTGTTCTGAAACTTGTGTCATTCTTATTCAGGCAGGGTTTTCTCAGCTACTTCGCATGTCGATCGGATGGCGCACACGATTGAGCTGGGGCCTTTGACTTTTACAATAGCTGTTCACAGCAAGAGGAAAGTGGAGAGATTCGAATATTACCAGAGGTGCATAGTTAAAAATGTGTCCTGCCTGGACTGTCGAAGTGCTTCTGTGGCGCTTTGGAGCTTGGGTAGTCAGACCCCTAGTCCCACTTAAGCAGTGGTGCAAAGGTCTCTCATAATACAAGCCTCCAGGCTCTTTGTACTCTGGAGAGCTTGTAGGCTGCTCTCTGCCATTTCCCACGCTAGAGAAGAAGGGACTTCCATCTATAACACACCAGGGACAGAGGCTGGCACAATGCATAGGGAGAGCATTTTTTATGCAAATGAATGCAGCAAATCGTGCATCCCGTCTCTCTAATAGAGATAATCCCTCTCAAGGTACAACTTTTTCTTGTGCTTTTGCTGGGAGGAGACATCTTTGCTCAACAGCCACCCACTTGTCCTGGGATGTACAGTATGTCACAGTACTGAAATGGGATTATGCAGCCCTTTGTGTCAGTGATGTGCACTAAAGCTGGCAGATGCAGGAAGGCCCAAGATTCTGCTTGACCTGAACAGCTTTTTCAGGCATCTCTGTTTGTTTTTCTTTTTTTTTCTCTCAGGGGTACCAAAACATTTTCCAGGACTTTTCTTACCAGTTTCTGTAACTGCTTCTTTTTCTCATTTAAAAAAAAAAAAAAAAAAAAAAAGGAAAAAAAGAAAAACAAGAAGAAAAAGATGGCTACATATGCATATTTTATATATATACGTGTGTGTATATGTATATATACACATACATTATATATACACATGTATATGTGTATATACATTTTTATATATATGGTTTTGTTGGACTTTGGTTTTTTAACGGTAACTCACTGTACACAGGTAGCTTTCTGTACGGTTCTGGGCACTGCGCCTCACTGAACTGTGTTTAGCTTCTCCAGAAGCCTCTATGGTGCTTCAGATCTTTTAGAGAGGGATCAGGGCTACACACCACTTAGTCTCTGATTCAGAGTGGAGCCCATGCATGTGTCCCATGGGAATCCAGGAGTATGGGGCAGCTGTACGTCCAAGTCTCCTGTTGACCCAGAGTCACGAAGCACATCCAGAACTAGATGAGGTGCAGGGCTTCTATAAGGGGGCTTATAAGAAAGATGGGGACAGACTTTTTGGTAGGGCCTGTAGCGATAGGACAACAAGTAATGGTTCTAAACTTAAGGAGGGTAGATTAAGACTAGTTGTAAGGAAGAAATTTTTTATGGTGAGAGTGGTGAAACACTGGACGAGATTGCCTGGAGAGGTTGTAGATGCGCCATCCCTGGAAACATTCAAGGTCAGGTTGGATGGGGCTTTGAGCAACCTGATCTCGTTGAAGATGTCCCTGCTTATTGCAGGGGGCATGGACTAGATGACCTTTAAAGGTCCCTTCCAACCCTAACCATTCTGTGATTCTACACCCCCTGCCTTAGATACAGCGTGAGAGCTCAGCTCCTCAGGAGCCTTCATCATTGCTCTCATGGAGCTCTGGATTCTCCCAGCTCTAGTCTCAGAAGAGAGTTACCCCTTATTCTCCCTAAGGTCTGGAGAGTTACCTACAGAATAGAGAAATAACTACTGGATCACGTAAATGCACTGCTGGTGAGGCCTGTTAAGTGGGAGCATAGCAAATCCAAGGCTGGAGCTGTTGGATCTGAGACTATAAGGTGAAGTGAGGCTTGGGCTTTTTCCTGTTCTGGGCTGGAGAAAGTTCAGATGTGGAAGCCTTGCTGCTATGATTGCCTGGTGTATGCACGGGAAAACATACAAAAGCTTCAGAAAAGTTCTGTTATTGCTTAGTGTATGGAGGGAAGTATGACCTCAGAAAAATTACTTGCAGAAGGTTTCTATCTAGCTGCCATTCAGATGGCATTTTGGTACATTGGCAGAACTGAACCCAGAGTGATGAAGTAGTGATTTTGAGATGAACTGCTAGTTGTTAGATGGGACCTGCTGATAATCCACAGTAGGAGAAAGGTCACACATTATTTGAAGCAGCCAAGTGTCATAATTATGACCTTCTTTAAATTGGCATTACTTGGTTTAAGTATTACAATGACTAATCATTTGATACAAAATCAAAATGCTCAGAAAATAAAAGTGCCTGGAGCTTCTGCATTGAAAAATGTCATTTTCATGACATGGCAATTTTTCATATGAGCCCTTGAAGCAGAGCTTGAGAATGTTGTGGGTTAGCCAGCATGCTGCAAATTGAACTGAAAATTTCCAGAGGTACTTGCGTGCCTTACAACTTGAGCTAACAAATTGGAGTTTGCATCTAGGACTGTATCTGGACTGAAACAGAGTTAACACAACCTCAGAGAGGGAACTGGAGCAACCTGTAAGTCTGAGAGACTTCAAGAGGACTTCTAGGCTATTCCCCCATACGAAATCAGAATCACCTATACCTATGTCACCCTGAAAAAGGTTTGTCTAACATCTTTAAGACCCTGTTGACAGACTACAGAGCCTATACAGATGCTATGCCTCAGTACTGCACTTAGCATCAGAAAGTTTTACTATTATGCTTTCTTGCTGTAAAATCTTGTGTTCATCATCAATATCGAGAACAAGTTATGTTCTTCTTTCCCGTCTGTCTTTTTTAAGTCAGTCTGGTTCATTTGACTTTTTCTTGCAAGTCCTGGTTTCTAGACTCTTTGTTCCATTCAGTGTCTTGACCTGTACACTAAATGTTATTTTGAGCATGCCCAAACTAGTTATGTGTCTCACAGCTTTGTCTGGGGGGAAAAAAAGAAAAAAGAGAAGAAAAAAAAAGTTTTAGCAGTTGAGGCTGTAGGAGAATCTGGGCTCTTTGTAACACACATTGACTGGCAAGTTGCATAGATGCAGGGGTGGATGGTGGTATGATATCCTCCATAAGCCAGCCATCACCTGCGCTAAGAAAAGAGTAAAAGAAAATAATTTGGAACTGAGAGACGCGTTGTATGGTGATGGTGATGACCCATCTGGGAATAACTGAAAGGCCCTTCAGGTGGAGGTAGACTTGCAAATTTGATGGTCCATATTGAAGAAATGTGTAGTACTCTGAGTGTACAGAAATCTAAGAACTGAGTAAATCATTAACATATTCTGTTGAAAGGAGGCTGCTTGTTTCTCAGCACAAAGGCTTCAGGAAAATGATGAAAAAAACCCAAAAAGAACAGAAGAATGAAGACAATAACTAGGAAGAAAGTCAGAGAACCTCTCCTGTTCCTTAGTGTTCACTTCATCTTCTCCACAATCATGGTTGCAAAAGTGACATGTTTCCTATTAATGGTATTAATTCCTGTAGCCTGCATGTCCTTAGTCCTAGAGTATCCTAACAAATGTGTTGCAGTTTGTTTGTGTAACTTGGCCAAACTTGCTCCGTGGTTGTGCCTACCATACAAGGGATCTCCGTGCAGATAAATACAAAATCCATCAAAACCCAGTTACTGCCAGGCAGTGGCTCCCGGGAGATCTGCATCCTGATGCGGGGGGAGAGGAGATCCTAGTCCCTTTCCGTTTCCCAGGCTGCGTGCCTCGCCACCCGCTCCCGCCGGCAGCCGGTGCGACCGGGAAAGAGGCGCGGCTGCGGGCGGGCGGCGGCACAAGGTGCTCGCTAGGTG
>JAVJGI010000014.1:24973570-24987865 GCA_035590275.1 Ibycter americanus | reverse complement strand
CTTTTAAATTCACCCCTTTAATTGTCCATCTTGGAATCTATTTTAGAAGATGAAGCTGTAATCTGCGACTAAATGATAAGGGAAGCGTTCTGGAACCATCTCAGAAAATTTAGCCCTGGAGCTGCTCCCTGTACTTGTACAGCCGGACGTTTGCAGGCGGTTGTGCAGCTCTGCCTATGCCACGGGTTTATCTTGGTGTAGTTTGGGAAAGGCTCAGCGCAAAGCCTGCCAGCAGTGATGCCGAGCAGAGGGCAGCCGTGACTTGCCGCGTTCCTCGGTGGCATGGGCAGCTCCTTCTTGAGCCAAGCACAAAACAGGACCCAGCTCTTGGCTGAAGCTTGGAGGCACGAGAGTACCACAAACGACAACTGCTTAATATTAAATAGTAATAACAACATTCATATTAACCACAGTAAGAGATACTAATGCGTACACGTGCTCACCATACAACCAAGCCTGGTGAAAGGGAGCACTCCCCCCCAGCACCCGAACCACCAACCAGCTCCTGGCTGGGCACCGAGGCAGCCCACACTGCCTCCGGCATCCTCATTCAGAGATTTTCCACTCAGCAGGATTTTGTAAACAGTGCCCCTCTTGCTGTTACTGAGGTTTTATACTTAACTTATACTTAAAACTTGGAAAATCAGCTACTCTGGATTCCTCCATCCTTTGGAAGCACACCCTGTCCTTGCCTTCCCATCCAGCTATCCCCCCCCAGCAAAACTCACCAGCCCAGCCCACCCTGCTCTCCTCGCTGGAGACCAGTCACCTCTTTATTACTGTTTTGAGCTAATTAATTCATTTCCGACCACAAAGAATACACAATTCACTAAATGCATTTAACTTCTGGTTTTTTTCTGTACCCTTCCAGAACCACCAAGGCAGTGCCAGCCTGAGGACAGCCCTGAAGAACGCAGGTCTTGGCGACTCTGAAGCTCTTTTGCTGTGGCTGCTGGCTCAGCCCTGTTACTCTTTACCACCAATTAAATATTAAACCAGTAGGATGTGTTGCCGTTGGGAACATATTTAAGCAGAACATCCAACTTTATCGTGGGTTCTAAGGTAACTTCACAACCTAACCTCCAGAGCGCAAACTCTTCTCATATACGTGGGAGTTCATCCTTTCAGAAGAAAACCTGGTCTTAATGTCAACTGTCAACCACCACTCTCTGACACACCAAGCCAGGAACGAACTAATCCAACACAGAAGGACAGCAACAAAACAAGGTCCTGCTACACGTTTGCTCAACAGAACATGTGCCAGGAGTAACTTCAAAGTAAAAACCTCCTTGCACAACACAGGCAGAGCCCAACGAATGTCGTGGTGACTCAGAAAATCCTGAGTGACACCATCTGAGTGCTCCGAGGCTGCCCAGGCTGGGAGTGGGGAGGCTGGAAAGCCCTGCCCAGGATGCGGTGCCAGGCACACATCGTGCGGGACAGGCACACCAAGGCTGGCAATGAAAATAAACCTGGGGATTTTGTGCATACCCCCATCGTCAATACGGAGCAGAGAACCTTGGTGCTTTCTACATCAGCTGGTATGAATTCACCTTTAATTTATAATTTCATAAGCCAGGGGTTCTCCGAGAAAAACTATTCTTAAACAGAAATACATTACCTGCTGCTCCTTACTACAGCACATATCAGCACAGAACCAGGCAACAGAAACCTCTTTAACATTTCTTGGAAGAAAGCCTTTATATTCACAAGTAACACCTCACATTGAGCAAAACATGCTCATAAAACTGGTCTTTGCACAGGCTATCTGCTGAGACACGTCCTGTCCTCTGCCAGACCATTAGGCATGGGCACTGGCAAGGAACCCTTTTCAGATGAGGTCTGAGCACATCAGTTTTAGTCCCATGGCCGTGAGACAACAGAAAGGGGATTCAATTTTCTTCCCTCAAGCTGGGAGGGAAACATCCCTTTCAAAATGTTATTGAAATAATAAAACATTTCAATAACCATACAGCTGCAGAGCAGCAGTGCTAGAAGTACACACCACGTTAAAGACCCTGGTAGAATTTTACGAGTCTGCTAAAAAACAGAACCCAAAATCCTCTGCAAATCCAAAACATGCAGACATGCACGCAAAGTCCCCCCAGCAACAGCTGGTTTAAAAAAAGGAAAATCATATGGGTGGAAAACCTCCAGTCAATCCCACCAGCACAGCCAAACACCCCTTTGCACTGATGTGCAACTGATGTACGGCAACAGCCATCAGCGAACAGGGATGGCCATGGCCACCTTCAATGTGGGGAAAAAGGCACAAAATTGCAAAATCTATCAGCTCCAGATGCAGAGGGATGGCTTTTTTTTTTTTTTTTTAGGTAGGTGCATCCTAAGAGCAACAGCCACAGCTCTGAGCATCGGGACAGCCGCTGCTGTAGGAACCCAGAATGAAGACAGTCTTTGCCCCCAAAGCCTTGAAGCTCCTTGTTTCACATGTGAGCCATGCGAAGAGGGGAGGAGCAGCCTTGTCTCCTCTATTTTATAGACATGCAAAACCAAATTCTCACTAGGACTAAGTGTGAGTGGATTATTTATGCAAGAAACTGCCAGTGCCTTGGGACTCCCGTTGTGGGGAAGAGCTTTCCCAGCAGCTTCTCTTGGCCGCGACCTCTGGTGCAGTTCCTGCGGCAGGTCCTGACATCTGCTGTGCCTCTGCCGGGGAGCCTGACCAGGAAGAGAGGAGCTGCAGATGCCACCACATTCATCTACCAACTCGAAGATTTTAAACAAAAGAGAAAGGGCGGTCTCACCCTGGGGATTAACTGCAGCAGGGAGGTTTCCTCTTCCCTGGCATCATCAGAGGCCAGTGAAAGCAGGGTAGATAACATTAACTCAGTTGCTGTGATTTCTCAAATTATTACAGCCAAGAACTTGCAAAATAAGAGCTGAATCACCCTGGGATAGAGCAGAAGGGCAGCCAGGGCCAAGCACTTAGTTTTTGCACTGTGCCTATGCAGAGAAATCCCTCCCCATACACACAATCCGTCGGCAGAGAAACTCTGCCTGTAACTTCATTAACATTAGGGAGCAAGGAGAAACTAAGCAGACTGGAGGACAGAGAGGCTATGGGCCAGGACCAGGAGCTGATGGAGCTGTTTTCATCACTTCCAGCCTAGACTCAAGAATTCTGCTTTTTGCAAGTGTATGGAGATGCCCTGATGGAGGAGGTGGTGTGGGAGCAGGCTGAGGAATTGCTGGTGCCTCCTGAACAAGGACACCCACACCCCCAATTTGATCTGGAAATCTGGCTTTGCAGTTGGCACGTGTATGTTAGGAAAAGCAATAGGAGCCTGTCTCTCCAGTTGCACTACGAGTGTGTCCTTTGGTGCTGGTTTCATAGAAAAAGGTCTGATACCTCCTCTACCATCCCTTGCACTGATCCAGCACAGCTGAGGTGCAGGCAGGAACGCTGCAGAGACCTGGCGTGCTGGGAAGGAAATGAAGGAAACCCAGAGAAAACAGATTGTGCTTTTATGTAAAAAAAGAAAAAGCAACCAAAACCAGAAGAAAAAGTTACATATACAAACACACCACACACATGCACATATTTTGTTGCAAGAAGTTATATAGTTGATTCCAGTCAGAGTCTGAGGCTACAACAGTTTAGTCCACAGGACTAAGGCTTCCGTATCACTGTTTTAAATAGGGTTTTCAACCATTAGGCACACAGTAATTACTACAGAGGCACAACACTGCCTAGATGAGGAGCAGAATCTCACCGCATACTAAAATTCTCATGATTTGGGTAATGCAGATCTGTTGCACAGACACTTGCACGCAGAAGTGGTGCCCGCTCACCTGCATACATATAGCATAACCCATCACCTAGGAAAAAAAAAAGTTATAGTCTATGTAGATACGCCAGTTTCTGCCTTTTCCTATAGTCATCCATACCATAAACCCCCAGGGGCAATCAGTGAGCCCCAGCACCTCCTCCAGGCAGAGCAGGGAAGCGCAAGCTGGTGCAAGAGCCGAAGGCACAGATGATGAGCAGGGCCACAGCACACTTTTGGACTTGGAGTCCTACCTCCAAGCTCCAAGAATCCCCCAGGGACTCAGATTCCCCATTTGAAGCCATGTGCAGGACAACCATGGCTGTAATAACTGAGAACTTTCAATAAGATCTCCAGCCACCGCTTCCAAGATGAAACCGAATCACAGCAAATTCATTTCCTGGCACAATTTTGTGGGAAAATAATAGCATTTCCTTTCCAGTTTTATTGAAAAGCAAGTTCAAATTCAATAGCAACAAATAAACTAGAAACATTCATGGCTCTGGAAGAACCTGCATCTCCTCTGCCTTTATTAACCTTGAAGCTGTTTGTCTGCTTTAACAGTGATACATATTTATAAAAACAAAAAAAGAAACCCAATGAAATGCAGTGATTTACAGGCCCAATAAAGGTTCCAGTTAAAAATCTGTAAAACCTTTGCAGAAACACGCAGATAAAAAAAAAGAGAGACAACGAAGTAGGAAAACTTTTATAATGTCCCATTTTCCTCTTAGTTAAACAAACATTCCTACTGAAAGAATTTACTGAAACATTAGATGCCCTCTGGCAAAATTAATGCAAACTACCCCAAAATCCACATTTTCCAAGGGTCTGTGTGTCTCTTCCATTCAACAGTCCGGTATTGGGAACCTGAACAAATAGCTTTACGCATGGAAAAAACTGGGACACAAGTTGTTTTTACTTCCCTTGTCTCATGGGAAGCAGAGAACAGAATGGCAAAACAGATACTTTCCACTAATTTTGTTGCAGATTTCCTCATTTTGGCAAAGAAATAGTTAATATCACCACAATCCAGACCTCTCTGGTGCAGATTGTACTCTATATTACACAAAATAACTTAAAATGCCTCTCTGAAGCTGCAGAGACTCTATTTTGGTCCAGCTTATCAGAATACCAGCTCACTCCCTGGATTTTAGTATCTAGAGCACTCTAGAGAATGTTTAAAACATTTGGAAAATTTAGAGATGAATCTCATTAAGAAATGACGTATCTTATTTTACATCCCATTTACAAGTTGATTTCTCTTTCGGGAAATTCTTTCAGGTTCCTGTTCTGTCTCCATTATTGAAAGCCCACTAATGATCCGCAGTTTATGTGAAATTATTGTTTCAGGTGCTTTTCTTAGCAATCCATTAAACAACATTAAATGCAATTTTGAGTGAGTTCTTTAAAAAAACAACATAATTTTCTTTTTCATTCCCATCTTCTCCTATTTTGCATGTCAATCATCTACATGTAATTCTTTCCAGCTGGAATATAAAAATTTAATCTATTTTAGTGTAATGACTGTAAGCAAACAGAGCGCAGTCCTGTTTTCTATTAGCTGACATTATAAATTATAATAGAGAGATAGAGTTCATCCCCTACCCACACATACGAACAGCTGTATGGGTTGAAGGAGGTGCCACTTTTACAACGTGCAGGACAAATGAATCATGCAGAGCAACAGGCTCTTTCGGCACCCAAAAGGTGCCTCTGTCTTGATCCAAAAGCTTTAGAAACCAGAGGGACACCCTTTTCCACCCCAGACAGGTCACCCTCTCCTGCTTTTGGGGCTGAGGTTGTGGGTGCAGACAGGCACAGCCCCCAACCTTGCACCAACGTTTGACGGCCACACTGTTCCACCATGCACCTTCCCCACGCCACCAACTCACCCAGCACCAAACTACACCGTGCTGCTCACCCCAGCGTACGCGTCCCACTGCAATACCTACTGCAGGCATCGCCTCCGTATAGCGGGAACAAGCATTTATTCATCCCTGGTATCTAAGCAGGATTCAAGGTAAATGGCCAAATACATCCCACCTCTAATCCGTCAAGCGGTCTGCAGAGCCAGCCTTGACCACCACTGCTATCTTTCAAGGGCCTGCTCGCTTTGTGGTTAAGACTTTGATAACCAGCTTCAAAGAATTCGGAGCCTGGACCAACAGCAAGCATCTGTGGCCAGATTATCCAAAACCTTATTAAAAACCCACACAAACCCAGACACCAACAAAAAACCACCAAAACATACAAGCTGCCACTTCTGAAGTCTCAGTCTGGCTCCTGGGACATGCCCCAGGAGCATTGCACTGCCTGTGGGTTTGGCCAATCCTGCATCTTATAAGCTTTTCCAAACAGGTTGGAGAAGTCACTAGAGGAAAAAAAGCTCACAGTCGCGAAAGCACCAAAATAGCTCACCGGTTTTACTAGCGGCATGGAATTACTGATTTTTATTTTCCTTTTAAACTCACTGGCTACCTTCAGGTGAAGGTATTTCTGTTTTTTCCCCCACTTCAGAAGACATTATTTCTGATTTCCTACATTAGCCTTCATGCCAGCAACTTTGTAAATATAAGAAACAGACCCTGTGTATATATCTAGCATCCGGGGAGCAACGTCTTGGACAAAGTCATTGCAATAACAGTAACAAGTCTCCATTTTTATAGCCTTTGAAGACATTTAGGCACTAAAAGCAATCCAGCTGCCAAGAAATAAAATAATTCTTATCTGGAAGAGATAATCCTTTGCATTTGCCTTGCCCAGGAAACCACTCTTGTATACAACCCGTGCTGCAGAACTTCCCTGTACTGCAGGGAAAAAGAGTTAAAAACCAAACACACACACCTGCAACTCGGAAAGCTTTCTGTTTTTACAATAGAAATAAACCAGTTCAATAAAGGCTTATCACAAGAAAAACTGCCATTCCAGTAAGGCTGCACAGAGCTGCAGCCCTTCAGCACCGCAGGTTTCCCCCCAGCACCAGCTCTGCCGCGGACACAAGGGCGACACAACAGCCCTTGCCGTGCCAGTGGGAAAAGTGTGCTGCTGAAAAGGCCATCAGCAAAACTGCGAAGAAGTTACAGCCTGCAATACAGCTTAATGCAGGGAAACACCCCGTTCCAGTGACGGCAGGGTCTGGGGACCGGGTTTCTGACTGAGGAGCATGGGATGCTCACCCCAGGGCGGCTGGCTAGGAGGGGAACGCGAGCGGCAGAAGCAACGTTTGAACTGATACCCACTGAAACCTTGCAAGGAAAGCCTGCGTTCGCTGCTTTTAGAGAACGCCAGCCCCAAGAGAGACACCGCCGCTGAAAGTCCACCCCGTGTCTCGAGCAGACTCGCACGGGCCAGCCTTCGGAGAGGTGCCCTGTATCGCTGCCACCCCAGCTGCTTCCCCCCCGGCAGCTAGAGAAAGCCATTAAAGCCAGGAAGCCCCCTCGAGGGAGCGAAGGTGAGGAGCAGAACTGCCGGCTGGGATGCGATCCCGCGCCGCCGATCGCTTTCAAAACAAATTTTGTGTTTTTTATTGGAACATTCCAGCGGAGAAGGAGGCCGCTGCGAGAGCCGGGGCTGGCGCAGCGCCAGCCACATCAGCTGTAATCAGATTATACAGTAGTGGCTTCAGAAAGCAGAAGCATGTTTATTATCAAGCCACTAACCAGACTGACATTAATTTGGTTGAAGCTAAGCTGAAACAGTCTTTCAGAATCATTTTCTGATTCAGATCACATTTACTTAGTCGATGTAAGTATTTTTTGCAAATTATGCTTAGGGAACGATGGCGGTTACAGCCTATTTTTCATTTGCGATTATACAAGTCAGTGCCTTTCTGAAAGAGTTTCCACTTAATTAAACTCTACTCTATTAAATTACTCCTAAAAAAAAAAAAAAAAAAAATCAGAGGGAATACTGTCCCTCAATGGGGGAACACAGCATACAGAGTGCCAATTTAAGTACAAGTTTGACATCTCTCTAAACCAGAGGGGGTTTTAGGTTTTGTCAAGCATTAACACGTCCAGTCCTTACTCGCAGGCAGAACCTGAACAATATGTGAATATTTTTGGCTACAGTCTCCTTAGGAGCTTTTCCTCAATAGGTAGAGCCTGAGACACCTAATGATTGCTAAAATAAATTATAAAAAAAGATGCAAGTGTAGTGATGCAGAAGTAGTATCCCAGACCACTACCAATGAAAGAACATCAGCCTCATCCCAAACAACACCTTTTTGTTTCGCTGGCAGATGTACCATTATGGCAATTTGTGCCATGCAGGGGGACATGCCCAGGGTAACTCAGATCCTGCACACCCACAGGCGCCAGGAGCTCGGAGCTGGCTGGGTTACTCTGCTCCTTCACAATAAAAAGCATAAACACATCCCGAGTCTGCCCTGGAGAGTGTGCAGGGCACACAAATCCTGTCTTTGGACACAAGCTTGAAGGTTCATTTCCCACCTGTTTTCGTGACGGATATGAGAAGCTAGTGGAAGAGAAGGAAAAAGCAGAAGTTAAAATATGGGGAGTTCAAACCCCTTCACTATCACACCTCCAAGTGATCCCGCTGGATGCAATTTGCGCCAGCCCAGCTCTACTCATTCCCAGCATTTAGCAAACCAATGCCATGCCACGGGGCTTGGTCACATTTCCCCACCATGGTACCTTGATTTTTTTTTTTTTTCTTTTTAAAAAGGTTTTTTAGTGGCTATCTTGAGTAGAATGATGAATGTGCCAGCAGTACATAGGATGATGCATCTCCTGCAAGCAGCAGATGGGAAAACCTGCAGGTGTGGCTGGGAATAGCTGCGCTAAATTCTGGCCAGAGGAATTTCCTTCAGCCCATTTAAAGAGTCCCCTGCAACCTCAGCTGGACACCGTTTATGCATTTATTTTCTATTCTAAGTCAACACAGATGTAAAAAGTCCCAAGTTGCATTTCAGTAGCAAACCAAATGACTTTCATACTGCTCATTCACAGCCTGCAAAGTGCGCTCGGATGGAGAGCGGTGCCACAGGGAGCACGTTATCGGCTGTAACATTTCCAGGCTTTCGTGGCTGCACAGATCCCGTTTCTCAAGTTCATACATGGATTGAGGTTTAAAAAAAGCACACTGTGAACAAGAACATCTAAGACTCACAATTTCCCCTTGCACCCGGATGGTTTCTGAGCAGCAGCTGCCCAGTTTGCTCATAAGCACCCTGAGCGGGGTGCACACAGCAGGCGCTCGCCCAGCCTGGCATCGGTGATTCCTGCCAAAGATTCTGCTTTTAAGGCTTGACATGTAAATCGAGTGGATGGTGCTTGCAGGGAGATAGGAATATAATGCTTTTGTCCATCTTCTGCAAGAATGTGTTTAATTTCAGAGAACTAACCTATTCTTCAGGGTACTGCATATGAAGAAGCTGTTGGGGTATGGATTCTATCCATCTTATCTATCGAGGATATAGTTATAAGAAACCATTCTGTTATAAGGCTGTTAGCGTCCAGCTCTTGTAGGCTTTGCAATTCCCAGTTTAATAGAAGTCGAGAGCAAACCACATTGTCCGCAGTGTTCATCATTAACACAGCTCTGATGGCATCCCTGGACAAAAAGTACAATACAATATTGCAATAAGAAACTACAAGCCACAGGGAAAAAAAGCTCATTGGCATGTATCAGGTGTCAATTAAAGAAAAATTTGAGGGGTGCTCGCCAGCTGATGACCAATTGCCAATTCACACCCGAACAGCCCCATCGCCCCTCCCGGCTCTCCCCATATTTTGCAAGCAGACATGAGCAGGGTGCAGGCACAGGGAGGTAGAAGCTGCAGGTGCCACGTCCTGCCGAGTCTCACCGAGTGCCCGGAGCCCCCTTCAGCACATCGCCGCGGCTGGCGCTGCTCTGCCCATGTCCCACGGCAAAGTGGGAATCGCATGCTCCGCATCCTGCTGGCCAGCGCTGCTTCCCACTCCGGAGATGACACATAAAGGTCAGCCAGTCCAGACTGGTTCATATTAAAAAAAATAATAAAATCAAAAACCAAAACAAAACCCCCCAAACCCCACCCTTCATCCTTCTGAAGGGCAGAAGTAAATCACCTCGTTAGAGACCAGACTTGTCTCTGGAGCAATTCCTCAGGAGCAGCAGTCCCAGGCTATGGCTGCAGCAGTAAACCAAGCCTGCCAGGATAACTTGGTCTGCTCTGGAAGTGCAGCTCCATTTCTGGAGCACACTTTTAGACAGACACTTCTCTCTGTGCCCATTAAGATGGTAACTGAAGTGGAATAAATATTTACTGCCTAGACTTTATTACAAGCATGAACAAAGCCCCGCTGGATTTTTCAACCTGCAGAACTAAAGTCCTTGTGAAAGGAGGAAAGCAAAGTCCTTCTGCTTCTCTTGGTTTAGAAAGAGTCACACTAATTTCCTGCAAATTAATCCAGCAGATTGAAAAACAGATAACAACGCAGCTAATAACAAAATAGATTGGACACTAAAACAAAACCCTGGGTTCAGACAACTCCGTCTGCAAGACAGTGAAATTCCCATGTTCATTGCTGAAAATGGGAACGATGCAGCCAGAGATCCGGGCAGTCAGGTGCTGGAGTTGCCTGCTCTGTCCTTGTGATGTGTGTGACATCTGGTCATCTGGTGAGGAAATACCAGGGATCATTTAGTTTTAATTGTGACCGACGGGATGGCGAGGGCTCAACATGCTGCTGCAAAGGACAGCGAAGGTCTCCCCTGGAGTTTGATGCCGGGAAACTTCAAACTGCAAAGATCCTTTTCCGAAGGAAAAGTGAATAATCTGCTATCGCAAAGGGGGTTGGGGGTGGGGGAAGAATAACAAATCAGGAGGGAAAAATGTACTGAAATATTTACACAGCTGGTTTTTCAGGACAGTGCTTTTAAGATTGGCTGGTTTTCAGCCACAGAGTTCAAAAAATAGTCTTAATCCATGAGCAGCATTTCCACCGCTGTGACAGAAACCAGCTCGGTAAAACCGCTGCATGGGCCATACCTGACTTTCCTTTGCTACTCCCATTTCAGACCCAGGTGTGTCTTCAGAAGGACACGAGACTATTGTCATTCTGATGTTTGTAGATGCTTTCTGGAAAAAAACTGGTTTACAAGTTCCTTCGAATTATTTTTTGCATGTCCTCCCCTAGACACCAACCACGTTCCAAAAAAACGATTCCTTTTAAAAATATCAGTAGGATGTGCTAAGTGTGACGGTACTAAAAATAAAATAAAATTCAAAATTACTGGATTATTCAAATGCAAGATAACACTGAAAATGCAAAGAGCTGAAGTAATAAACTCACATCTGATTTTACTTTTGTTCCCTACAAATTAAATGTCAGCACAATCGCTGCCTTCGGGACAGGGAAATACAACACCACTAGGGCATTTTCACCAGTGCCCGGACACGGCGACCGCACACCCGCTTCCTTTCAAAGGAGAGCCCTTTGGATCCGCAACAGCATTCTCGCGCTTCTCACACACATTTTTTAAATTGCCATCAGGAAATATAATAAAACTGAAACAAATAAGGTCCAGAGAGAAGCCTGGCTCGGTGTTGCCTTCTGAAGATGGCTTTTAGCCGAAACACTTATTCCTACATTTATTTCTTAGCCAGTAGGAGCTAGAGAGGAGCAGGACACCGGAGGTCCAGCCTTGGCCAAGGGACCAGAGGAGCCTGCCATTCCTAGCACAGAAAAAGATGACAGATGGGATGGATTTCCATCTACAAACACAACAAACAAGAGGTATGCCCAGTTTTGTTTTTAAAAAAGCTGTTTAAACTATGGGACAGTGTTGGCATAAGAATAATAAACTGATGTTAAAAAAATTAGGAGTTTTGTGACTGACAGATCTGGAATAGGTTTTTTGGATAATTGGGTACAGACAAAAAAAAGCAGTCGTAAGACAGAGCTTCACCAATTTAAACCTAGCATTAAACAAATGCCATTACTGGCTGGGAAGCGCTCTCAGGAGATCCATCATCCCTGTGCTGTCTCAACCTTCCTGGAGCATCTCTGAATGATACAGAGGGAGTCGAATCAAGAAGTTCCCTGTAGGGAGCCTGCTGGGACACACTTGATAGTCCGCAGTCACCAGAGCTGAGCCGCATTAGCAGCTTTAAAACCCCTGACTCCTCTTGGTAATTACACTTCACATGTGTTACTGTTTCAGCACAGGAACTGGCTGTCTGATCAATGACGGCTTTTGCTGGATCTCTTACTTAAATGTTAGCCGACATCAGCTATTCGAGCGCTCTCCAAACCTACTTGCATCAGACCGCTGAAGGCAACCAGAAAACATCAACACATCGCTACCGCACCAGGAGGAGGATGCTGATGGCCTGTCTTCACAGCATGCGACGGGTAAAGCAGAAGCTGTATGGGAGAGACACTACCCAACGTATATTTTCCTCATTCAAGAGACATCTCTCTATAGGAGCTTCTTGTTCTCTCTCCTGCAGATTAAGCCAAACAGGGCTTTTTGTACCTACAGCCCTTTCCATGCAGTGCGTGCTCCCATTAAGAGTTTCTTAAAGGTCAGCAATCTTTCTGCATTATAATTTAATGTCAGAGACATGTATGAAACCAGAAGGCTAGCCACCATTTGAAAGCGGTGCTTACAATAACACATGGCTGATTTTCCCAAAATATTACAGTTGCACGTCTCTAAAACAAACCACAAGGGGAAGCAAATGAAGTGTAATACAGAAAGATCACTCTGGCATTCCATATTCTAGGTCTTGTTACTAAATTGATTTGTCATTTTATAAAATATTGTATCTAAAATAAATTTGCTAAAGACAAAACCAGCAATCTATTCCAATTTCTTTATTGTATTTCATTACTTCACTGGCTTAGAGTAGTAGTATGGGAAATACTCTGCTTTTAAAGCAAGCTTTCTTCTCCCCAGGCCTCTTAGCATGTTTTCAGGCTTGGATCACAAACACAATATAAATCATTTGAAAAGAGTCACAGACGTTTTCAAATAACACGAAACATTAATGTATTTGTTTTTTTAAACACACATTATCATTTGGAGCTGAAGTACCTGACAGTAGCAATTTAAACAATGTGAAAGGAACAGATACTTTTATTTTATGCATGTCCAGTAACTCATTAGTATAAGATGAATAGATTTTTAACATATGGTGTAATGGGATCGTTTGTTAGTTTTTTTGAACCCTGTTGAAAAGTTTATCGAAGCAGCTATGGGAAGTTCAAGTTCTTGTAAATGGAAATAACAATACTCAAAAGTTCAAGATAATCTATCAGTGCTTTAATAAGGCTTCCCCCTAAAACGCTGATTAGAGCGGGCGATTATTTCTTTCGCAGTTTAAAACGTTCACATTGCTGCATAAACGCTGATACAGCGCCAGGAGCAGAATGGAAAGCGTTTTTGCTTTATTCATTTGAAAAGATCGAATTTCGCTTCCGCAGACCAAACCCAGTAAGCAAACCAATTGTCTAAGTTGTCCTAAATTCAGCTTAAAATCAGTGCGGTCGCGTACCTAAGAGTAACACAGCTCTGGGTTGAAGCTTGACATTTGCCTGTGTTTCCTTGTCATACACAGCGGAGAAGCCACCACCATCACCCTTCCAGAGCCGCAGGCTTTACTCCAGCAAGTACTTTATTAAGCCAGCAAGGGCAGACATATGCTGGGAAAACTGGGACTCCATTGAAAAATTTGCAGAACTGGATCTATCTCGAGTTGGAAGCTTTTGGTGGGGAAATACAGCACTTGTGGACTTACTGATTAAGCAGCTTCACGGTCTCAGAAAGACCATTAAAGGACAGAATGAAATATTTGTCTTCTGCACACGTACAGGTTTTAACACACTAAATACACAGCTGAAAGGAAAGAACTGCTCACAGATACATTTCAGCGGTATGAGCCATCTCCTACAGTTGGGATGGTTATATCAATATATAGACTTTCTTTTGCCCCAGGCTGAGGTGGCAGAGGGAGGCAGGGGGTAAGATCTTTTGGATCTTCTTGTAGGGAATTTGCTGCTACTAAAACTGATACAGCCCATTCTCACTGAAAGCAGGTAACAGCTCTGTGAGAAGCTCAGCCAAGGGCTGGAGGGAAGAGGAGCTGCTGGTCCAACCCTCACCACAGCCACCCACAAGAGGGGTTGGAGATCACCCCCTCTACAACACCACACGTGGGCAAAAAAGCGAGGTGGTCAGACTCAGCCATCTTGTAGAAGTCAACAGAGCTACACCGATTTACACCAGCACAGGATCCAGACCTTATCATCCGGAGAGAAGTGCTAATCATCACAACTTGCCCAGGGTTATTTTTACATTGTGCAAAATGGAGAGGAAAGGATGGAAAACAAAATAATCTCCTAAGGACAAAAAGCAGCTAGAAGAACACGCACGATACCGATGCTGATGCATGGAAACATCCGGCCAAGATGGGACGGAGACTGAAGTTTTCTCCCTCCACATTAATGGGAACACATTGAAACCTGACAATGGCTCTGTCCTATGGAAATCCACG
>JAVJGI010000014.1:24880144-24966889 GCA_035590275.1 Ibycter americanus | reverse complement strand
TGACTAATACTTTAAAAATCAATACGAGCATCCCTTGGGTACTCTCCTTTTGGAGGCTGCTCTTTGCTGTTTAGCACGGAGCCCAGAAGCTGCATGAGCCGTGCTGCCCAGACCCCCGCGGGCTCAGGGCACTGCTGCTGCAGGTCCCCTTTCACCCATCTGATTTTTCAAGTCTCTAGAGGCTTTTCAAAACTCTGCTCTCATTTTACACGCTGTGCCACTCAGCTGCCTGCACAGAGTGGCCACCACGCTTTTAATAACTTGGGGTTAGGGAATATGTGTATTTTAGTAGTACTGATGACTCGCACTGATGAATCGCATCAGGAACTGTTTGCAGAAATCAAAGATTAACCAGTTCTTTTTTAAACCAGTAACACCTTCCCTTTTCCCTCTAACATGAGTTTTGGTTATTCTTTGTTAAGTAGCGTAATCTTCCTCTTCAGTATTTAACACTGAATAATGGGGGTGTATGGGTTTCAACCTCATTACAAAGCAAAACCCACTCCACGTTTCTCCCAGAGACACTATTAAAGCTTTTAAGTGGGACTAGACACACCGTGATGGAGCGCACAGATATTTGAAACAAGGGAAAGAAGAAAACACAGCAGTGCAGGGTTTTATGGCAGGGGCTTAAATATGGAATTTATTAATGTGTTTGTGTAGCAGATGCAATACCCCAGTGTCATTTTCAAAGAAAGCAGACTTGAGTTCTTAGGGTATATTAAGAGCAGTATTAAACCTCAGTTTTAAAAACAAGCTATTTTTTCTTTTTAGAGTTCAGACTGCAGCTGAGGGGAGCCGCTAAGCTTTATTTCCCTCACTAGCAAAACTACAGTGGCTCACAGCAGAGTGAAAATCCCCCTTGCAGTACTTGCGAGCTGCAGGGCTACGGATTTACCACTTCGGAGAGCTAATTCCTGCAGCTGCTTCCCAACACTCCAGCTCCTCATTTCCGCTACACCGAAAACACCTGGCTGAGGAAGGAACAGCCCTGGGAGACCTGCTTGTTGATACCAGTCTGGATGTGCTCTGCTCAGCCTGAGACGAAGGAGCTCAGCGTTTCGCCTAAAAAAAACCCCACATACTGCTGAAGCTCTGATTTTGCTCTGACCAAACCTCAAACCAAAGCTTTTTTGGTTTAATCTGCAAGAGGGGAAAATAATTTTTATTTTTCCTTTTGGGACATGCCTACAAATACTTCTATCTGGCTGGGAATTGGTGTTAAAACCCACATGAAAGGTCTTACCAGGCCAATACGAATGGCCACTAACCCCACCGGGGCACAGCCAGCACAAGAAGCCGCAGCAGGGCGCACACCGCCTGCATCAAGCCCTTCCCTCCCTTCTCCTTTCCCACTCAGCACTACATATCTAGGACACAGCTCCCGTGCTTCCAACGGCCAACTTTTTACACCACCATTCCCAACAGCGGGGCGAACACTCCCATGAAAACAGCAAGTTCATGAAAACCAAGGGCAATTCCCAGCCTGGAGTCCCCATGCCATCGCGTCCCTCCCCCAGCACCGCCTCCTCTTGCGGGACAAATGACTCCATGTTTGTATTAGGCAAGATTAAGTTATTTAGATTTAGCTGTGCAGCTGTCGCAAATCAAAATGAAAGAAAAATATCTTAAGTATAATCTCTGTTTATCTAACTGTTTCTGCTCATGTCTCTAATTTCTTCTTAGCTCCAACACTGGAGCCCTCATAGGGTTTCCCCATCAGCTGCGGCCGATCCGTCTGCCAGCCGTGCCCCGTCCGACGGCACTGCCCACAGAGGGAATACCGCAACCCACGAGTGATTTTATTGAAGGGGTCTGAGTGAGCACACTTGTCATCAGCCTCCTCGGACATCTGAAGAGCCACTGCGGCTGCCTTTCATTGCCCGTTAGCACATCAGCGCTAACATGGATCTGCCCTGGCGTAGCAGACGATAACACACAATGGTTCTTGTATGCACCCAGCACGTTTTATCAAACAACCTAACCTAATCCTCACGAAAACATTGGCTGGTGAAGTATATTGGCGTCTACAAGATTTTTGTGGTCTGTTAAGCTGTTTTGTTCTGCATAGTTGTGCTTCCTGTAGTGCACGAGCGGTGCCAGCGCTGGCTCTCTGTGGCGGCGTGGGCAGACAGAGCGGTTATTATGTGCTTTGCGAGGGCTCGTGTTGAGCCTTGGAGCTCACGGCATGTCGTGGGGGGGCCTCCCAATGTGAAAGGAGGATGGAGAGGTGCTCCCCAGCCTTTTGCAAGTATGCCGCAACAATCTTTAATTAATCTGGAAAAACCGCTCAACATGGGTTTAATGTTTTATCCAAGTGTTGCAAGTCTCACAGTAAGACTCTCCCAACATTTTGGTGCCGGAATGGTGCCGAGCCCAAATCTAGAACCAGATTTATAAAATGACCCCATAAACCCCAAAAATACCTGCTGTGACTCACATTCTCACACAAAGTCCAACAGCGAATCTCATAGATACATATGGGTTACTTGCACCTCCAAAGTAATTTTAATGTTCCTTGGAGTAGAGTTTCTGGATCCCAAAAATCACTGAAAGTATATTACACTGTTTGTAATATTTAGCGTGGACATGATTACATTCCTACATCAACTGCTCTAGGCAAAATCCAAAGTGTCTTTGGAGTAAAAATAAAAAGCTCAAATGAATTCTGCTGGTTCCCTTATCCCAATCATTTACAGCACACTGGCTCTCTAGTGTTTCAACATTTTGGATTCGAAGGTAGATGAAAGCTCTAAACAAGCTGTCCTGTCCATCACAGGCCCATTCCGCATCTTTTGAGTCATAAAACTGTCATCCAGAAGTGGGTGGGAAAGAGGAAATTTATTATTTTTGATACAGAATTTACTTCAGGTGAATTATACCAAGTGAGCCCACAGCCGGGACGTTCTCTACACACATCCATCCTCCTTGCCTTCGGGGAGGCAACGGGCTGCCGTGACGCCGCCAGTGCTTTCAGGCTGAACCCAAGCCATCCCAGAGCTGTTGAAACGCTAACAAGTGACACCACTTCCAGCTTGCTAGAGGTAAAACACCGGATTTCTCTACCTTGGCTTTGCCACGTACCTACCGGCAGGGCTGAGGATGATGCAACTTCTCTCTCTATAGAGACACCTCGTTCAAAGGTCCTTCCCCTGCTTTTGGGGAGGCTGTGTGTTGGAGTCAGACCAGAGCTATGACTGACTGTCACACATTTCAGTAATTATCCTGAGGCTGCGAAATCGTTTCTGCGCTTTATAGATCGGAGACAAAGCGACAACAATTTGTCAAGCTTTGCTTGCACGGTGCTTGAGGTGCAAACCAAACCCAAGTGCTCCCAGCTCCTCCAGCCCGCAGCCCCTTCCCACAGCACCCTTCCCTTCTCCGTCAGGTAGCACAGCTCGCTCTGCCAGCATCTGCGCTTTTATTAATTACTGACTAACAGCAGGACACGAGCTGGTTACTCCTGCTTATGAAAGAGCAAGAGCGGGAGATAGGTGGAGAGCCCACCAAAACCGCCATCAGAGCCACACTGTTCATGGACGAAGGGAAGGGTTCACCATCTCCTCTTCCACCACAAGCTGCACTAGTCTCACTTGAAGAAAATTACACCCACCCTGCAGGCTCCTCCCCTACGGTAATAGGTGTATAACTGTCGATTAACCAGGCTTTGAAACCTTTGTTTTTCGGCAAAGGAGTCTGGTTTTCCACACTGTGTGTGTGCAAGTATGCACAATAAGAACCAGACCCATCCTGGGTGGTATGGAGACAGTAAGCTCATCAGAAACTGCGTACTCTACCATATGAGACATCGTTTTATTTGATGCCAAAGAGGAAAAGGGGGTGGGTGGAAGGAGGATATGTAGTGCGTTTTCTCCCTCCTCTCCCTGCCCAGGCACGATCAATTTTTGTAAACTCACAGTGGAGCCTGTTTCCACCCAAAGGGCACTCATGCAGCTCTCAGACATATGTTCTACGTCTCAACAAAACACCATTAGAAACAACTTACAGCAAACACAACAGCCTGTTCTCCTGGAATTTCTATTAGAAACATTATTGAAGGGGTTAAAAGTGATCAGTAGGGATTCTCATAAGATGCTCTACAGCACATATTTAAAAAAGAATTCTATAAAAATATGTACAAAACCAGTATTATAAAATTATGTTCACAATGAAGAACTGAATCACCAGAGCCAAAAAGTAGTGAGCAATTTTGTTCTCAGCGTACTTTCACTGTAACATATTTTACGACCGTTTGACTGACGTCAAATTCAATAACACATCATTAATAGGATTTTTGTTCAGTTTCTACTCAGATGTTTTTCCTGTTTCAAATCTCTCCTTATAAATCTCAAATTAGATTTTATACAAGGGGATTTATCAACATTTAAAAGAAAATATGAACGTAACTGACGCTTGAATTGATAGACCATAAAAGCGCACCAGGATGAGTTTTTATCACCAACAGGATGCAAGTTAACACACCGTAGCCCTATGCTATGGTTATTGCCGGGTAAGGCCAGTGCCATCACTCCTAGCAACTTCTTCAAAGGGAAGAAGAAATCAGACAAGCAGTAACTCCACAAGAAGAATGTGAATAAAAAGATCTGTATGTTAGACAAAAGGTTGTGGTGTAACGAGGCTGTAAACAAGGAGGGAAGTTTTCTCATTTTTGCTGTACTCCCACCAGAAACCAGAGCAGCAACAGGTCACTCAAGTTCTTCTGCAACCACAACACTACCTCCATATAGGACAGGAGTAAAAAAAAAAAATTAAAAAAATGAGGTGGCTAAAAGCAACCTGAAAAGGGCCTTGTAGTGAATTGACCAAGCAGAGGTAGCATAAACACAAAAAGGACAGCTATGATCTAGTGCATGCTGCTGCCTGACCCCTAGGAAAATGGAAAAGATAAAGTTTAGGTTGGCAGCCAGGAGAAACATCCCATTAGGAAGATGTATGGGCTCATGGCATCAGCTCCCACAGGGAGAAGTAGAAAAGCAGCTTCTTGCTACTTTTAAAAAATCACCTAAATGGCTTTGTGGGAGGGCACAATCCTGCACGGGAGAATCCAGAAGCGAGGCAGGATTAGGGGGATAAAGATTTATCTTGTTTCAGCTTTACTACCACCAGCAGCTTTGCTAACACCGCAGCAAGACTGAGACACGACTTTCTGAAGCCTCTCAAGCTGAGACATCCCCCAGCAAGAACCACGGGCAGACTGCCCGGCTGCCTCCCCTGTGCAGCCCAGCACCATGCAGGGATGCTGGATGCAGCCTGTCCCTACACAGGGACAGCAAGAGGAGTGGCAGGGAACGCGTGGAATAAAGAAACAGCAATAGGCACTATGCATCTTACCTCCAGGTGATTGGTAGGGGGCCAGCACATGTTGGAAACAACTACTATTATTTTTTTTTTTAACTATTCAACAGGGATCTAAGTACATGTTAATGAGCAGCTGGCCCCAAGCCCACTGCCAGGGAGAAGCTGTCGATCAGTGCGGCCAACTCTCCCAGCGGTGGTGCAAGCCGTAGGAGAAGTCAGGCACTGGGGAAGTGCCAGTTTTATAATTGCAGAGAAAAACTTCAGGATGAGGGAGGGGGAAAAAAGAAAAAGCCCCTATGCTGAGCATCCCAAAAGCTGCAATTTGGTGAGACTGAAGAATCCCAGCTAATGAAGCCCCTTCCCTCAGACTTTCATTGGGAAATTAGTGCAGATGTATAAAACGTGCTGGCTTTGAGTAAGGATGAGGGTTGGCGGCACGGTGCCATGGAAGGGTGCCTGGGAGTGGGCACCCTGTCAAAATCAAGGCTGAAGCTCAACCTGGGGCACACACCAATTACCCTGGCACACAGCAAACCATCACTGCCTCACCTGAGACCACCACCAGTCCCAAGCCACCCCGTGAGGTTGGAGAACACATGATTTCTGAGCACTGACATTGACTAAGTATCAGGAATACCCACCAAAACACACCAGCATCAGGAAGGCAATGAGGGATGAAACCTGGACCACATCTCACCTGTGCTCATTTGTTTTTTCACTTGGAGCCTGTCCCACCAGCATGAAGCAGCAATGGGGCAGCAGAAGCTCCACAAGAAGATCTGCCACCCCAGCATTGAGGTACTTGTGAGTGCTGACAAGGGTGGCTTGGCCATAACTTGTCTCCACCACACAAATGCCACAAGTGAGAAGAGCCGGGGAGGAAAACCCCAATAAAACATCAAGACCTAGGAGTTATGTTAGCATAGATGTGACTGCAGAAGGACTATGTGGACATCAAGGGAGAAGAGACATCAATGCCTCAGGCCCACAGTTCATCTTAGCAGTCCCCTCCCCTCAGTATACCTCCCCCAACCCAAACCCATCCTAACTGCAAACAAATGAAAAACAAACTTGGACTCTCAAATGACTAATTTTAGTTTTGGATTTGTTCCTCTTTTTATTCCCTTCCCTTAAAAAAAAAAAAAAAAGGACTAAGGCTGTAAGGTATAATGAAAGCAGCATGTGAATGCAATAAACCAACTGCAGAGCAACCTAAACACCCATGTGTAGCTGATCTGAATTATTTAAGCTTGGGGGAGATTCATAGCACAGCTCAGCCCCAGCTTTGCCACGCAGCAGCATCCACAGCCCGCAACAGAGACGGACACGTAGCTGCACCCCCAAGACCCCAAACTGCCAGGTGCTACAGAAAAGCGTTAACGCAGTCATGCCTGGGTTTTCTCCCCATTACTGCTCACTCCATTTCTGGACTTTGCTTTTGAGATGTGCTTCCCATCCCCAACAGCATCCTTCAGTGAGCCAAGAGCCCCACTCCAGCTGGGGGGCAGACACACAGCTTTCCTTGGCAAAACTCCTTTTCCCCATATGATCTGACAGAGACCAGCCACCGCTGCTTGCTGTGTCCCACTAAAGCAAAGGTATTCACACGTCTTGGGTCTTTGGGTCACTTTCCAGAGCTGCAGCAAGAAAGCTGGCAGCATTGGGGCACGGTCTCCTGCTCCGTGAGTTGGAGAGGCTCAACTAGACAGCAGCGTGTTTGCGCTTTCAGGAAATGTGGGAGCATTTCCAAAAGGAAAAACCACAAAAAGAGTGCCTCTCAACACAGGACACCCCAGTGCTAGTAAGTTTTTAGCAGTTAAAAAAAAGTAAGCAGCTCCCAAGCTGCCCATGCAAGAGTCAGCTCTGCATCCAGCTGGTATTTCTGAGATAAACTTGCTTCAGGTACAGCACATAAAGAACAGTTCATCCCTTGGCTCTTTGGGTTTCACAGCCCAGGCAATATTTCACATACCACATGAAACTTGAACACGTTGTGCTTTAAGGAGATCAGATTCAGTAATTATAAACGCAGTACTCCAGCAACACTGAAATTCAGCTGGATTCATCTCTCTGCATTTCCAAACAATATGGGAATTATTGGCTTATTAAGGTGAAGGACATCTGTGTATTTTAATAAAGTTAACACAGCTCTAGCAATGACTACCAGGACCACAACCTAGAAGGGCTTGCAATCATTTTGTAATTAAAATAAGCCATCGATTCACCACATGGCCCAGGGCAGATTGCTGTGGGCTTCCTTAGGCCGTGGTCAACCCAGCTGAAAATCTAGGTAAAAGCAAGCTGAAAGCCAGATGCTACTTCTCAGCTGCTCTCTCCTGGGTAAATTGAGTACAAGAACCTCAATCACGTCGGCACAGCTGAGCAGCACCCCAGCACCAAGCACTTACATCCATGAGCAGGACTGGAGAAAGACTCCACCCCAATAAGCCCCCTCTACCTTTCAAATGCATCCCCTTGCCCTTTTTCCACAGCAGCAGGTTTGAGGGTTTGGGCTGGTTTTTGCCTAGAAAACAAGCAGCTGGCCGCATACAGGCTTGGCTACTCCATGCAGCAAGAGGGCTGCTGCAGTTACCCAAGTGTGCAACATGAGAAGCATTTATCTGGGTGGCAGCACCAACGGTACTCGATCAGGACCTGACCCAGCCTCAGAAGAGCCATTTCCACATGTTATTTTCTGTAACCGAGTCGGTTCCCAGCCTGTTTCACCACACAGAGTGGCAGATGCTACTTATGCTGGCATTGCTGCTGCAAGCAGCATTGGTTGGATGACAGCTTGAAATAACTCCCTACTTCATCAGGGTAACCAAGAGCAGACATCGGCTCCTGCTTCTTCCAGCTCCTTTGTAGCATTGGATCCCAAAATAGAGCTAGGGATATGATTCGAAGTTCTGAGGTTTTCGTTGTTGTTGTCTTTTAAACTCCAGTCTCGGAGTCTATTTGCAAAACCACAGACCAAATACAAGCCATTCCGCAGTCATGATACTTTGTGGTAAGATTAAAAAAAAAGTCTGGAAGACCCTCTTGGTAAACTACGCACATAGTATTTCAAAGCCACGTATAACTTCATTATGTAGTAAATCAAAATGACTTCAGCGTTTAAGCAGCACAATATTCCGTGGAAGAGTTGAGTGTTGTTTTTTTTAAACATTTGTCATATTACAGAATTTACAGTCATCCCAAACACGAACCATGGGCTGCAATCACGCAAGTGGCTCTGCAGACCCAGTAGGCGTACAGAGCACCACCAGCTGCGGCGAGGCACAGGGACAGCGGGGTTTCCTCGCAGGATGGAGCGCACAGAGCTGGGGCTGTGGCCAGCACTCCCCCCTGCATGCACCTGCACTCCACCTTTCTCAGATGTTTTGCACTAAAGTGGCAAAAAGGCAGGAAATTCACGGGTTTAGTTTCTGGAAAGGTTCATTACAACCAGGGTTGTTTTTTTTTTTAAAAAATAAATATATATGTGTGCAATGAGTTGCACACATACACACCTAAACTGCATCCATCATATATATATATATAAAACAAGTCACATATGTATATACAAACTGAACGCTTTGCAGTGATATCCCATCAGCTTTGCAATACACTGTATAATGCAGATCTACTTGGGGTAGGGGGTAGCAGCAAACTGAAAACCTTTTCAACTAACTTTTGGTTGACAAGGATGGTAACTCAGTTCTTCACCCACAAATTCCAACCTACAGACTGTATTATTCCTTCCTTCCCTTTTATGGAAGAACGGAGAAGAAAATCACCTCCACCAGCCCCCAGAGATGGAGAGCTTGAAGCTTGGGTGATCTCCCACCAGGAACCCTTCCTGGTGAGCCCCAAAGCCCACTACAGGGCTCCTTCCCTTCCACAGCTTCCTGCTCCTCACTCCCCATTAGCATTTGCAGGATCAGACCTTGAGCAACCAGAGGGATAAAAAGGATGTGTGAAACCTCCAGGGATCCATCCCCATCCTTCAGGATACCCTACTCTGGTGAGCAGCCAAAGCTGCTGGCCCAGATCCCCTCCCATTGCAGGATAGTCAGGAGCAGTGCATTCCTGGTGTGGCCGTGTGCCCGTGAGTTACACGGCCAAAGCAGAAATAAACACCGTATTTACATCAACCAACCTTTCCTGCTGATTCTCCTGATGATTAATTCTTCAAACAGACCATTTCTTCTTTAAATCAGAATATTTTATCAAAGACATTCAAGTCACAAAAAAAAAAAATAAAATCAACATTTAGTGTCCCCCAGCAATCTCCCACCAATAACACATGCACTACCACTTTCTTCTTTCAAGGTTGTTGCGCCAAGGACTTCTGCTGTGACCTTTTTCACCAGCCCACGCAAGTGTTATCTTGCTCGCACAGGTGCCTGGGCACTCTTCGCAGAGCTTGACATACAGAGTGAGATCAGCATGCTAAAGCAGGCATAGTTTAAGATACAAAATGGCCTTACTGGGTCATTTCAACCCTGACCTTGGTCTGCTAAGACTTCTTAGAAACAGGACCTTCCAAAATAATTCAGAATTATTCCCTGGTTGGCTGCCAAAGACAACACCACCAAGGTCTGTTTATTGGCACGGTTCCTAGCAAGACCCTTGTAATTCCCCAAATTGTACATTCTCTATAGATGAAAAGGAAAACAAGAAGTAAACCCAATCTTTTTTCCTGAAAACGTCTTCCTTGGAAAACTATTGTGCTTGGAGCTATGCCACTGCAATTCATCAGAGAGGAGAATCTGTTTATTTGCACATCAAGTACATCTTATTGTTTCTGGATGTCAGTATGTAAATTGTCAAGTACAAATTTATTTTTCCACTAGCTTAAGTTTTTCTCTGCTCCATAATTACCATAATCCAAGAAATGGCATAAGTTTCAAAGAGCATTATTTTAGCACGGTGCATTCACATATGATCAACAAATCTGATTTGAAGTCTCCTACTGGTATTTAGGATCTTATTTTTCAGTTGACTCAGAACAAACCTCTCCTCGGCTCCAAGAGGTGTTTGACATCTCTTAAAATAAAATCTTTTTTGGAAAAAACCCCAACTAACAGTGACTACCAGTCTTTCTATACTGATCAAAACACAGAAACATGCACAGCTCTTTTGTCAATGCACGTGCCAAGAAGCCATCAGAAAGGGTCAGTAAATGGAAAACCTCTACAGCGACTCCCAGCAGGAGCACCAAGGCGACTTGGGATAGAGAAGGATGTTCAGAAGAGCCTGATCCATAGGGCAGAAGACCTGACCATGCTCCAGGAGGCCTGGGTTTACTCACCGCTGCCTTTCAGTAGCAACTTACTCAGGGTTATGATGCCATAGCATTCAGTAAGTTATTTCTTTCTGTGCCTATGCCTCTTAAGAGTGTTTTTCATTTGTTTAAACACTCATTGGTTTAGGACAAGGCGTACCTTCCTATAGTTTGGGTTAGTATCTCAGGCTCTGCGGTTCTTAATTAAATGCTGCTGCTAATAATGAAAGGATATACGCATAAGGGATGGAGTTAATTTACTCCTCAGATGTCCTATTAGCTGCTTTCAGTAATCACACAAAAGCTCGAGGCTGTATGTGTAACTGAGGAAGACCCAGCCATCCCTGGACAGGGCACAAGTTTCTTTTAAGCTGTCATGTTTTACTATAAAAACAGTAAATAATTAATTGTGAAAATAATCACAACAAATGACTTCATGCCCTTCTAATACTCCAAAGATGTGGGAAAGAACACCGAAGAACTCAGACCCAATACCAAGTTTCAATACAGAAAATAGATAAATGCAGTAAAAGCGCACAGCTGGATTGGCAGCTGTCTGACATTTAAAGCCTTCATGACCTTCTGCTGGTTCTGCCCCCAGAACCAGGCACCAGTCAAAGCCTGAAAGTCCAGAAGCCTGAGATGCAGTTTAGTGAGAGTTTGACGGGGTTTCTACTGGTCTACATGGGACAGGACAGAGGAGTATCTATTTCAGAACCAAAACCTGCTTTTCAACAATCAAAACTGCACACCCATATGAGCTAGTAAGATGTCCTACAATACTGAGGCTGGTGGGGAATCTGCTGTTGCATTGCATGGGAGGCTTTAGGCTCACCTACAGCAGCAATCCATGAAATAAAAAGCAACACTGCTTTGTGATCGTCAGCTTCATAACCGTAATACTTCGTGGAACGCTGCCCTGACACCTGCACTGAAAACCCAACTATCAGAGGCATCTGTGTACAAAAATATTTTCTGAGAATCCCATTCAGTAATGGGGAGCAGCACTCCCATTTCACAGAACAGACACAGAAATACATTTAGGACAGTTTTTCTTTCTGTACGTCAGTTTAAAGCTTCGAGTGATAGAAATCATTGCATGCTTTGGAATAACTAATATCCCCAAGTCTCAAGAACACCAATACTTGCAGGCTAAAGTATTTCTTTTGTAAGCAAAGCACTTATGCCAAGTCAATTTTGTATATTATAAAGCTGTTATGAAGTGTAACTACTATGCAGTATAAGCAAGACCTGAAGCTGTAAGAAAACAGGGCAGGGTTTTGCAAATCAAAACCAAGGAACAAATAATTTATTTTCCAGACTTTTTCCTATATAGTCCCCGTGACTGGAGGCAAGTCTTTAACAGGCTGAATGTGCACATTAAAGGTAACGATACCCAACTTCAGATCCAAGTTTAACAGGTTCTCACTTTAAAAGTAAGTTTGTCACAATCTGAAGCAAAATTAGGACAATTTCTTGACTATTTTAGACCACTGTCTGACCTCATTTGTTAAGAATGCTGCTGCAGAGGTAGAATTCCCCATAAAACCCTAAGCCTGAGTGCTAAGACTCAGACTACATGTACGAGTTTGTGATGTTTTCTGGAACTTATGTCCTACATTAGGGTTTGGCAGTAGCGTTACTTCCTTCTC
Source organism: Ibycter americanus (assembly GCA_035590275.1). Classification (NCBI taxonomy): domain Eukaryota; kingdom Metazoa; phylum Chordata; class Aves; order Falconiformes; family Falconidae; genus Ibycter; species Ibycter americanus. The sequence goes on along the minus strand of JAVJGI010000014.1, from coordinate 24,954,649 downwards.
GTTTTCTGTTGTTCATTAAAACATGTTGGGAACAGGGCTTAAGTTGTTCATATGTCTATTGCATAATTCCTTGCTTTAAACGCTTATCAGAAGGTGGGAAGTCAAAGGGAATTAAAACAAAAAAACCCTAGCGATGAGAACAGAGTCGTGTTTGGGGAAAACCATTCATAAAGAAATAAGCCCGCGGATGTGTCAGGTGGGCTGAAGACAGAGGCCAGGCTGCTCCTCGCGGCCCCCAAGCGTGCCTGCTTCTTAGGGGAACAGAGACGCAACGAAGAGAGGCAAAGCAGCAGATCTGGTGCCAATTCCTTGGGGGTGTCTGTCTACAACATCTGCGCTCGTGTCAAGCGCTCTGATGATATCAAGACAAACTGGGCTCTCCCGCAAACAGTGGTTTGTAAAAATCTAGAAAAGAGATCTGGAACAGGGCTGAGAATTAGCATTAGAGCTGCTTTAATAAGCTACAGGGCAAATACTGCTCTATATCTGCCCATTCCCATGCCACCACGGTGCAAACAGGCGGCTCAGCACTGCACTGCAGGCTGCCAGCGCCGAGATGCAGCTGCACCGTATTGCTGTCCTCAGCTACCCACCGATGATGGCTCAGCCTGTGTGCCCTATCGTACTTGCCTCTTCCTTGAAGCTCAAAGTCATGGTGCCACAGTTACTGCTTTATTTCTTTATAACCACTCAAGGCTGCAACCATCTCTCCAGCCCCTGGTGCCTGCAACGCTTGTTTCCAAGCCTCTTCCACGAGGCCAATGTGTCAAGGCAATTCCCGGGCACAGTTGCAATAGTTCACAAGGATCGTATCACCCCCAGCCAGCTGACCACACATCATTCCCATGTAAAACAGTTAGGTAAAAATTCAGCTCTGTTTATTTACATACTTTGTACCAATGTGGTATGAATCAGCAAGGGGAAGGGGCATGCATCCGTAATTGCTCTGGGAATAGACTGGTTTGCTTACTCCAAAGGAAAGCAGAGAATTTGTTTAATGCAATAGGTTAGTTGTGCAGTACTACATCCCTGGGGAAAAATTCTTCTCTATCAAGCAGTAACAAAAATAAATAGATCATTCTGTCCACCAGTCACTTAACAGTGCTGCAGCCCATCTGTACATCAAAGTAGATTTTAAGAGAGTTACCCATCATAAATTAAACTCAAGCTCCTCATTTAATAAGTTATAGTCCCTATACCACAACAAGATAATGGGAAATGAGACTACAAGAATGCACTATAAACCTAGAAAGACTTTCATCAAACCCTAAATTATAAGGAATATCTACAAACTGTATCTCACTACATCATTAAAGCAAGCATTTGCTACTTTAATCTCTTCCTATCAAAGCATGCCATCCATCACAACTATTTCCCTGCTTAGAAAGTGCAAGCAGTATCAATTTGATTATTGAAATCAGGGGTACTAGAAAAAACATCCACACTGAAGTAAAAAATAGCCCCAGAGTACTTATCCAAAATGCTCATTACATTTTACAGCACTGGACAGAGATTCAAATATTCAAGCCAACCCTGACTAACAAAGAGTCTGCTTAAAATTTATGGATATATTTCAACTTGTTCATAAGAGAATGCATTATTGAATGTCACTAGAAAAACAGTTATCAGAATATATGTTTCTTTTATTGATGAAATATGAGTAGAAACACACTAAGGGATTAATATGTAGCCACACAAAGACCTACATTGTTCCTTCTGGAGGTAACTTTTGGAAGCACAAATGAAAACTCTTCACTACTCAGAGCTTCAGAAGGAACCTAAATACAAAAACCCCTGTGTATCTTCACCATCAAAATCCAAACACAGCTCCTGCGCTTTGCCATCGATGCCTTGCAGCGTCCAAAAGTCTGCTACATTTTCAGGAAAGCAGATGAAGCCCAAGAGACAGGGTTTGGAGGCACACAAACAAGTTCCCGATAATCTGCAGGAAAGGAGATAATCTGCTTCGACCTAGACCCCCTTGAGAAGGGAACAAGAGGAAAGCCTCTTTCAACACCATCCCCTGAATCACACGCTGCTCCGTTTACCGTCACAGTGGCCTGGCAACAAAAGTTTTTGGCAAAACAAACCACCTCAGAAACACAGCAGTTTGTAAGGCAGTTTCTTCCCGGGGCTGGAGAGTGAGGAATGGGAGCAGCAGATGGATGGACCCTGCTGAAAGGTGCCTGGACTCCCATCATGTGTTTCTGGGTTGGACCCCTGGAGACTTTGCGCCATGGAAGGCTTTACCTGAATGAGGTGAAAAGAGCAGATAACTCACCACTGACTTTTCTTATCATTCCCCTCCCTCTAGCAAAGGCCATCACATCACCGCTGCCTGGGGAAATCACAGGCACAGGGTGAAGTCTGGTGGGCTCAGACAGCGATAAATATCTCTGCTCAAGTGAGAAGTAGGGAGAAGTTTTTCTATCTCCATTTAACTTTGCCTTCGCTTAAAAAGAAAAATAATAAAAAAACCAAAACCCAAACCCAATGCTCCCATCATGCATTTTTATCTCCCTGCAGGTCTCACCTAGTGAGGTGCTCCAAACAGCTCTTACTTTCCCAGGACTGGCAAGTCCCCATACCTCAAGCTGCCACTGCTCAGGAAACTACACCAACCTCCTCTTCAGCTGTTTGGTGTCATGCTGGGCACTATGAAGTACGTACGTTTCTCCTTAGAAACAGCCCCCAAGACAGGCTTGTATTTGGTACAAAAGGGGTGGTGGGTTTTCATTCCTGCAGGGAACCCTTGGTGGAGAGGAGATGCTCCTCGCACAGGGTCAGTGCTGCATCTCTCCTCCCCAGGGCAGACCTCAATTAGAATAAAAAACAGTGGTTTTTACAAGCAAGGTGCCAGTACCAGCATTTACAACAATAGCAGCTCACACAGCTGAGAACAGGCTTTTGCTGACATCCAAACGCTGTACCTGCTTTCAGACTCGGTCATTTTGACATACTCATGTTGAAAATATGCCGCCTCTGCCCTCAGAGCTGGAGGGGCTCAGAAGCAGCCACAGGGACTTAAAGCTCAGGGAAACACCCAAGCAAAAGGCAAAAAAAGTTACTGGTTGAGGAGTTGCTCCCCACACAGACCCCCGACCCTGCAGGGATCTTCCCAGATCTCTGCTCTGACGGTAACAGCCACCGAGCAATCAACAAAGCTTTCAGCGTGAGACAAGCCCATGGAGCGACGCATGATGGAAGGCTTACAGGAGCAATTAACATGTATTTTTGGTTATAACATTTTCCAGTTTCAAGATAAGAGCAGGGAAAGAGGGCTGGAGATGACACTCCATCCCAAAGGGGAAACTAAGGCAGAGAGATTTATCCAGCTAAAGCATGAACTCATAAATCCATGGGCAGGAACCCAGGAATTCTCAGTGATGTTTATTATGCTCTGAATACTTTCTAATAAATTCCCTCTTTACTACAAAGCCTGCCTGATCCAACTGTACATATTTACTTAATATTCTCTCAAGTCACTTACAGACTGGCTCAAAAAAAAAAAAATATCCCACAGTACTTTTTCAAGAAAAGCTGGATACCCCGGCTGGATGCAATGGCAACTTTCTTTTCATTGCACTCCAAATGGTCCTGATCCTGAAACCCACATGCACCAGACAGACTCACAGGTTTGCGGAGGGTCCATTCACCCAGCCAAACTGATGCAGTTGAGGGGCTGTTTGGCAGGATAAAGTCCCGATACTTCAATCCAGACATTGCCAAACAGAAGAGGGAAAAAAAACCCCAACTTTGCAGAGTCTCAGAAGAAAATAAGCAGCAGCAAAACACATGTTCTCAGACCCATCAGTTCTAGAGCAAGCATCTTGTCTCACAAGCCATCAGTGCTCCTTCCCCTCCAGTATGCATTTCGTTACTAGCTTCACATAGCAGGACTTATTCTGTTACCCCCTCAAATACATCTGCTGAGCAGCAAATTGAAGAACCTCAAACCTGAACGCATAAATAAATCTGACAGAGGCACCTGGCTTACAGAGACATCATTTTAACCAGCAAAGCCACAACTAACCTAGTACCTCATGTGTGAGAAATAACTCTTGCCCTTATGCGGTTGCAGTTTGTGAAGGTGTTTTGGGCTCCCTGGGCTGACGGAAAGCCTGCTGCTGCAGGACCCCCCAGCCCCTGCAAGGCTGACCCCCCACGGGGCAGCTGGACAAGGGAAATGGGTGGTGGAAGACAGCTAACAGTGCATCGCAGTGGTGGGGTGGGAGATGCGTGTAAAGGGATACTGTCAGGAGCCAAGGACAGTTACTATTAAAATACAAACAGTTAATAACACAAAAGTAAAAATACAAACACGAAAACAGTTTTAAATGGCATTTCTTTCCCCTTCCTTAAAATACCTTTAGATTTTCTTTCCTCCTAGTGACACACTCCAACAATTACGCTTGAAATTATTAAAATCAATAATCTTCTCCTTGAGAACCTCAGAACTATTTTGGTACCATTCACAAAACCATCTCCAGTTTGTCCATCACAACAGCATCCGTGCTACGTTGTGTTGCCAGCAGGACAAGATAACCCAACAAAACCCCAGCAACTGCTCACTAGTGCCCACTGGGCTGATCTTCAGCAACTCCTATCAATTCAAAGATATTTGGGGGACTTTGTATAGGTTTTAGAAAAGTCTGGAGAAATGCTCAACACATGCTCTTCCAGCAAAGCTCTGCTCCTGTTCCCCAGTGGGTCCAGTTGGTGCTCCGCAATGGGGAAGCAGAGGAGCATTGCAGGGCAGAGGCTGTCCCCTACTAGCTGCCCACCCCACAGCACCGCTGACAGATGCCAGGAAAAAAAACCAAACAAAAAACACCCAAACCAAAAGCCCTCCCCCCCATCTCAGTTCAACTACACTCCTGGGAAAGCAAGACCATGTGGTGTTCACCTCAGGGTGAAGAAGAGAGGAAGCCTCAACTATTTAAGAGGCTCAAAAATTCGGATGACAATCCTCAGTGCCACATATGGCAGCAGGGGTTACTTCATTCAAGCTAAAACAACATGTTAGTAGCTTTTTTTTTTTCCTCCTTCCCCTCCCTGCAACACTACTTAATGGATGAATCAAGGAGAGCAACCCTGAAGGGCAAACTTCTCTTAACCCTGCAAAAGGCATGTGAACTAAGCAGTACAACACTTCTGGGATGCATTCAGCATGTCCTGGCCTCAGGCCCAGGAACATAAATTATTCCTTACACTGGATTGAGTTTGCTCCGGTCTTTCCACTGGATGCGGTCCAAAGCCCTGTCCATCCCCACGGCAGCGTCCCTGCGCCCCTCCACCCGCCCTCACATTTTTCAAAGGTCTGGTCAACGACAACTTCTCGACTCCACTGGAGCAAAGCCCAGGGCTCGGAGCTCGTCATGCCCAGTTAGTAACTCACGAGGCATTGCCACCGTCGGATCGGGTCAGGGAACCTGGACTGCTCTCACATATGGGGACCTTTCAGAACGTTTTTAGCCAGAAGGAAACCTCTTCAGCCCATAGCACCATCAATTACACTCAAACAGCACTGGTGGCGGTGGGCGGAAAAAAGCGTTCTCAGGGGAAGAGGAGTCTGAACTCACATTCGTGCAGACAGGCTCATCATCCCCCTTTCTGGGGTTTCTTATTAGAAGAGAAAATATAAGCAAGACCCCAGAGGATCAAAAGACAAAGTGTCAGTGTCAGATGATTCATGACCGCCCAGTTCCTCTTCATTTCAAGAGTGACAAAGTAAAATAAATTAAAGCCAGCTGACTAAAACAAGCCAACCTAATTCATGGATGAACCAGGAGAATCAAAAGCGTATGACACTGTTAGCAGGAAAGCCTTCTTTTACATGCAAACAGCCCTCACTGTGTAAATGGCCAATTAATTTATGGGAGCCAGATGTCCCTGTTTACAGCCCTTGTTTACCTTACTGCTCTGCCCTTTGATGGATTGATAGATGTCACCATTTTTCAGCAGCGGGTGAGCAGCGGGGCCACTGCCTCCCAAGCAGAAAGCCCTTGCTATCCCAACCCTGATCATTTTCCTTCTCCCCACATTACATTCTCCCGTTTCCAGACTGGGTTTGTAGCGAAACATGTTTCCCTTCGTAAATGAAACGAAAGATGATCCTCCTGCTTTTAACAAATTCTTGCATGGAAACCCAAGCCAGACTCTCCCCATATCAAAACGAGCAGAGACACTGGTTCCTGACACACACACCACAGAGCTCCACTGCTAATGCAAAATTAAATTCAACACAGAAAAAAGCTTCCCCCAAACATAATGTCTATTAATATTTAATAGCAAAAAAAAAAGGAAAAAAGAACAGAAGAGACATTACATATAGTCACATCACAGCATCAAGATAAGAAGCAGAGCAAGATTTTTTTTTAAAGAAGATATGCCAAAGTTTTGCAGAATCAGAAACCAGTTTTATACTTGCAGCGTGCTATGAAGTGGAATGTAAGTCTGAAGACAACTGAAAATTACGGGAGGTTGACAGTAGAGATCGAACTGTTCTAACCTGCTTGGTTCGCTATTTAAATCCATAGAGGAACAGAAGGAAGACTAAAGGCAGCTGAAACAGAGGTAGAAGCTAATTAACAGACACGCTGTAACAGTGAGAATGACCATACTCCCTGCTAACCACTTTCAGCAGCTACTCAGCTGTTCAACACCAAAATGAACTGGCTTGTGAGAGAAGCTGCCACAAAGTGATATCAATGTCCTTGTGCTCCATCACAGCTAAAAATCGATGCCCACCACCAGCTGCCCCATGCACGCTCTCACACAGCAACGCAAAAAGAGTGCAAGAGGGGGAAAACTTATTATTGCACATCCACCGAAACAGATAGGACGTACCACGCCAATGGTGGTGCCCATTTGCCCCCTGCACACTCACCTGCAGTGGATTCCCAAACCAAGGTGCTGATCCAGCCTGCTTCTTAATATGCCAGTGCTCCCTGCAGTGCCTCCGGGGAGTGCACAGCTGGGCACACAGCAGCCAGCTGTGCCAGCCCTGGCCCAGCTGCTTACCCTGCCTCCCCAGTAAGGAGCAGGCTGGAATCCCGCACTCCTGAACCAGTAACACACAGCAAGTTCTCACCCAGAGTTTTTCTCCTCTGCCCCCTGTTTCTGAGTGGGGAAGAGAAAGAAGGCAGCACAGAGCATTGCAGCTCATATGTTCTCTAGGTTTGGGGGGTTTCTTTTTCTTTTTTTCTGTTTTTTGGTCTGGGGTTTGGGGTTTTTTTGTTTGTTTTTTTTTAGTGTCGTTATTCTGTTTGTTTACTGATGTTATCTATGGTTGTGCTACAATAGATTTCGATCTCAGATTCCTTTGTAACTGTCAAAACATCCACTTTGATGCAAGCAGCTAGGGAGTCTTGGCAATTTCACCTCATGCTTGGAAACATAAATACTTTAGGATACTGAAGCCCCAGATCTGAAGTCATGTCATCCCCCCATCTCCCTGCCCCCAAACCCCTACAAAGTAACTTACTGCCACATGTGCGATTCCATAGCAAAGGGAATCTCTTTTCAAAAGCCCCAGCTTGTAAGTGTCCATGCAATGCATTTCATCAATTAGTTCATTTTTTTCCCAGTGGTCTTTGAAACAGAACAGTGTTATTCATGGCCAAATCTTGAGTCTTTCAGCTGACTTTTTTTCTGAGATAAAGCTTCTGTTGCTTCTAATCTGTCTGTAGTAAGAGCTGATAAGTTGAACAGAAACAAGAATTGAGCCTGATACTAATAAAGGGGCACTTGATAATAAGACCTCCACCCACCTGTGGAAATGCTTCCACTGAAGACGATGCAGTTCAGATATACTAAAGCTTCAGTCTCTGACCTAACTTTATACACCTGCTCACTTCAGTGGCATTTATCAGTATTAACACAGCCAGCCTAATTTCTCTGTTTGATCAGAGCATTATTTAACACCCAAACCAGTTTTGCCATTTTTACCATTTCATTTCTTCACGCTGCTACTGCTGTACACGGAGCTCTGCAACCTCCCAGTCAGTACGCAGCACCAACCACTAAGAGAAGGAAAGCTATGCTCATTATTTCCCACAGTCTTCCAAGTTTAAAGATCAATATTATATTATATTTTCCTTTACAGATTTTCATCTGTTCTGTCTTCAGTTTGAAATGTTCTCAGCAGTGAACATCTGTTAGAAAATCTCTTACAAAACCCCACTTAGTCTATGGCCCTTTAATCAAAGAAGGGTGAGGGTATTAAGAATTTAAAATAATATATCCAAGTTTAAAAACAAATACATGTGTTTTCTATTTGAGAATGTGTGTTATTACTTTCACATTCTGACCTGTTAAGTACACATGCTCTACCACAAGTCTCTCTGGAATTTTGGCAAGGACCAGCATTTATTTAATAAAAGGCCTTATTAATCGTAGGACTATATCGTTGATACTTTGCATTTACACAGCACATTACATTTTTCAAAGCACTCCAACGTCAAATAATTCAAACAGCCTGTATATTTGCATAGATGGATGCACACAATTGTAAAGGAAATTATGAAACGTGTTCGCATGTTTCTATCTGAAAGAAGTTATAAAAACTAAATTCTTGAGTAAATTGAAGATAGTTCACTATTCTTGGCACTAGGTTATGAGAGAAAGCCTCAAACCAAAGCAAAATCATTCCAGCATGTTTGATAAGGATTTGAGAGTGGGGTTCCTCTCACCTGCCTCAACTTGCCTTCGAGGTGGTGTTCTCCATTAGAGCAAGGTGGAGTTCTCCATTAGAGCTGGCCATCCCAACCCTGTTACAGTCAAAGGGAAGGACTGGTCACAGCTCAGTTCCTCCTGATGCCACGCTCTAGAGAGGTCCGCTGTCCCCAGAAGGGCTGGCTTCTCACTGGGTCTCTCTGGTGGACCGAAACCCAGGCAACGGGTACATTTTGGCATTCAGCCGGCAGATGAACTCAGCTTACTGCCTGCTGCAAGTCGGACTTACGGAACAGGCCAATGAATCCAGCCTGTTTCACTGGATAACATTAACTAGAAAGATTAACGTAGCACATAAAAGGACCAAAGGCATTTTCTTGTTAATGAACACCGCTAGTAAAAACTATACATGGCAAATTATTCTACCATTGACATATGGCTACCTATAAACAGGGTGGTTTTTATTTTCCTTCCAATATGTGTGCAAGTGTTCAGGAGTCCAAAGACTTAAACGTCTCCAGGTATCTTACACCAGTTGGAAATTATTCCTTTATTTTGATATGACAAGACTCCATTTCACAAACAGGTAAGACCAGTTCTTGGGTCAATGTAAGAGACAACCATTTGTTCAGCTACATGATGCTTTTTAAGGCCAGGAAATCTCACCTGCAGCTACCCGAGTTTGAGAGGTGATGCCTTTTTACTTTACAGGGGGGGCAGGGGGGGGAAAATCAACCTACCAAAAAAAGCTCCCATGTAACTTCAGACACCATCGGAGCTCTAGTAAAATCAACAGGAGAGCCTTAACATTTGGTTAGTTTGGGTTGCACAACCACTCCAAAAAAAGGGCTTCAACAGAACTCAGCCTATGCGCGTTTCAGGGAAAAAAACCAAAAAAGGCAGCTTAATTCTGAATCAGAAAACCACTATTGAATAATTTTTAGTGGAAAAAGAAGGGCCAGTAAAATACTCAAAACAACAACCTCAAAAGTTTGCTGACAAAAGCATTTCATTGAGGGATATCTACTGTTTTAACACTGCCTACCTGCACGGGCTGCCTAGCAGGAGCAAGGTGCTTGCTTTAAGCTCTTCCACAACCACGCAATGATTTGCCTGGGTTTTGGCATTCACATGCCACCGTAACAGCTGCTCTGCCAAATCCACAAATCCAGTTTTCTCTACAGTGGGTTAAGATTGCATGCCATGAGTATGAACATGAGTTAGACTACCAAAAAAAACCCCAACAAAAAACAACAACAACAAAAAACCCCAAAACCAAAAAACCCCACATGCACTGGGAACGAGACTTCCAACCGTCCTGCACGAGGGAGTACAGTCATGCCGGGGGAAGCAAGCACTACATGGTTCTGCTGTTGTCAGCTTTGCTGATGAACATGACAATGCTAGTACGAAGTTGAAACATGTGTGGGATGACTCTTCTCATTATTAACCCGCATCCAGTGGTGGGGATCAGGAGGATGGCTTTCCCTTGCTGAGGACCATCTCTTACGCCACGCACTTGCACCAACTCCTGCAATTTCCCCTCTTCCCTGGCTAAAAACCCAAATCATGCCAACTAAAACAACCAGGAGCCCCGTCTTGCTCTTGGGCAGGTACTTGAAAACATGCAAGAACTGTCTACTTAACCATTCCTTGCTGTCCCATAACTTTCATCATCCCTTTCACCCTCCTCTGCACACTTTGGAGGTCTGCTATCTTCTTTTGGAGGAGGGAGAAGACACACATACTATTTCAAGATGTAGGTGAGGCCTAATGTCTCTTGTCTTTCCCAGTAATTACTCACTCCTCTCCCACATGCATGACTATTTATCTGCATCGCATTTCAGCTGTCATTTTATCGCCTGGCACTCAAGCAGCTGTTGGGAAATTACAACACGGACACACCACATGTATCTTGTCATTAGCAAACAACCCCCAAAACCCCACATAGTGGAGCAAAACCCCAAACCAACCACACCCAAGTTCTTCACAACACATGTTCAGCTTTGACCTCAAGGAAAGCTCCCGGGAGAGCTCGTAACAGATGTGTCCCACAGGCTTGTCCTGCTTGTACAGAAACTGCTTAGTCAAACATCTCAGCACTCCTTTCCAAGCTACTATGACAGCTATATCTTAAGAAGCTTGAGGAAGGCTGGTTAGAAAGAGACAAAGGAGGGACAAAGATTGATCAGAACCATGCATTTCAGAGCGAGACTTAAAAAAAAGCACAAATAAAAGAGATTATCATTTGGGGGTGCTGTTAAAAGTTATCTCTACGAAAGTTGCCTCCCGGATGTGTAAACATAGTATGAACTTGCATCTGGTTCTGGACAGATCACTTCTGCAGCTATCGAAAAAATGTGCATTTATATGTGTTAAAAACTGAGAAAATTCCAGCTGAAGAACGCAACAAATAATTAGACAGTGAGCAGTGATTTTACAATATGATAAACCAAGTTCATCGCACATCTCTCTTCAGAGTCCACAACCTGATTACGCCCAGCCAATACATTCTCCAAGAGCTTTGAGTCTCTTTTCCCTCCTCATTTCCAAGAAAAGCACATTCATCTCTCACCTATACCACACAACGTCTCCACTTAACACCATAGGATTACAGCGGTTTACACCAAAGAGGGATCTCCAACCTCCACTTCCCATGGTTTATCACCACAGGAACGGAAAGCAGCTCGCTTCCCACATGAGTCCACAGCCCTCACCTCGGAACGCAGACCTGAAAGCACACTTCAGAGCAACAGCATTCCTGCTACAAAACCTAACATGGGAACATTTGCAGAAGACACTAAACCATATAGCTGAATCATATTCTCAAGTGGGAACAGAGTCCTAAGAAAATAAACATACCTCAGAGTGTTTCTACTTTTTTTTCCTCTTTTTAAAAAACTATTTCCACAGGCTCCCTAACCTTCAGATAACTAACAGTACCCTGCTGCCCTGGTGATACTTATCACAGAGACAGAAGTCTGAGAGCCTCCCCACAGCATCCCAGTGTGCTACTGGGAGCTGTGCTCCTCATGGCAGTATCAAAGGCAGGGACTGCCAGACAGAGGTTTACAACACTCGCTGACCCCAAGTCCCCAAGTCACATCATCATCATTTTCTCTTTTATGGAGACATGCTAGGATGTTAGTATATACCAAAGCCTCCCTAATTGCTGCGGTTTCCCTCTGGATAATAATCAGGGAAATATACGAGTCCATGAAATCCAAATGGTAAACAATATGTAAGGGGGAAAAAAAAATTGGGAAAAGTACTAATATCCTTGCTCTTATTTGTGTATGTAAGAGGCTCCCTCTGGGACTAGAGCCTGGTAAAATTCCATGTTTACACTGCTTATGAAATTCAAGTATAGAGAGAACATATGATGGCACAGATTCCTTTAAAGATTTTATTGCTTTCAGTTCAGGTCTGGTAGAATTATGAAGGTCTTCCCAAGCAAAGGCAATAAAGGCTTTACAGCATCCTGGATAGTCAGCATGTTTGTTTTTATCTTCTTTCTAGCCTTGTTCTCCTGCTTCTCCCCCTTTGAAGTTTGCTGCAGAATAGAAACATTTTGGTGTCTGATGGTTCTAGTCAAGTAAGATTTCTGCTGCACATTGGTCACAAGATTCATTAACCCTTTACTAAAAGGGGACTGTACATAAACCTAAGGATAACTATTAGAGCAGTGTCATCCATCCCTCTATCTTGTCTGCAGTGGAAAACAGCTACTACTGACAATGTGCACCAAAATAAAGTTTGTTTGGACTACAGAAAGGAAATCTGCCAATACAGCTGCAGCAGCAGAATTATCCTGCCTTGGCAGTGCCAGCCACTTTTCCTATGCAAACACAAACACGACCATCAAAGGCAGCCAACAGCTGAACATTAAGTTTCACCCTATACAAAACATACAACGCAGGAGATTTGGAACCCTCAAATAATACGGGACCACCTGTTCCTTGGGCAGACGCATCCCACATGGCACTCATACCAGCGCGCTCATGCTGGGGATACTATTTCATTGCCATGCGTACCAGCCATAAATCAAAGTGAGAACCTTTTAGTTAGCGCTGTTACAACCGAGCGTTGCATTTACATCTGCAAACTGCAAAAAAATGTTGCAGGGCTCGCAGCACACCATTCCCTTGCATGCTTCCAAAAGAAAAAAAAAAAGAATATAACAAGTAACATAACCCAATGGGCAAGTGCCAAGCCCAGAGCTTGAATTCCTCCTCCTGCTTTTGATCTGCTGCTTGTATTTAAAGACCTCCCAGATGAAGAAGCTGTCATATCAAGAGGCTGGAGAATGACAGCCGCAAAGCTCATGCTGCCCATCAAACCCAGCCCAGAATCCAAGAGCCTGTGAGAAGGACTTTCCTTATTTTTATGGCATCATACAATATTTTTCTCCTGTGTTTATTCTCCCAACTGCTCCTCTCCATACATGTACAATTCACCCCTCCATTGACTCTTAGCTACACTGGAAAACTACTACTAAGACCACGTACCACACAGATTATATTACAAACACTTAAAATATCTTCTACAGCAAAGAACAGTCCTGACTGCTGGTTTCATTCTTAAAAAGTCATTCTGATGTTCAGCACTAGGAGATCAATTAATGACAAGGAAGTATCACTGGACTTGGAGAAGACAAACCGTTTCCTCTCTGACCCTTCAGGAATGCCTGCTCGCTCCTCAGCTATGGATGTCCTCAGGAGACAGCAGCTCCAGCCGCAGGGAGGTGGGCAAGGTCTGCCCTGGCATCGCAGAGCAGCAATGACAGCCATCGTGCAGTTGTGCCAGTGGCTTTTCTCCAGCTAAACGCCTGGCTCCCTGTTAGCTGTTCTCAAATCCCCACAACAAAGACTGAGGAGGAGAGCACAGACCTCCTTTGGTGGTTCTTCCAGTACAAAACAAGGTTTTCAAAGAAAAGCAATTCAACAACTTCAGGAATCGAGCACGCAAGCGCCATCCATAAAGGAAACTCACTCCTCTCTCCGAACACTAAAGGAGCTTGTAGTCCTGCCAGGCAAATTTTAGCCTTATTAATGGCGCTTGTATTCTTCAGCATTACTGTGTTATCCCACCCCAATCATGCACAAGAACCCCAGCAAGTACTGCATAAACACTGTGCAAAGTCAACCCCTTACCCAAAAAGCCTTCAGTTCATAAGGTAACAGCCTGAGCAAAGGAAGACAGGAGCACAAAACCCTGATGACCAACGTCGTACCAATGTCCTAGCAGCCAAGCCTTTTTTCTTTTATTTTTTAGAATCTTGACAGCTACAGAGCAATTTATGAGTAGGGCTGAACAGGAATGATGAGATGGCTTTGCAGATGCCTACATGCATCCTCCAAAGCATGAAGGTGCTTGTTTGAGAAAAATGTGATAATTGAGCAATATAAGAACTGGCACCAGCTCCCTGTTATTTTTGATGAGGATCATTTGTTTTTCTACAAAGTTGCAACACTAACTGAGGTAATGCAGAATGCATGTTTGCTCTATGAGATGATTTTACAACTCTGCATCTGAAAACTGAGCATATATTTCTTTCTAAATACAAACAGAAATAAACTTTTGCAAATGCTGACAATTAATTATAACCTAATGTGTGAATCTGTGTTCAACAGACCTACAGGACCAAAAAAAGTGATGTCAGCATTAAAAAGCTCCACATTACAGCTTTGGCAAGTAAATGAGCAAGAGCTAGAAGTAACTCAGTCTGGCAAAGAAAATTACTCCCTAACATCAAAAATCGGCAGCAAGAGACCAGGGTGCCTCATCTCCCAGAAAATGCAGCTGATGATGGTAACTGGTACAAGTTGCTGATGTCTGACACAGCTCACAGGCTGCACAGGCAGTGCATGAGGTTTCAGTGAAGCTCTCAATGTGCAACAAGCCACATGACTAAAGGGAAAAAGTGCTATAAACCCATGCTAATTCCGCCCTGCTACTTAAGGCGTAAGCACGCTCTTCAGCGGTCAAGGACAGAGAGGCACCAGCACAATGAGAGGTCCCACGCCAGGCACCTGGCACCAATTGCCAAGGCCATGCCAGGACAGTGACCTCAAAGAGACACCAGGCTTTTGGCAGGGATCGCTACAGTATCTCTGCCTCCTCTTGCCCCAAAGGCACGAGCTTCTCAGCACACCATGGGAGCAGCCATCACGCAGCAGCTCCTGCAAGGGGACATTGCCAACTGCAGCAGGACAGGAAGAGACAAGAGTACCTCAGAGAGGGTCCAGATCCAAACACCAACTACTAATGGGGCAAAAAGCAGTAAAAGCGTGAAGCTGAGAAAACACAGGAAGAAATGAAGCCAACATAAGCATCCCATCTGTTCGTTGGTTTTTTGGTTTTGGATTTTTTTTCCCCCACCATGAAATACAGATATTGCCATACAGATGGAAGAGGACACCTTTCCTACTCCTTTTAAGGCCATGAAGCAGTTTACACACATAATCTATTTTAAAAAGCATTCACTACAAGGCCACAGAAGAGCTTATCTTCAGGAATATTGGAGGAATATCAGCAATTTTTAACGACCCCTTTGGAACGTCATAATTAAATAATAAAACCCACACACAGCTATAGCTGTATCTACATAAACTTAGGAGGTCAAAAAGTTGCATCCCATTAAGAGAATGCTGTATAAGGCAGGAATGTATCTTACTCTTCCAAAAAGCCAATGGGAGCTGGTCCACTTATGACTTGGAAAGTCTTCCTCTAAGATAAAGGAATGTTCAATTTGACAGAAACCCCGAAACTGTTCTTATTAATTCTTAAGCTAATGGTTTACAAATGTCTACTTATTAGCAATACCCAAAAAAGCACATGACATATGCAGGAGGTTTTGTTTGCCCTTTTTTTTTTTTTTTTTTTTTTTTTAAGTCACACAATACAAAAGTCGTAACAGAAGGAAAAAGAAATGAACAAACTTATTTTAAAATAAAAAAGCCTGAGAGATTTCAGGTGAAAAGTACACAGAACTAAGTTAAGCAATTCAAGCCAGGAGACAGACCTGCACAGCAGATAGCCAATCTATTACCCATAAAGCAGTACTAAAAATTCTAATTAAAAAGCCCAAGAATTTACTTCCCTGTTATTTAAACTCATGGGGAGACAATGCAAAAAAGGAAAGAAATCTTACTTTCTAAATGTGTTTTGGTTGGGTTTTGCTTTGGGTGTTTTTTGGGTTTTTTTTTTTGGTTGTTGGGGGTTTTTTGTTTGGTTTTTTTTTTTTTTTAATGGATTCGGACTTGATTCACGTATAAAAATAGTTTACCCAAGGTTCTTGAAATTTCAGCATAGATAATCCGCAAAATGAGATGTGTCTTTTTTTTTTTTTTTTTTGGCTCTGTAAGTTATCAGTCACTCCTTGTTCGGGCAGTGCAGCCCTAACCCACCTGTGCTTTGGTGTCAGCCGTAAGTGCCTTCCCAGATGAGTGGGAATTCTGGTCTGTACAGTCGGAGCATTTAGAGATGCAAAATCCCCCTGCTCCTGCGGACAGTTTTCTGCCTTGCAGCAGCTTTGCAACCGGTCTTCCCGTCTGTTTGAAGAGTGAATTTAGAAGTCTAACGTGTGAATGTATCCCAGCTTTTTAATAGACACTTTTTTTAACAGGAAACCCGGTTTGGGTAATCAAGGGGTGTCTTGTTCACCCCAGTCCTAGCCCTAGAAAAAAGTTTTAGCAATAAATAGTTATAATGAGTTTTAATCTCCAAGCCTTACCCGCACCAAAGCCCCAAGGACGTCTTGCCTGCTTCCTTTGGGTGTTGTTTTCTGAAGGCATATCTGGACCTTCACCAAGTATTTGCCTTTGAGTCCTTGTTCCACAGCAGGGATTCAACCCAGGGTCAGGACTGTCTGGTTCCGACTTGACAGAAACTTGCACAGTTGTTGGCTTTGCTTAACTGGGGGAGCCTCCTTTAGTCATAATCTCTCTGGGAGTTTTGGGTGATAGGTAGCTCTGAGTCAGTTTATTGACATTTCTTTCCACAGGGTATTTTTTTATTAAGGTCTAAGCAGAAGAATTACCTTTTCTGCTGACCACTAGTCTTCATATACACTTCTTTGAGAGTGCTCCTTAGGACATTTAGCTTGAATAGACTTGTCGTGCTCTACTGGGTGGCCTGTACTTTTACGCTGAGAGAGACTGATTTTGGTGCCAAACAGTCCAGCTGTGTATGCCTCTGTGATGGGGAGTTCCAGCTGCTGTGAAATGATAGAAATCTCATCAGCAAGAATAGCTTGTGCCTCATGGGAAATCAGAATGTTCTCCTGCTCCCCACAGTCCTGGCTAGCCTACATCGTACCTGTGGCCCCCTTCCTCTTGGCTGGCATGTGTTTCACACACTTACTGCCCAGCAGCCACCTGCAATGCCATTCAGTTAGGATGTGGCAAATCGGGGTGTGGTGGGTTTTGTTGTTTGTCTCACACAAAGTACATGGGGACAATGATTTATTTTTTGTTTTGTTATAGCTCCTTTGGAAGTATGTGGCCAAGGTCCCCACTCAGTCACTGCATGTGACACAAGATTGATCTTTAGTGGGGAGTCTTACAAAGGTGGTTGCTGAAGGACTCACTCAACTGTTTTCACAGCGGCTGTGGTGGTGGTGTCCCAGGAGTGTCCATCCCTGGTTTGGGTGGGCTTCCCAGGAGTGGTCTGAGAGGAGGTACTTCTGGTTTATTCACAGCAGGTATAAGCATGGTGTGATCTTATCTGAGAAGTAAATATCCATAATTGCCAGCAAATTTGAGATACAGTCGACAGTGGTTGGAGTTCAAGATGAATTTTTTCACCATATCTGAGGTTCACAAAGTCAATGGTAGGGATGAATTCCATGGCTTAATGCATGATCTCAGGCTAAACTAAAAACCCACAGTAAAGACTAGAGGAGGTCCAGACTCCCCTGACAATAAAATCCTCTGGGCCAGTCTGGCAGGAGCAGGCATTGATAGGAAGTATATGTGCATGGTAGACATGCTTATATCAAGCAAGTCTGTGGTAGGTCCATCCCCTGGCTGCACTGTCACAGGTGCTTCGTTTTCTGCTAGTGAGAATTAGATTTATGTAAGTACACAGAAGAACCATTACTAGGCGTTTGTTTCACTTAGCAATGATAACAACTGGACAGTGAGATTGGTTGTTTGACAGCAAGTATAAGTATGGCACTTATCAAACTGGAAGGTTGTTCCCCCCCCAAGATATATCTTACTCTAAAATATTAAAAATTATGTTAAAAAGGTCCCCCTAGCCCCAGGGTGAATTACTGGTATCAGACATTCTCCAGCTCTGAAGACCTCAGGGTCATTATGTGGGAACAAAAATTACATACCATATGGCAGGTCTAAAGTATTCGGTGATTTGAAGAGAGTGTTTGTTTAAAGCAAATTTTACAGCAAATAAGGCTGTAAATTCTCTACAGCTTTGGAAAATCCACTATGAAAGAAATAAAAGGACAAAACACTGCCCTGTTTTGTATACCCTGCCCTGCTTCTTGAATGTAGGTTATCAGTGAATGATTATATTATTTTAATTGTACAAAAGCATTCATCAGACCTTTTCAACTATAAACTCTAAGGATGATTAGCATTTTAGTGTGGGGACCTGAAAGCATTCTGTAAACATAACTGAGTTCACATCCAGCGTTTCCTGATGGGCATTGCTATAATAATATATTTTATCTGCTTCAGGAATTTTTGCATCCCCTGCTTTCTGTGTCAGGGGAAAAATGGCCACATGCAAAGAGGTGAATTGCAATATTTAGGTTTTCAGACCCAAGAAGGATGCTTCATGTTCTCCACTATCTTCATTTTGCAGCTGGAAGGCGTAAAGGCAGAATGAAAAGTATTGCCCAGCATCCTACATGAGGTCTCTCACAGTACTGAAAGGATGAACTGGATCTTTCAATCATCAGTCCTGCACCATCAGTCACAAGATTGTCTTCCCTGCTGTGCAGAACTCTCTTGTATACTCTCATCAATGCTTGCTTTGCTCCTTCCTCCCTAGCCCAAAATATACAAAAAAACATTCTTTGTAATACCATTTACTCCTTCAAAGTTACTACAGTAAGGCAAGTCCTGAACCCTGCTGCCTGAGGCATTCGAGGTACTGTTGACAAGCGTCCCAGTAAAATCAGTGTATTTGCGCTTTATAGTGACTCAGCATCCCAGTAACATGGTTGGCATCCAGTAGCCTCCCAGTTTACACCCTGCTCTGTGCACAGAGGCTGTTTGCAAAGCAAGGACTCTGGCATCTAAGAAGATACCTCACTTGGCTGGAACGCACCGCTGAGGCTCTTAAGGGTAACAGTTACCCTGGTTTGTCTGAAAAGCACACGCGTGGTAGGCATTTCAACACAGCACATTCTGGGGCGTCCTGATTGCCAGTACGTATCGTGGGGCCATGCTCGTTCAGCTGGATCAGCAGTTAACCTGCTGGAATTGCCTGTTGTTTCTCTCCTTTTTTTTTTTTTTTTCTTATTATTTTTTGGTTCTTTTCATTCTTCAGAGTCTAAAACAGGGAAAGTGCAAGCCTAAATGAGGCTGCTGGGACCCACGCATTTAGTTGCACAGATCAGCCATCTGCTTTGCATGCTATACCTTTGCTTCTTGTTATATACTTGTTACGGGAATATTTATTCTGTCAATGACTAGCTGTTTGCTCTTAATATGCTTCCATCTGCATATAAATTTGTTAAACCACTCCCTTTAGGCATATGAAAGTTTGGCTTTCCCTTTAAGGTGTCTATAACTATGCAATTAGATTTACCATATCATCATCAAGATGTTCAGCTCCCACCTCTGCCGTAGGATGTGTGTGTGGAAGATGGGCTGGGAAAAGCAATTTACACAGCTCCTCAGGTGTGGAAAAGGTTGAGTTTTAGAGTACCAGCTGGTAGAGCTGGAACCTGTGTAGGACTTTTTGTGGTCTTAGAGGTAACTATGGTGGAAATAACTGGGGAGGAACCATAGAACTTCTAGGTATAAGTAAGGGCAGTGGATTGCTAGGAATGATGAAGCGGCCCTGCCGCATGGTGTGTGCCACGTGCCTGGCAGATTTGCTTTCACTGCAACTCCCAGTGTGCTTTGATGGGAGCTATGTGAGGAGAAGACCCCTTGCGGGCCTGCCTTGTGGGAGGATGCAGAGCAAGACCGAGTTGCAGTTGAGGGTGGGAAAGACAGGTTCCGATTTCTGAATTACTTAAACTTTTTAGAGTTCTGCAGTTCCTGCACAATGAATAGAGACGAAGAAAGAGCAAATAAAGAAAAGATGTTTTGGGACTTAGGGGTTTGTTTGTTTGCTTGCTATCTTCTGGGTTTGTTTTGTTTTCCCCGCAGAGAACGACTCAGAATAGTGTATTTTCTCACTGATTCTGCTCCTGTTAAGTTCTAACCAAATCCTAAGACGTAGGGCCAGATCCCCTAGCAGCGTCCATCTTAGCATTTCGCACATGGTACCACTTTCCTTGACTACCTTGAACTTTCAGAAATCATGTGCTTTTGAAAATTAATTAGATTCCCCTTCTTATGCTGATCAATATTGATAGCATTTTGTCTATGGAAAACTTTATCCCAGGAGCATGGATTTTTTTAAATGCTTGCCAGAGACTGTCAGCTATCCCTGAGGA
Source organism: Ibycter americanus (assembly GCA_035590275.1). Classification (NCBI taxonomy): domain Eukaryota; kingdom Metazoa; phylum Chordata; class Aves; order Falconiformes; family Falconidae; genus Ibycter; species Ibycter americanus. Next base: position 24,934,335 of record JAVJGI010000014.1, on the reverse strand, counting down.
AATGACATGTTCAGGCGTACCTCACTTTAAATAATTTTTAAAGTAAACACTTTGCTTTGCCTTGCATATGAGTTATGACCCTAATGACTTCTGGTTCTGAGTTTCCTTTCTCAGCATTTCCCCTCCCCAGACTTCTCCTGATGATAATGCTGCGCAGTGTGGGAATGAGCCCAGGCTGCCTTTTATTCCTATGTATTTACCTGACATTTTGCCAATATGCTGTTATGCTGCTTTTTACATTGAAAAATAGTGCCCTGATTTTCACGTTGTGAAGATCAGACCCTACTCTTCAGCTGTGTATATAGCAAACCAAAATCTCAATTATGAGGAGAGGGAGAGAGCTAGGCACGTGGATTGCTAGGGGACAGATAGCGAAAGCATAAGGCACAGTGGCTTGCTGGAGGCTGTTTGGTCCCTGCAGAAGCACGATGAGCACCAGCAGGCTTTGGCACAAAATTGTAAGAGCTTTGAAGAATGCCGCAACTCTACTGATGCCCTTGGTGAAGGCATCTATTTTCTCTGTTTAGCCCACCTTATGCAAGGAACTCTTGATGAACTTTGTCTATTGAAAGCCAGAAGATTGACCAGGGTATTTGAGGCACAATAGCTTTTGTTGTTGAAGACTGTCTTCCTTTTCTTTTTTTCCTCCCAAGAAGATGTTGATGAGAGTTGTGGCTTGTTTGTTCTGTTTGATTCACGGCTTCTGAGCGAGTGAGTATCTTGACATTATATGGCATCCTGTCATTCCCTGGCTCTCTGAAGGCTCTCTGCAAGTGTTTTTCAAATCACCGCTACATTATAGGCTTGCTGTTGGGACCAATAATTTAAGTCCTAGGCTTAAAACTTAAAATTGCTTTATTCATAATGGGAAAGCAAGCAACATTCTGGCTACTTGAATATTTGAGAACGGCGTGAATACGATGCAAGAAGACTCTGTGCAAAGGAAAGCTGTAGTTCTAGTCCTGAAGGTCTGGGGATACATTTGTTCCCATGGAGGTCAGCAGGAATCCTTCTTCAAAACCTCAGAGCATGGTGCCTAGGGAAAAGTTCAGCAGCACCAGAAATACCTAGACCATTCATTCTCAACTTTTAGACAATTGACCCCTCACTGGAGAATATTGATAATATTTTGTCTTGTTGTTCCAGGTCCTCACAAAAATCTCTCTCAGGTCTATTGTATCTCTTTTTTATCATCCTTCTTGCTCCGTGATTGCCATCATATCAATCCTGCATCCTTACTTCTCCTTTGCCAGTTTGCTGACAGATGCGGGACTGAGGGTGAGGTTACAAACCTGACGTTATCTGGCTGACATCACCCAGAACCATTGGGGTGTCTCTGCAACCATGCTCTTGTGATTCTGATGTAGGAATACGTAACACAGACATCCAAGTTGGCTTTGCATGGATCTGTATGGATCTGACAGAGCTTGTTCATTCCCTCTCCGTCTTTCACCTGTGACATGCTCATGGGTCACCACTGAGATCCACCTCATTTGTCAGAAAACTCTGAATGAGAGTCCTTAACATTTTAACTCCATTGCAAATGATTTTATAGACATGGAATCAGTTTATTCACAGTGGAAAATAATTTATTTCTGTGTAGTTAATGTGCTGCTTCAGAGAAATTAGAAATAATTGCAGAACAATTAGAATTTGCTGGCAGGTGGAAAAAAAAGTTAATTTGTGTGAAAATCAACAGTAAAAATATTGTTTAAGTAGGCTGTATTTTCTTTGGATACGTGTACCTCAACAGAAGAATTTCATTTATAGCACTTGATATAAATAGTGTGATAACACTTCACAGAAGCTCGACTTATCAGGGGAATTCCAACTTCTTACAGAGACTGAAGCATACTGGTTGTCATGCCATCCTTGTAAATATTTTATGTTGGCTTAAGACTCAAGGGCAGACATCTATTTTTACTTAGTGTTTGTGAAGAACTATGAACCTAAAAAGCTTTTGGTATAAAACATTTAGCAGTGGCAAAGTCAGTTCAAAGCTGTCTCCGGAAATAGAAATTGTGATACAGCTTTTTTGTTTGTTTTTATATTATATTTAATGTTTGTTATACTTCTCTGGTAAACATGGCTGTAATAGTTGTTCCAAAAACAACATCTATTCAGCAAAGTAGCTTGGAAGTCAGTGTTCAGAAAGTGTAGCCTACCTTTCCTCTTAAAGCAACTGCCTTGCATTGACACCTTTAGCAGTAACTTGCTATTTATTTTTTTTCAAAGCAGCTCCAGCTTAGTATTGCCCACCTGCCAAAATAATGGGACTTGTAGACTGGCAGACAGCTCATCACTAATGTGTTTCCTATATTGTCTGGTGTCCCAACAAGCTTTCCTGGATATCTACCAGTTTTTCAAAGAAATCACATAAAGCTGCTATTTGGGACATAATTTGGAGTTCTTAAAACCAGAAAAAAATGTCATGTGCTCTTGATTAAAATGAGAAAAGTTTGAGAGCTAAAGACTTTTAGTGTGCAGATAACCAGTATAAATGCTGAGGTGCCTGAGCTGCATTGCCTGCTAACAGACTCCTCAGCTGTGTCCATGTATTTGGAAATGGGGCAGAGACATCCAGTCATTCAGATACTTTAAAAGTCTTTAGCCAGCGTTAAAATTTATTTTAGAATTCAGATTTCGATAACTTAATACTCCTCTGTGTTTCCCTGGCAGATGCTCTAAAGCCAAGCACATTACCAGCTTGAGTGGCCATACCTACTTGTCATCTTCTGCCTGGGTTAGCGCAGGGCTTGACTTGGTGCCTCTGTGAGAGGCTGGCGTGTGACATCATTACTAATTAAGTTTGAATACAGAGCTATGTCTGAGAGCCAAAGGAAGTGCAGGAAGGAAGCTGAGTGTCAGTGAGTCATGTTGTATGAATGCATGGCAAGCAGTTATTGATAACATACAGCCAAACCACAATGTTGATTTTGGAAGATTTGGCATGGGAACTAAAAGCAGCATCCTGACCTCAATTGCGATTTGTTTGTATTTAGATTTCCAAAAATGCTGTTTTGGTTTTTTGGAAGAATTGTTTCTTTTCAGATACTCTGACTTAATTTATCTCACAGTTCTTGCTAGAACAGGGACCCTTAGGGAGTTGAACATTTAATCTGTGTGAACAAGGCATCAGCATTTTTCTGAAGACTGTCTCCCATTTTCTGTGTGAAGGAAAAATGTCTCTTTAGTGGCAGGCACCCTGCCTTGTAATTTCCGTTGTGTGAGCTTGGACATCTGTGCGATTATCCTCTGGGAACACTTGCAGCCTGACACACATGCATCGAGTCTAGCTATTTTTAATCACTGCTTTTCAAGTGTCTGTAGTTGAGTTTGGTGACATGAATGGGAATAGTGTTTTCCAAATTTGAGTCCTTTGGTATTTTCTTTTTGTAGTCCCTCAACCCTGCTAAAATCCGAAAGTATCATAGAGGTTAATCACTTCCAACTGTCCAGGAAACTTCATTAGAAGGCTTGAAAATATTACAGTGCCCACAGAATTTGAATGCAGAGCTGCATTTGAAGATTATAATATCTGATTTCTGTGTTAAGTGTAGCTGTACTTGAATATAACACACTGGGAACCAGGTAGTCTTTAAGCTTTTTAAAAGTTACTTTTAAATTAAATTATTATTGTTTATGTGTTTTGGCTTGATTTATAGGAAAGGTGATAGTCCTCTACCAGCAACAGTTACTATGAGAGTGATTCATCTTGCTGGAGATTTATCCTGGTAATTTTTTTCATTTTACTTTCTGGGACAAAACTGATTCCAGGTAACAATCTGTTCCTTACTCATCCCTTTCTGTCACAGCTCCAGGGACTATACCTTTACTGCTTACCTTACTACAAGGAAAACTTCTGTACCACATCTCCCATTGTCAGTACATGAAGTAGTTGTGAAACAAGACCTGAAGTGTAATGATCCATTTCAGGTCTCAGATCTCTAAGTCCTATTCCACTCAGCGAAAGACACTGGAAAAAACACAGCACAGTATTTGGACTTGTGAGACAGTATTTTAAGTGAGGTTACAGATGTAAAATTCAAGGATGATGTAAGTCTCATTGTATTGATCAAGTCATGAAGAATACCTTGTATCACAAGTTTATTTAAGACTGGTTGCTTGAAGTTTAATAGAATAAGAGGGGAAAAAAGGATGTTTAAGGGATTGCTGTGAACTATATACTTCATTTCCTTGACTACAGTGTAAGATCAGGTAGATCTATGTCACTTACAAGAGATGATTCTGTACTCTATTCTTGAAGACCGCTGATGATGGAGACCCCACAAGCTCACTGTGCAACAAGTGCTCCACTATATTTTAACATTTGAAAGTTTATTCTTTAAATGGTAGCCTAAAGTTTTGTTGCACGTTAAATTCATTTCCACTGGTCCTCCTCAGATGTGGAAAAAAGATTATTTTCTTTCTCTTTAGGGCATATGTTTGAAAACTGCTCTCATATTTCAGCCCACTCTTTTCTAAATTAACAATCCTACTTCCATCAAATTTTCCTTGCAATTCACTTTTTCTAGATTCATGATCATTTTTTGTTTCTCTCCTCTGGTCCATGTTCTTTTTGACAGGCATTGCCCAATACTGAATGTTTCAGGTGAATGCAGTTCAACAGGAATCACACTGAAGTTCGTGGAGCTCTATCTGGTGCTGGAGACTGATAACTCACAAAAGTAATCCCTCTGGATTCAGCAGAGCCACTGAGCTAAATACTTCCCAGGGTGAGAAAGGAGTGCAGTCCTGCCACTCAGATCTACCAGACATTACTGCAGAGATCATTTTCCTCATCCGTCACTTCAGCCATATTCTTTTTGCATTTCTCAAACCATGTTTCCATTTTTTGTTGTATTAAATATAAGGTCTTTATTTTCACTTGCAATATCCTTAATAGCCTACTCATTCCTTACCATATTCTCTGCTTAGCACACTCCCACACCTTCCATCTCTCCGTTCCCAAATCCCAAATTCCTAGATTTAAGGAAGTTTCTTTGTGATTTTTCTTGCTTGGGGCATCATGCTTTAGGAAAATTATTTGTAAACATCCAGGGCTCAGCAACAATCTTCCTTTTAAAACCTTCTTAAAACTCTGTTTCTGAAAAACTTGGTGGGAGTTGGGCCACTTGTGAGTTGCACATGGTAGGGCACCAACCCAGCGCGGTTGTGGCGATTCTTTGTTCTCTCCTGTTTACATGCTTTTGTCTCATGTCTCTTTTAGACTTACAAGGAAAGATTTTTGGAATATAGGACATCTTTTCTGTGTCAAATGAGAAGTACTTCACATGACAGATTTGTCTATAGTCAGTATGATAATACTAATACTGGTAAATGTGTTAGAGAGAGACAGCCCTATGCAAAGCCTGCTGTTCCTTGTGCAAGGAGCCAAATATTTTGGAGACAGCTCTTATAACCTCCTGTATGTTTTTCCAACCCATAGAATTATGCTTTAATAGTATTTCCACAGGAGAGCGAGGTGAGCCAAGGCCCAGTTATTACAGAGGTTTTTCCATGTAATTGAGTGGTTCAAGAAAATATTATGAAAGATTATCTTGGCAAAAGATGTAAATGTGAAGAGCAGCTGGTAATCCCATGAAGATCCTGCTCATCTATAAATTAATACACGCCGCTAGGGATACTGACAATTTGTCTTGGAAGTGAAATGGTTGAGAAGAGATTTTGGCACTCAATCAGTGAAAGATATGACACTCATAAAAGCAGAACTATATTTATGACATAGTACAACAGTTAATTGGTTTGGGATATATTTATATTAATATGAAATCCAGCATCTATTTCTGATGTCTTTGTGTGTGTGTAAAAATGGAATTGCATTCCATCGGGAAAGAGAAAACTTCCTTTGTTATCTTATCAGAAGAGCATAGCTCCTACCGTAAGAGCTCAATGAAACATTTTTGCAATTTTGTGGGGTTCTTCATTGAACAAATAGTTTTCTCATAGCCCTCCTCCTCCACTGCCTTAATTTTACAGCATAATGAAAACAAGATGCAGCAAACTGTAACTGAGCTAGGATCAGAAGAACTGTTTTAGAAGGGATAATAGCTGAATGCATAGCTTAACAGTTACATAAATGGAAGGAAGGCCAGAAGATATAAATGTTTCTCATTTATACATGCATATGTACATATGCACATAGATGTAAAGAATGTACGATTGCTAAACGTGCCATTGATGACATAAATATGTGTGTGGATAAATAGATAATCAGACATCCAGAAAACTAAACTTGCCTTACGTAGTTAAATTAAACATAGATTTATTGGATGTAGCTAGCATGAACTAAATTTAAGCAGAACTTGAATGCACTGAGCTGAAAGTCCTAAACTTGCTTTCTTTGTGACCATCGGCAGTGACAGATGCCACCAGTGGCAAAGCAACGCTCCCTCCAGGCTGCCCGAGCCGCAGGGCAGCTGTAAGTCCAACATTTTTCTGGACATGACTTCAGTCCAGGCAGAATGAGATCAGTTGACGTTGTCCAGGGTTGCTGGCAGCCTGTGCCGTCTTGCTGCTATGCAGCAGCACTGACTGCAGGTTGCGTGTGACCTGGCATTGAATACAAGCTTCACAACCATTCTTCTGCAGTGCGCCTTGCTGTGACTGCCTAAATCAGCTTTGCAGCCTGCCTTGACTCGGTCACAAGTCTAATGCATCCCCAAGACTGTCAAATTTGCTCTGTGTGTACACTAGGATTGATGCTACCTATTTTACAGATATATGGTATACAAGAGCTGTACACATATTTCTCTTCAGGAACTCCCAAACAGTAATAAGGTAGCTTTAGGTATTAGTAAATCCCTTCCAAATTAATACCCATCTCTGTATTCTCTGCCTCACTTCTTCCCAGAGTATATGCCCTTCCATGGAGAAGCCCTGCCCCTTACCACCTATCTGCTGCAGATCCTATCTCTTCAGGTTAAGAAACACTTTCAGCACCAAATTAGGTTTCAGTGCTATAAGTCTTATTTTTATATAGCACTACCAAAATCAAAGAACTTTCTGCTCTGTATTTCGCATCTCACCTGTCTTCAGGTCCAGTCATCTTCATTTGTGTTATCTTTTTCTGTTGATGGTGGTTTGTTGATCTTAAATTTATTTTGTCATATTTTTATTATGAGAAAGCCATGATTTTTGGTCACTGTTGTTTCTTTCTATGCTGAGTTTTGTGCAGTTAAGTTTTGCAGTATTTTTATGTGATGCTTTTTTTCTGTAAAAGCACCTTCTTGCTGAGTGAGATATACAACCTCTGTAAACATTCAAGGCTTTGTACTTGGGAAAGAAAAGGAGCACCAGAGGGAGCACTACAATTTTCCCCTAAGTAGATCCTTTTTTTCTGCCCCAGATCCTGGGCTATGACTCTAGATATAGGCTGAATTGTGATCCAGATTGTGATTGAATCCTTCATGGTCAAAGGCAAAGATGCTTCTGATTGCAGACCTGCGCCCCAGCTCACATGCTGTACCCTCAGGAAGGAGGGAAAGGACAGCCTTCATTTCACTCTTTCTGTCCTTTGATGCCTAGTGGCACTTCCAGCAGACAGTCCATTCTGTACCCGAGACGAGTATCATCTATCCCTGCATCTGCTGTTCAGTTCGAATAGCCTGGAGCCTTTCTAGAGTTACTGGAATCGTTCTGTGAAAGCCCTTAGGAGGTCTTTTGGGACAGCATCCCAGGTCAAATTGGTACGCTGCATCTGCCTTCTCTGACCTATACAGTGATGCTGATGGATAAGACTGTTTCTGTTAGTTCATTTGCTTTAGCAAGCATTGGCTTAAGTACAGCTTCTGCTATGTGTAATGACAGATGCTGCCAAATGTGACTCACATTTTCTCTTCATTCCCCTCTCCAGCAGCCTCTCCAATGGCTGCTGCAACTTCTCTGCCTGAGGAGCAATCTTATTTCTTAATAAACAAACAAGCAAGTTGGCAAGAACTCCAGACATCTAGATGTTTTGGATAAAAGGCTGTGCTCATTAGCATTTCTCCAATAGAGAATAGCAAATTCCCAAACCATACTGTCTGGGGCAGGATTCATGCCCTATGAAACTATGGCTCTGAAGAGGATGGAAGATAGTACCTCTCCAAGAATCAAAAGCTGCTGTTTCACATTTGGCTTGCCACCTGTCCTGGATGCATGGCACACTATAACACTGTAGTTTAACGCTTTCCTTTTTTCTAAGGAAAGACTACAGTGATATGACTGCTGTATGCAATTGTGTTTATCACATGAATTTTCGCTAGTATGGGATGTACACTCTTGTCCTCTTGTCTTCTGGTCAAGATTGCCTGAGAAGCTAATAGAGTTACAAGCTCTAATTGCCACAGACTTTCTCCCTATATCTGTTTACCACATTTACAGTCTCCGGCTTAGCCTCTTCGAAGGTGCACTGGAAAGATGAAGAATCCATTTTGTTTGCAGCAGCTTTCTTCCCTCTTGTCACCTTCTGGAGAAGCCAGGCTGTTCTCTTCTGCCTCATCTGGTATTGTACTGCCCAAGTAGGATAGGTCTTGGGTAATTTCAGAATTATAAAGGGGGGAAGTCTAAGTCTCTGTTTCAGTCACCTGCAAGGAAGAGGGATGGAGGTCCTGTCCAGTCCTTCCCTTTCATCCAGCCCTCACACAGTTCTTCTCTGGAGGGTTTCAGAACCCACCACAGCAGCTTTTGGGAAAGCTGGTTGTTTGCTTGGAGGAAATGTGAATGTAGCTGTGCAGTGAAATGCCCTTTGGAGTACCTGCTGAGCTCTTCTTTACCCCAGTAAAGGTAAAAATGACACTAGTGCATGTGTTTGAAAGTTGTATCCAGAACCAACTACTTAGTTTGCCACCATCAGGTTATCTCACAAGAGCTCTGAAAGTGTAAGCAAGTGAGCTAAACTGTCTCAGACTAGCTGGAGACTGGTGGAAAATATAAGATGACACCCTGAGTTTGCTTTGGATCCATGAGAAGTTACAGGCAATACCAGCTCTTCTGCTCCAGGGCCAGTCTGTTTCCAGGCTGTCTGATCCTTCAGTTTTTATCAGGCCACCTTGCATTGTAAACTTGCTTCTTGTTAGAGACCTCAGAAAGCTAAAGCAAGGTGGTATGAATGTGATCAGGGTAGTCTGGCATGGTCCCATAAAATTCAGGTTGGCAACTGCACCCAAACTGTTCCCTCTGCATCTTATCTGCCAAGCATGGAAAGTGGCTGGGAAGACAATTCCATCAGGGCTGGAAAGACAATTCCATCGGAGCTGGGATGTGATTTCTGAGTAGGGCCCATAAATCTAAAAGCAGTTCTTCCAAAGAATCTTTGCTCTGTATTTTTTTATTTTCCCTTTCCAGTTAAGTCTGCCTGCATAATCTCTTCTCTGTCCTGTGCTGAATCCTCATTAAAGCTTGGTTAGATTTTTATTTATACTTTACCCATCCCAAAAAATAAAACAGAGGTGGGGGAGGTAAGTTTGAAGAAGAAAGCAGTAATGCAGGCTCTCTTGCCATTTCAGTCTCTAGCTTGGGTTCCTCATTGCTCATCCCAGCATGCAGAGCCCTCCTGAGTTGGTAGCTGTTGTGGTCCGTGAGTCCTGGTCACTCCTGAACCAATCTGAGACCAATTGTGGGAATTCACTTGCGGATTGGCTTGTTGCTGGGTGTTGAGATCTGTTATAAGGAGTTGGCAGGTTTGTCTGTTTCTGCAGTTTTGGCTCCACTTCCATCCTGGAGCAATTCTAAATATTCCTTTTCAAAAGCTGGCATCACTGATACCAGAACAGAGTACTTTTTGTAACACTTGATTTGATTTCTGTACTTAAGGTTGTTTTGTTTCCTCTCAAACTATTGTACTCAACTACTGATAAAATTCCTTTTCCACAATCTTTGATTAATAAGTAACGTGGACTGTGCTGGCCTGGGAAGAGGGTTCAGAGCGAAGTACTGCCTTTTAATATGAAGTGAGGTGAATATATTTGCACAAAATGATGTGAAAAGAATATGCTTCCAAGTAACCATGGTCTTGAAATACGCTTTTCTGCTTCTATTAGCTTGATCTGCAGCCTTGCTAGTTCTAATTTCATGTAGGCTTAAGGTGACCTGTTTCTCAATGTACAGACACCCGTCCTGCATACGACACCATCTGAATGCAAAGATCCAGCCCTGGTGATGATGATTCAGTAGTGTACTGTTACAGGTTTTCTCATCAGTGGCAAAAACCATGGCATTGTTGAGTTTGCTTTAAAGAGAAACCGTGTGTGAAGTAAAAGGTATAGAAATTACAGAGATGTTGCCAAAAAAAGAAATTAATTAAAATGAACAAAAAAGTAGGTCAAATTTTGGCCTAACTACGTTCAAGTTGTTCCTTTTAAGTACAAAGAGCAGAGAAAATAGGCAGATGGGAGTGCAGAAAAGGGAAATAAGCCAAAGTGATTAGCCTGGTGACCTTCCCTTATTTCTGGCGGATTTTGTATGTATGTGCACTGTGGCATTGTTTTTGATGAATAAAATTAGCATATTCAATTTATATCCTAAAAGAATCCTAAATTCGGTAATTTACTCTGTACTGCAATTCCAATTTAAGGTGCAAGCTTTAACTTTGGAAGCTATTTGTGGTACTTATTTTCTATATTTTGCATATTTATGTGCTCAGATTGACGATACAGAAAAAAGAGAATAAGAGTTTTATAAAATCACATTTGGACTAATTAAGAAAATAGCTCAGAACAATGACATTCTCCTCTAGTTTTGTTCCTATGCCATTTTTAAACAATTGAACATTGAGCCACTCAGTAACAGATTAGCTTATTCATCAGCTTTCTAAGAGCTAATTTTCAATGGATTTCTTCCCTTTCTTATATTCTTTCAAATGATTTATATAAAGGAAGGTTTTCACTATGTTGGTAAGGGTTTCCCAAGAAGTTTCCAACTAATGCTTAGTTAAACAAATTGAGTAGAAATTTATACTGTAATTAGTTTGATGAGTGGATTGTGTTGCATAGCCCAGATTATCTAGAGTTCTCTGCTAAGGAAAGAAAAGAAATGAAAAATGAAGGCAAAGAAAATTAAGGCACTTTACTCATTACTCTTATTTATTACTTTAAAACATAATTATAATTAAAAATAACTTTAAAGTATTTTCTAGTGTTATATTTAACTCCTCTTTGAATGTATGCTAGACGTTTTGCGGGGCACAGGGCTTGTCATTTGGATGAGATCCACAGTGTCTTTTTTCAGCGTGGCCAGAAACAGAAATTTCAAAGAGCAGCATCAATATTTGGATAGCCTGGTGAGTAGGCTGACATGGAATATGCTGCTAACACTATGGGTTTCATCCTCCACCCTAAGAACTTGGCTCCTGTGTGGAAATAGGTTTATTCAAGTAATGTCGTTTCAAAAATGCTTGAAAAATAGTAAATCTGGGTATTTTTGATGTTCAAATGAGTTCTTTGCTAAGCTCTTGCTCTCAAAACTTCCTATAGAAATGTATGCCGCAGTATAATTTCCTTTTTTATGAAAAATCTGTTTGCTATTCCCATTTTTAAAATTCATGGTTTGGATGTCCTTGTTCTGGAGTTACAAAGGAAGTTAGTACAGTGTCCTTGATATACCTTTTATTGTTTATGCACTTTTGAACATCTCCCATGCTGTTAACTTGATTCCTTGGAGCAACCATCCCTTTCTTTTCATGCTCTCTCTGTAGTTTCTGACAACTCTTGAGTGGTCCCTCTGTGAATCCTCTCCAAGTTTGTGATTGTGTGCTTGGGAGAAGATGACCAATGTTTCCATGATGTTCTATGTGACGCTGCACACTAATTCACAGAAGGACATTACCATATTATTGTTGTCATTCTGCTTTCCACTCTGTGTGTATCCTAACTTCTTACCAGCTGCTATTGGTTAGTGCAAGCCAGAGAGCGGAGTATCATTGTGGCACACTGCTCCATTTCTTTAGGAGATAAACACACCCTGTTCTTGCTGTAGCTATCCCAGCTGCCAGTGTTTCCATACCCTCCTGCACTCCACCATCTGGCCAGTTACTACTTCCCCAGGTCTCACTTTCAAGCTGCTCCTTTAAGATGCTGTAACCTGTTTCAGCCGGGTTAGCTGAAATGTTTTTAGCGGTAGGTCTCGGGTAGCTTGCTGCCTTGTCAGTGGAAGAGTTGACGGAGATGCCCACGAAAACCCTTCCAGCAACAAATCCTGGGGGGAATGCAGAGGAGGAGGAGGAGTGGTACGGGTGTGGAGGGCAGGGTCTCAAGGGGGAGAGTATCTGAGTAGCAGGGGCCAGTCATCTACAGGTGGTACATCACAACCAACAGAGAATGTGTGTCAACACGAAGAAGTCATTTACCAGCCTGTATCATATTATTTTGCATTACAAGGCATCACCTCCTATTTCTCAACATCTTTTCTGTCAGTTCCTCTGTAATTCACCTGTTGAGCATTCGGTAAATACATTTTATAAGGGTTAGCTCTGCTATATGAATCAAATCCGAAGTTTCAGCCTGTTGGAAACTGTTCTGAAAAACTTCATGCAGGCACCTACTGTCTCCTTGGAGGCAGCTTTGATACCAAACATGTTTTCCAATGAGATGTAGTTACACTGAAGAAAGCAACTTTTACACTTAAGAAAGCAACTTTGGCATCAGCAGCTTTGTCTATTAGCATCTACTTACAAATAGTCATTTAGAATATTCGCGCTTTATCTGAGGCTGTAACATTTTTTGTTTGCTACAAATTTTTCACATTTATTAATTAGGTACCTTCCCTAAACCTCGGTGCTGCAGAGAGGTGAGGCAGTACCACTGCAAATATTCACGGGACTCTTCAGTTAGACAAGGCAGATGCTGCACAACTGCAGCTCAGTGGAAAATGCTGTTTCTACAAAATGTATGTGTTGATTTTTCTGATTTTTTACATGTAAGGGAAGACAGTCATCCCTGTCAAAGGCTAAAACAGACACCTTTAGAGAGTGCTTTATTCAGAAGGTTTTTTTTATGAGATGACCGATACCCCATACAGAATGACTGACTCAGCTGTAAATGTTTGCATTGTAGACATGTGTTTAGTAGATGAAATAAATCCCACCCCTACAATGTACTGTTAGACTAACTCAAAGCTTTTGTTTCAAGTGCCAAAATCTAGCATCTTGATGACTGGGAATATCAAAGCATTTATTTTCAGTTAAACATAAAAACTAATCACACATTTCCAACATTGGTTGGTTCTTTTTTCATACCTTACATTATTTTGATTTTTCATTATTTATAACAAAATGTTGCAGTGGAAATTCAGATTTTCTCTTGACTTCTCATTTTCATTTATCTATTCTGTTCTTGAACTGAGTCGCCTCCGTGGCACTGCCTCAGCTGCTGCTGAGAACACTCACGTTCTGAACAGGCATGTTGCTGTAGATAAGAGTTTAGGATACCAGGAGGTGTCCCTTCACAGTACAGATTTTCAGGTGACCTGCACTTTAAGTTCCTAGCGCCCTTTACAATTTGCTAGTTAATTAACGACTCACAAACAATGTTACTTGTTACACCTAATATCTCTTCTCTAAAATAAAAAAGGCAAAGTCTTATTACCTGCAATGATGAGTTTTACTTTTTTTTCCCCAAAATGAAACATGGTGAATAAATTCAAGCAGTAAATAGCCCTAACAACTTAACCTGTTTTGTTAATTCCAATTATATGTATTTGTCCTCTGTCATTAATAATGCCTTCCAAAGTGTTACTGCATCGGTACTGTGTTTGTAGAACTTCCCCAGCAGAGCTAATTGATTCTGAAATGCCAAAGCAGTAAGGTTTACTAACTGTTTCCCCTGCAAAACCATTAAGGTAGCTGTGATTTTTATTACAACCATGTCAGCATCTCTAAACAAATTGAGGAGACTCTCAGGGGTAAAATATTTAGCTGCATAATGTAGGTTGTTAGATAAAGGCAGTGGTGAGGATAGTGGAGTTAAATACCTACTCTCTAATTAGGTTCTCTCTGAAAATGAGAAGTAGATGACAATACAAAAATTATTACAGCAAGATACAAGTTTAATTCTCTTGGTTACTGATACTAAATAAGCTTTCTGACAAGGCAAGATCCTTAGGTGTGACCTTTCTCTTTAGCTCCTAGAAACAAAGGCAAACAATAGAGAAGTTTTCTCAGGAAAAGTTTCACTCTTCCTAAGTATACTTTAACCCTCAAAGTGTAAAAATTAGTCATAAACTGTATCTATTGCTTAGACACTGCACAGTATGTTCAATATGCCTTGTTCTGTAAGTTAGCATTACACTTACATTATATGTTTCCAGAATAATATTAAGGAGTTAACATTGCAAATGTTTTGAAAAAAAATCCCACTTTGATAATGTCTTAGAAGAACAGTTCATGTTAAATCGTCTCTATTACCAAATGTATAAATTTTTCAAGATAACACGTGCATGTGTTAGATGGATAGCTAATCTTTATTATTCTGCTAACAGTAATGACGCAATGTCCCTTTTATTAAGCTATTGTATTTTTGTTTCACTCATATGCCCAAGATCTAAAAACTATGTGTGGGACAGAAGCAAAACTAACCTTTCAGGTAGGTATCTGAGAAGCGTAAGTGATTTTTGTTGCATTATTGTAAAAAAAAATATCTTAGATTAGACAACAACTACCCAATTGAAATCAACAGTAGTCACTCACGGCACTGTTTTAACATCTCCTGGCTTGTACAGTCTTTCTATATTGACCTTTTCCTTTACGTTTCCTAGTTTTTACTTGTAACACCAGAAGAACAAGGTCTGTAATTGTAATTAAATCAATCTGACAATGAGTCACTCTCTGGCAGCTAAAGAGGAATCAGGAGAAAAATAATCTAATCTTAAACATGAATGGTATTTGCTGGAGGGAAGGGAGGAAGGGAGGGTGTATGTAATTTTTTTTAAAGGGGAATGTAAAACTTGCCAGGAATTCATTACATTTTTTTTCTTAAATTTTTTTCATAATCTTCTGCTTTATGATCTGGAGTGGCCGCTGAAACAGAGTATCTTTGCAAATTAGTGCCATATTGAAATCACCTGTAAATACATATTTCCTTGTGTGTGCAAAATGGCAGGTTTCAGGTTTTAGTTGCAAACGTTGTTAGAGGCAGAACTAGTGGCAGGCAGAAGACAGACCACCTCTTTTTTTGCATCCATTATCCACTGGCACCACTTCTGAAATTGTAAACATCTGCAGTAGGCACCTGAGCATCCTTTACTCATGAAAGCTACAGTTCTTGAGAGCCATCCGTATAGCCTCTATCCTGGCATAGAAATCTACAACTGGCTGGTGTGAAATGCTGAGCTCTGGGGGTTTCTGAGCTTCTTGTCCTCTATGGAGCTTATGTGCCTGCTTACACATATTATTCTACATTCACTTGAGGTCCAAGCTTGGATTACGTTTTTGAGACCAGACACCCAACTGAGCAATGTCTGTTCCCTTCACAGTTGCGTGTCAGATGGCATCTTCGCTGTAGCATCCAGAATGAAAGTCTCAGCTAGGCTCTAAGGTCTTTGATGCAGGATCATCTTTTCATCCTATACATATGTATAGTTTTTCACCTAGTTTTTTGTATATTGTGTGTTCCTATTAAAAAGTTATTTTATTTCTGGTTGCATCCTGAATGTGGGGTGTTTTGTAATGTAAGTAATAAAATATTATAATGCTATGTTAATGGTAAGCTGCTCCATTTTCATGTTGCTGTCTTGAATTGGTGCTTTAAGCTCATATGAAAACAGCTCTCAATAGGTACTCAAAGCCACTGTGACTGTCAAAAAGCTGGCAGGTAGCATACTGCAAAATTGCAACACAATCAAAACTGCGAAGCCTTTTGGAGATAAGAGAGGTGGGTACATTCTGGTACCAAATGTGGAACAACTGTTGTGTAGAAGGTAATATGAGTCTCTTTCTCTTTCCTCTAGAACTGTTTAAGATAAAAGTCATCCTAGAATTGTCATTTGTCCGACTGATTATTTACTAAACTCAATATGTTCTTGCTAGAATGCATTTTAGTCAAGAATGAGCTTAGGCTTGCCTAAGATTAGATATGAATTATATTAGATTTAGTGTAGAGTGAAGGTGAATATCGCAATATGTAGTAGAGAAAATGCAGCAAGAAATCAGACTGTTTTCTATAAAGAGCCTTAAGAATGTTTAGCATGAAGATTGGAGGAACAACTCCAAGTAGTGTATCATGATAATACATACACTCAGTGTTTGGTGCCTGATTCAGCTTGCATAGCTATGGATTCAGACTGAAAGGATACTAAGATTCTGAAATATGAAAAATTCAGTGAAATAATGATAATTCCTTAAACTCACAGTCAAGTTAATTTATAGGTAAGGCCTCTCCTCCCATCTTAAATCATCTGCCCAGAATTACATATTCTCATTCTTTAATCATGTACATGATAAGGAGGTTTGGCACAGTGCATGGCTGTTATACTTGATGAGCTAAAATATGCTGTCATGGACTACATCCTTGTATCTTATTTTATGCCATCGTGTTTGGTTTAGTGTAAACACTTAGCTATTTAATGTTTTAATTGAATGTTTCTTCTTTTCATCAGCAGTAAAACGTTAATAGGTATTTCTAGTGACGGATGGGTTTTAAAGACAGCCGAAAAATACTGGAGGGTCCTGAATGTGAAAACGCAAGTGGCCATTAAGCTGCAGCTATTGCTGTAAGGGATGAAACATTTGAACTTACATAGGAAGCAGATAAAATTCCAGACATTCTATAATTCATTCACAGTGGATCTCCAGCAGCTCATAGTAAGATTCTATGTATCTGGCGGTCTCCTTCAAGCTCTCATGAGTGTGGTAGGTCCTAGATTAAGTCAAGACCTACCTACCAGTCTTGAGGTACAGCTAATCCTGGGAGAAGAACCTTAGACTTTTTCCATCAGTTGTCTAAGCGGCCAGTGGCCTTTGAAAACCTCAGCTGCATGAAGCTACATGCTTCTGTGGCTAAACAGCTGCTGACACTTATTTAAAGATCCATCCTACTACATCTGCAGTATGGACATGTCCTCAGCTACATGTTGCTATGAGTTGGAGCGCAGGAGGCAGGGTGAGTGAAATGTGTTGTCTCTCTTTTCTTGTCATGTTACTGCCCCATGAAGCACAAAACGATTCCTCCAGCTTCTGGGTCTTGTAGGAAATCTGCCCGGGACGTACCACAGCTGAGAATCTAGTCCACTAAAATCTGCTCTGATAATCCGCTGCTAACACTTCTGTTGTCTGCCACTCTTGCTAGCAGAGCTGTCTTCCATGCCTTTTCTGGGAAAGACATTTATACCCCGTGACAGAACAAATTGGGTGTGTTACATTTCTAATTCTTCTTCTATCTGTTTGGGTTTTTTATTTTTATTCTGTTTATGATTTATTTTTTGGAGAGCTACCTAAGTCTTGGTAGAACTTTTTCCACTTTCTTGGTTTAAGTAACAAAGGGAAGCATGATTTGATGCCAGTTGTTTTCCACCATCTACCAGAAAAACATACTAATGCTCAGGCAATTGCAGACATGGTTGTTTCACACAATTGTCTCTAGAACTGTGGCTGTCTTGGTGACATCAAAACTGCTCCCCAGCAAGTCTGTTTATTCAGATAGAATTCCTGTTGGAAAGTCCTGCAGCTTTTGCCCTATCCATATATCCAGGTGCCACTAACAGCTGTTGTTCCCTGTAAAGCATGGAGGTCCCCAGCAAGTGGGGAACTGGTTATCTTACAGCCGTGAAACTTTGGGAGAGCCACGATCATCCCCCACCACAATATAACAAAAATATAACAAAACAATTACTAATCAAGTGTATGTCTCCATGCTGAAATAAAATTCAAGCTGTAAAGGTAAGGAGGCATCTCAGCATCCAGTTTTCCAGCAGCTGGAATCACCAAGGTTGCTGACAGATGTGCATTTTGACAGTAGTCCAGAAGCCCTGCCAGAGAACAGAGGAAGCTGAGATTTCTTTCTTGCATTAATTAGTAGGTTTTGCCCACTGAGAGCCCTTTTCGAATGTTTCATATTCTAATTCTTCCTGGAACATTAGAATACACCAATTAGGAAATACTTTTAAAAACAGAATAGCAGTAGCAATAGCAGCTTCCTGAGTTCAGACGTTGTGTTGTGAGTTAGTATTATTTTCAGTCATTATGGCTGAGCGAGTAAAACGATACGGAGGATAGATGTGGATCAGTAGGTGCATCATTTACTGCTGGGTTTTTCCATTTTCAGAGTTGACAGCAATAATTTTCACTTTAAAAGTTTATTATTGTTGGACCTGACTTTCAGTTCATATAAATCAGACCTACCTTGATTTAAGACCAGCTGAAGCAATGGTGGGTTTTGTCAAATCAGTGCTTCTCAAAAGATGAATAGTGCCCTAAATCTAACTGTAAAAACAAATTTCAAGCAGTGGCCATTAACTTGAATTATGAAATGGAAAACAGAGAAGGATGATATTTGTCCCACAGTGATTAAGGACAACAAGATACACAAGGTGATAGAAAAATCTTCATGATTTCTGTCAGTGTTTAGTTGTAGTCCATGATATGCATGTGAATGGTACAAAAATTATACAACAAATATTGTCATAAATGTTAGGCAATGCTATGAAATATTTCTTCTTATTTTAATCATGTGAAATTTACCTAATACCACTTTTTTTTTAATTATGTAATCTGAAATTCAGTTCAGAGATCATACTGAGCTACTGAGAACAGTAACACTGTGAGAAGATTGCGGAGCTTTCCACTAAAAGATCCTTGAATATTTTTAGGAAGGTCATAGTGCTTAGCTACAAAAAAAAAAAAGAGAGAGAGAGAGACATAAAATGTTTGTCTGCATTGCAGAGAAACATAAAATCAGTTCATCATATGGGAGCATAAGGTATGGAGATAGTTCTGTGAATATATTTGTTTTGGCTGTCCATGACAGCTGAGAAATAATACATCCTGATTTTAAAACCCCTCTGTGGGTATATAGTTATTTTATTCTGTTTCAAGAAGTAAAGTATGTCTTTTTTTGCTTTAAAATAGCTTGAGTGAGTATTACATATGTTTAAATGAGTTTGAAGCTGCTTTAGGCTATGCAGGAATGCGTGTGTGTGTGTGAGAATGAGTGAGAGAGGGGGAGAGAATTCGAGCCAGTCCTTAACAAATATCTGCTCTCTTCTGTTGCAAGAGAAGGATGCATGCAGACAACTAAGTATCTCATCGTGATTTTTGCCCATAATTTTAAACATGGTGTGATGCAGAAAAGTCAAGATGTTAATGTTTCTGTGCAGACATTTTATGATAGATATCTGCATGACAAGAAATTATAAATGATAGAATATGGTTATGGTTGTAGGTACCCCAACATCTTTTACTTCTGGCTTTCAGTTAGGCTTTGGACATGTATATTGGTAGTGGTACAGATGCAGAAGTTAGAGAGCAAATTGCTTAAGGGTTTGGTCTGGACAACATTAATCCAAATGTCACTGTAGGAGTGGAGATGCTCATGACTAGCTGAAGAACATCCATTCCTTCAGTTAGTCGGTGCTGCACTGACTTGCTGGAGGTCACAGATTAAGCCAGCAGCACCTTCAGTATATGGGCACACAACTTTCTGCTCTCTCAGAACCTCAGCAATTTTTGAAGGGAAAAAAAAAAGTGTGTGTGTGTGTATATATATGTGTATATACTTATTTGGGGAGGGGGAGAGGGTGTGATTATGTTTCATGCATTATGTGTCTGTGGTGATGGAGGCTTTCCAGCTCCAGTCTTTCCAGACTGAGTTGCATCAAATGCAGCCCAACACCACAGCATATAAAAATAATTGGATTTAAGCACATGCTTCACATCAAGCATGCCTAGTCTAAATCATTTCAAACCATACGTGTGTATTGGTCCTTTGCTGCGTTACAGCCCTGATGTACTTAGTTCACACATGTTCCTAACTCACCATTAATTCACCCAGCTTTTCTCACCATGGGCATACTGTTCTGCATGATCTTGGCAGGTGAGGCAAAAGGTAAGGCAAATGACTGGGAACACAGAGCTTTGAAGTTGTTTAGGTGTTTACATCATTGTTATCTGAATTACACCTGGGCATTTGCTCACAGCAGAAGACACAGTGAACCCCACTGCAAAGGGAAATGTATACTTTTCCATGAAAATATTAACTTTACAACCGTCACACAAATGCATTTCCATCTATTTATATGGGATGAAGAGTTCATTCTGAAAATAAACAACCAAAGTTGATATGCATCACAATTAAGTGTTCATTTTCTTATGGACCACACCAGAATTTGCAATGGAGTGGTCATTTTTGAAATATCTTTTGTGAATTTGCTGTAGATGTGGTGAGGTGGTGAGGTGGGTGGGATCATCTTACCTGGTGCTGGTGATACTGAAAGACATTATGTTCTAGAAAGGGAGAACTATGAAATCTCCCAAAGGGAAAGCATGTCATTTGTATGGGAAAATAAGGCATGGGAAAGATTTTTCTTTAAATGTGGTGTAAAAGCAAACTGATAAACAAAGACAAAAACACGCAGGCAATC
Organism: Ibycter americanus; assembly: GCA_035590275.1. NCBI lineage: Eukaryota > Metazoa > Chordata > Aves > Falconiformes > Falconidae > Ibycter > Ibycter americanus. The sequence continues at coordinate 24,913,767 of JAVJGI010000014.1, read as the reverse complement.
AAAGAAAATTGATCAGAAATTGAAAAGGATTTACAGCAGGTTTCCAATACTGAAATGTCATTTAAAGATTAAAATCTATAAAGCAATTACAAGATACAAACCAATCAGCATTTCTGCTTCTCTGAAGGGCATCGGCCTTTGCTGGCACACTAGAAGAGGCAAACATGCTACATAACATTTTCCCGCAGGTGTTCTCAGGGAGAATCCTTCTGCTATGCACAATTCCTGTAGTTTTCAGTAATTCTTTTGAATAAAATACTTTATTCTTCACTTATCCCTGCTGTACCTTTTACTGAAAACTGACCACTAAACAAACCTCTTTTGTTTTTCCTCAAAAAGCATAAAATGTTGACCAAGTTTTTGACTGATTGCTAATACATCGGTTTACTGGGAAAAGTGCATTTTCGGTTGAGGTTAGATTACAATGATTAGCTTTATTGATTGTGAAGGAGAATACCTGATATCCACTTAGAGCCTAGCCATCATGAAACATTTCTGTGAATACTTGATAGTGAAAACAAACAAACTGCTGCTAATGGCAGCCTGAAGTTCATTCCCAGCTGAGTGCTACTCTGGGCCAAGCTAAAACACCACCACAGCTCTAGCCAGAGCTCACAAGGCTTGGTTTTCATGTTGTGCCATGGATTACTGCTAACTGCTGTTTGCTTCAGGAGTCACTCATTTCCCATACCAGGGCAGCAGTCCCCAGCTTTCATGCCTCTCTTTGTTGTTGTGTGACCTCTTGTACCTTTCCCACTTCATTTTATCTTTAAAATAGATACAGCACTTCTTCCTACTCAAGAGGGTAAAAATGATAGCAATGTGTGACTCACTGTATTGTTCCAGGATTTTCCATCTCCATTTGGCAGTCATTGCTCTTCTTTTTGTCTTTCTTCGTCCCACCTCTGCCCCATCACATTTCCACCTGACCCACACACATGTATTGTGACAACGCTGTTATCTCCAGGTTTTATTCATGTCTTTGTTTATACAGAAGCATAACTGGTTATCTTTATGCAGGACTGAACATTAATTGACATTTGCGCTGTTCTGAGCATATTGATGTTAGTCCTGCTGCAGAGTCCAGAGTTCAGAATGACTAAGAGCTCCTGGGACTTGCCAAAGGTAGAAGCATTACAAAGAAGACTTTTTTTTTTGTTTTTATCAGAACTAAATTTGCTGAGACATGGCAAAACTGTGTCCTGTAAGGAAGTGATTGCAGAGGATGGGTATTGGGAATTGGGAAGGATGAACTGAACATTCAGTACATCATGTGGGCCAAACTTGGATGCATGTTCCTCAAACTGATTCCGTAGCTAAATGCTGGAGATTGCCTGCACCTGTTTTGCTCCTGGTTGTGCAAGAACACAATACCAAACTACCGGGTCAGATTTTAGTTAGATTTAAAAGTATCAACTACTATAAAATCCTATTTAAAAGCACAGAAGTGGAAAGTGCTGTGGTACATCACCACTTTTTACTGGATGGGACCAGAGCAGTTTGGCAGCCCTGGTCACCTTGAAGGGATCAGGGGCATCTGTTTCTGCAGTGGGACATCTATATTGTGTCTCTCAGGTGTATCCAGCTGGCCACAAAGAGCAGTCTCCAGCTTCGTGCTTCTACCAAGTCTGATATCATTGCTCTCATCCTTCTGTGGGATTTGTGGATCAGTTGCAAACCACAGCAACGTACTGTTTCCCTAAGGTGAATGGTGGTATCTGAGCGTACCTACATATGTGGTGTGGCATAGTCAGCAACTAAGAGGTACTACTCAACACAGAGGCTTTTTGCTGTTTATTAAATAATAGGAAATGTTTCATGTTCAAAGTTCAACTAGTTGTACTGGGGCCAAATTTAGGAGACCAGATAGTTAGGTCTTCAGGGCTGCTGCTTCAAACGACTGTAACATTTGCAACGTCGGTCATCTGTCCTATAAGGGCAGAGCCAGAGCTATGAAGGGAAGAACGGAGTTAAAACCCACTGGTGAACACCACCACCACATAGCAAACAGTTTCATGTTTTCCCATAGAGGAAACCACAGGAGAAGCAAAGATAATGTAGAATGGTGACAGCAAAGAAACGGTATTACAGAATATTAAACAAAGCGCTTACATCAGAGCAACGTGTCAGACAGAGGAAATGGTGGCTGTAACGGAGGTCCCATGACAAAAGCAACAAATTAAACAGCAGAAATTTCTGGAGGATAAAATTAGTGTTCTGCTGCTTTCGTTTCCCATTTGTCAAGGTGAGTGCCAGCGCTGGTGCAAGATGAATAGGGTGGCCAGCTGAGCCACAGGGGTGAATGGCATCTTCCAATCTGATGGCAAAGTGAGTAACTGGACTGGTTTAGTACCATAACAAACAGCGCAGAGGCACACCCTAATGCTCACTGCAAGTCGCTGCTCCTCATGTGTTGGAACCAAATCCTCCTCAATAAAAATTTGGGTATAACCATCAGTGCCATAGCTCCTTGACATTTTGAAACTGTGTTAGCAGCTGCTACAAGTAAAAAATCTCCCTGGTCTGTTAATACAATTGGTTTTTTTGTTAGGTATGATAAGTTACAGTTACTAAAATGCTGTTAGTCTTTTGGCTCGTTTTCTTCTAATTTCACTTTGAACATTGTTAAAATGGTTTTCATTGTCACAGATTTTATTAATGCCCGGCTCCACATACTGTAAACCTTTTTCTTCATTCAGAAGCTATTCAAAAGTTTTCACCGTAAAATAGTTTCCAGTCAATTTTCTATTTGATCAAAGCTTTCAAAACTACAGCCACATGAAATGTCACATTACTTTCTGGACTTTTATCGATAGTATGTGGGCAAAATAAGTACAGATTTCTAGCAAACAGAAGAAAACAATTAAATAAATCTTTCTTTCTATGTCAGTGCTTTTCAAGTCAGCACTGATCTTGGGGTAAAATTTGAAAGAAATATTTAGAATAAAGTAAAATGCATTTTAAAAACAAGTCCTATTTTGCCAACTAAAACACTAAACTAGGAAAAATAATTTTCAAGTGTTCATTAAATGTCCTTCAAAGCTGTGCACAATCATCAAATATGGTTTTATGTCTGCAGGCAATATTTACAGTATTTCATCATTTTAGAGTACAACTCAGCATATTAAGTCTATGGTTTTCAAAAGATTTGTGTCCTTTGAATTCTTCAGGATGCGAATCTCTTCAGCTCATTTTAGAAATATCATCATAAAATATTAGAGTTCAATTTTCTTTGCACAGCATTAAAAGGTTCTATATGCTAGATCCTCAGAGAAACCAGGAAAAAGACAATTTATATGATTTTGCCAGTGTAAAGCAAAGAAATAAATTAGAATCCTGAAATTAGATTTTCTTCATGTTGGCTGCAGAGAAACCCAGTTTATTTTATTTACATTCCATTCTTGACAACCCCTTGAAACTTTACATAGATCTCAGGAAAATGAGATGAATTGTGAGAGGTTTAAAATGTCTGTGGAAACACTGCGTCCTCAGTGCTCATACAGAACTGGACTCATTTATGACCAGTTCAGTTCATTTTCAATAACATGCTGAAGTGCAGGTTAGATAGCAGCAAATGTCTCAATGAGCTGCGTTAGAAAAGGGAAGAAGCTTTAGAAATCCTTTCAACTTGCATCAGGTTTTATAAATGTTCATTTATAAAACCGGCTAAATCTCTGCTTTGCTGGGGTACATGTACCCGTTAATTTCAAGTAAGCTAATATGTATTTGGACTACGTCTTTTTTGCAGTAACTGGAAAAATATTCATTATTTTTTACAGATTTGTACAGCTTCAAGGAACATTATTATATTTGAGAACCCCTGAAGTAGCCATCTGTCATTATGACAGCTGTGCTTTAAGCTAACATAGGGAAAATACCTTTAATGTTAAGTTGTTTAGGATAGGTGTGTACAAGAGAGTTCTGAGGGACCCTGCAGAGTGGACTGACCATGTCTGTCCTCTGTAGCAGTAGTCCTTGCTCTCCACTGTGCTCTTCGTGGTCTCGTGGGGTTCTGTGACTCAACTATTATTTTGTGTATGCGACCTTTGCACCTGCAGTGAAGTGAAAGCCATGAGGTGAGTGTTTTAGGGAGTGGACGTGTGCTGCATGCCACGGGGTATGGCACAAGGAGGTGTTTAAGGGTACAAAGGATGCAGAGATGGTGCTGGAGGACTCTGCAGGGTAGCAAGAAGCAGATCTAGAGCAGAGTCTACCTCAAATCTGCTAGTTAGGATTGTCCCCAATCTCTTGAACCATGCTAAGGTTTAATTTATAGATAGTTAATTAGAGCAGTTGAAAACAGAGCTAAGGGTGACCCAGCAGTTACGCAGTGTGGATGATCAAGGGCTCATAAGTGCACCCTGGGCTTTGGGTCCAGCAAGGACGCTCTGTCCAGTCCAGTAACAAATACCCCTGCTGAAGCTAACTTTCATCTGAAGAACAAGACTGCCTTGATCAGTGCTGCCGGTATTCTTAATGTCTTACACTGATCTAAAATACCATGACGAAAACAGCATAAAAACTTTGAGTTCTTAATAATATTTCCTTATTCCAAACATTAAAGAGTCTTGAAAAGAGGACCTGGACCCAAGTTTCCCTACTTCATAGAACAGAATCATAGAATGGTTCAGGTTGGAAGGGACCTTAAAAATCATCCAGTTCCAACCCCCGTGCCATGGGCAGGGACACCTTCCACTAGACCAGGTTGCTCAAAGCCCCATCCAACCTGGCCTTGAACACTTCCAGGAATGGGGCATCCACAGCTTCTCTGGGCAACCTGTTCCAGTGCCTCACCACCCTCACAGTAACAAATTTCTTCCTAACATCTAATCTAAATCTACCCTGTTTCAGTTAAAACCATTACCCCTCATCCTATCACTACACCCCTTGATAAAGAGTCCCTCCCCATCTTTCCTGTAGACCCCCTTTAGGTACTGGAAGAACGCTGTAAGGTCTCCCCGAAGCCTTCTCTAACAACCCCAAGTCTCTGAGCCTGTCTTCATAGGAGAGGTGCTTCAGCCCTCTGATCATCTTCATGGCCCTCCTCTGCACTCACTCCAACAGGTCCATGTCTCATGCTTGGTGCCCCAGAGCTGAGCGCAGTGCTCCAGGTGGGGTCTCACAAGACTGGAGTAGAGGGGGAGAATCACCTCCCTCAGCCTGCTGGTCACGCTTGTGGTGACTGAGCAAGTGGACTTGCTCGACTGCATAGTGGGGACCTGTCTCCTCTTCTTTCCTTCTTTGACCCCATCAGTCATGAACAGTTTGCAGTGCAAAAGCTCAGCTTCGGTGGAAGAAACTGAGAGTTTCCCCCTCCCCCTACTTTGTGACCTGGTGAGGAGGCCAGCGCACTGTGATGCAGCAGGTATGAAGCTGAATCCCATCCAACCAAGAAGATCTGTCTTCCATGTCCCAAGTGACTTCTCTAATACCGCTCAGGCTGTATGTTAAACGTGGTCTCTAAAAACATCTCCATAGTGGTTGTATTTTAAAGGAAAACTACAAGCCCTGTTGTCAGCCTTTGAAGATACAACATAAGCACCTAAATCCAGCAGAGCTTTCAAGCTTGTACCAACGATTGGTACTGAGACTCTGAGAGAAATCAGGTTTCTGACACAGCAGTCTCAGCAGTGTTTTCTGTGGGATAACTTCAATGTTGCCATTATTGTCAGCTAACACTCTCTGGGGAACCTGGAGGTGTAATCCAGACTGAAGATCTCATTGCTGGGGCCGAGAAACTTCAAGTTAAGGCTGACATTGCTGAGTGTCATAATATTACTTCCCCTTTTGGGCTGTACAATTTTATTTTGAAGTAGGAACTGAGATTTTCTTTCCTTCTGTCAACGTCTTTCTGAAAGGATCTAATAAACCTGCTAATTAGATGATTGAGTTTTGCATGTGGATTGCTTGTTTCCTCCTTTAGAACCGTCTATATGTCGCTTTAATTAAAGCCTAGCAGATTATTAAATTGCTAGAATGAAAAACCAGCAGGACTTTCAGTCTTTATACTTCGCAGGACATCTCCAGCTCAGGGTGCTTTCCTTCTATATTAGTTAACCACCGAGAAGTCATACGGCTTTATCCTTTTTTCCGCTGAAGGAAGTGTTGTGTTCCAGCGTGGTGCTGCTGCTGGTTGCTTACCACAGAACGTAAGCTTGCAGAATCCAAAGCCTTTTTTATTAACAGCAGATGTCAGACAGTCCTGTCAAAATGCCAGTGCTTATTTGATAGCAGTGATATTTTTGATGCCATATCTATGTCGAGCAAGTTCTCTGGGTTTTTATTAAACAGCCAGAAGAGTTATTTGCATGCTGGACAGATACACTAATTAATATTTTTTTTTTTTCTTTTTTTTGGAGGGTGTCATTCCCTGAGAGTGAATAATTACAGTTTGACAGGTACTTTGAAATATCAGTGGCAGATTTGGGCATATTTGAAATTAGACCATAAAACAGCTAATAGGAATTGATGGGGAAGAGGGAAGCAAAAGACTTGGATACAAAATGGTCTTCTTTTTTTCTCTTTTTCTTTTAAATGGCGTATGATATTATGGGATTGGCTGGCATTGCAGAATCCCTGTGCAGTTTCAAATTAAAATGGATTTGAAGTTGTTCAAGTCAACCATTTCATATTCATCTTCTGAGTCAGAAAAAGCTTTTATGTGACAATAAGCTTACTGGGGCATTATTAAGTCATTTAATCCAGTTGTTCGATGAGTTCCATGCCCTGATCACTTTTAACCATGAAAGATTATGTATACATCAGAGAAACAACTTTTTGATCAGTGTGTTTATTTTGCTTGTTGAGTTTATAATACTGGTGTTTTGCTGCTACCTTCACTTCCACTTAATCCAGGGAGTTCATTTGAGTAATTTGTTTCCATGCAGAATGCCTTTCAGGAAAATCTCTCAGGTTCATGATAAATGCACTGTATTCACTTTCCTCCCCCTGATAGATCCACAGCCTTTCTTCCCTTCTTTGCTGTGCGCCCCAAATACACTTTTTCACATGCACTGCTCTGTAAGTGAAAGGTGGCTGTGATGGGATGACTTGCACACCTAAAAGTGTCTGTGGTTTTAGATACCTGTTGAACAGAGACTTTATTTTCATCTTGCTTTACAGCTTCAGGTTCGGGTAACGATGTCTAACAAGTTCACTGGGCATCTTGTTCATCTGTACAGGACCCATAAATTTAATACTATGGACTTGGAGGCTACGTTTATAGGGCAATAGAAATGCTGGCCAGGAACCAGTCCCAAGGCACTGGGTGTCCCCTCGTCCCCACTACTGAGGGCATGCTTTCCAACAGCTGGCTTGCTCCAAGCAGAGCTCTTTGGTGCCGTTTGGAGCAAAGCTGAAGCTGCTGAGTCAGATGGACAAACCTGGGTATGGTGCTTCGGCCTTATCAGTGGCCATCTTTGAGCAGTGTAGATGAGCCCTCTGGGTTTCACTTAATTGCAGGTCATCCTTTGAACTAGCTTTGCTGCCGCTGAGGGTGGACTTGCCTGATTCACCAGACTGGCTCATTCTGCTCTGTCCATAAACCAAAGCGTGATGCTGCACGGGCAGGCTTCTCAGGGGCTTTTGCTCACGTAGGTGAATGTGGGGTGGCCCTGTTGAGACACAGGACTGCTGAGGGGGGAGAAATGGACACAGTATCTAATAAATTTATGGTTTCTGTGTGCTGGTTTACATGCTTAGCAAATAAAACGTGGTTGCATCAGCAAAGTGTGTTTGTCTTTGGTTTTTGTTTGACACTTCCACTTGCAAAATTGCTACAGCTGGAGTTGTAAGCAAATGATTTCTTTATTATTCATAGCGGCAGGTGCTGCAACAGCCTTTTGGATAGAGTTGTACTCTCTTGGTCCATGGTTTCTATATATCTGATTAGATGGTGCCATGCTGCTCAGATGGGATGCTAGCCCTCCAATAAATGTATTTTGTTATGCAATCAGTTATATAATGCATTATCATTATTATTTCCATAAATCACTTTTAGTTGGCAGCTTTCTGTTGCTGCTTGGGATTGCTCCAGCAACAATTTGCATCCTTTTTATACAGCATTCTAAAAAGATTTTGGAAGTTAACATAGCCTGGGTTTGATTTTAATAGCTGGTACCCTTCTGGCTGCGCTAGAACACAGAAACCAGCTATCCGTGCAGGATTGACATGTTTATTTTGATTCACGTATCATTTATGTATTCTTCAAGAAATGCTTATCCCAAGATTCAGTGTGGCAATTTAGGCACCTGCCTCCACTGTGCATATGCCAAGAGTCGTGATGCTAAAAATCAGGTGCCTGTCCCCAGCAGGTTGGTTGAGAACAATGTGGCTCACTGCCCCCACAGGAGGGGCAGAATGATGTGCCTGTCTTAGAAAGGCATTCCAAAAACCTGGCACGCTGATGTGGGACTTGCCTGTCCCTTGCCAATCGACACAGCCTGTGTCTGAATTTCTCACTCCTCTATGGAAGCAAGATGCTTCTGCTAGAGCCCTCTCCTGAGGGCTCAGCACTGACTCTGTTTAAGTGATGCTGCTAGAGAAATTTTGGCTTGTAGTGCTGTGCTTCTGCTCCTTAATCTTCGCAGAATGAGCCAATGTATAAAGACTTGAGAAATAAGTTGAATTTCCTCTTCAGTGATATGGGAATCAGAAGCACGTTCTTCCTTTCTAGGCTAGAGGGAGGTGAATCCTCCAGTCTCTCTAAGAGCAAGAGCAGAAGAGGTCTGGCACGAGGGTCTGTGCAGGTACCACAGAGCCTGGCACTGGTGGGCCATCTCTGGGGAAGGGGGCTCAGCTCTGTGTCTCTGTGGGCATTTCACCATCACTGAGCTAAAATCAAAAAGGAGCCTGGATGAAATCTATACAAAAGAATTCAGTCCAGGCAAGCACGCGGCAGTGTGCAGGAGCCAGAGCTGGCCTCAACTTGGAGCTAAAACCAAGCTACAAGTTGCCATTAACAAAACCTGATTTGGACTCAGCCACTTGTTATTTTCCCATCTAGAAGTGACCACCTCACTTGGTCCCTGCTGGCTAAAGACAGGCTAGCTTCAGCTGCTGCTCAGGCACACCTTCAAATGGAGCAAGAGGGTTTTTTACAATGAAATTGCCTTGTAGAAGGGAAAACAACTGTAGCTGTGGTTTTCCTATGATTAAGACATGCTTGACAATTCAGTTCTGTGCTTAGAGGAGGAATTTTCCAATATCTCAGTAAAATTCTTCACTAAATAAAAGGTAAATAAAAAACATGTTTTTACAGACAGTTTTAGTGCCACGGAGGTAATACTGACAGAAGAGATAACGGAGCACTTGGTGCACCTGACGGAAAAGTGCAGATGGTTGTCCATATGGGGACAAGCAGATAACAAGAACAGGGAGTGTGTCACTGTGAGGCACAGGAGGGGCTGCCTTTTCAGCTGGCTGCAAAGTGGGGCACTTCACACCTGTGAGTTCGCTGGTACCTGGAAGAATCAGTTCAGCCTTCTGTTTAATTAAAAAAAAAAAAAAAAAAAATTAGGTGCCGTTTCACCCATTATGCTAGTTTCATTTACAGGCTGCATTGCTCGGAGAGTTGATGGATCTGTCATATGAAAGGAGAATGAGTGATATGCATTTAATCACTGGCAACAACCTCCTCATTTGAGCACTGAAAGCTATTAAAGGGAAAAGTAATGGACCAAGGGGTGCACCCAAGTATGATTTTAATGGTACCACTTTCAGTTAGCATGGCAGACCCGAAGCAGGGAGCTGAAAAGTAGGAAGAAAACAACATGGCGAGTCAGTTTCACCATGTCCTTTGGACAGAGGGACCCTCTCCTGGTCACAGGTGAACAAGAACCATCACTACTGCCCCGAGCTGCCGTAGCCACAGTGTCCTCTGCTTCCCACCCGTCGGTGCAGCTGCCCACATGTCTCGCCAGCAGCCTGCGTGCTGCTCCCCAGGCCCACCAGCACTGTGACACACGTTCAGGCATGTTCCAGTGTGCTGGACCTCTTGCAGCACATACCCTGCTTGTGCTAGACACCTCTCCTAGACTCAGTCTCTGCAAGACAGGTGAACCCAGTTTGGGAATGGGCACAAGGTTGTCCTCAGCAAGCAACACTGGATATTTCCCATGATTTTTATTGATGAGCTCTGAATTTTATGCGCTGGGTGAGGTGGTGATGATTAATAATGACATGTGTCATCATCCTGAAATGTGGAATTATTTGAAGGAAAAGAAAACCTATAACTATTAAAGAAAAATTAATTTATTTTTTACAGGTGCTGTTTCAGAAGCTATGTAAGGAAGCAGCAGGTAAGACACTGCATTACTTCTTGAAAGTTTCTTGGTGGCTTGTGTAGACGTGCACGCGTTCATGGAGGACCCACAGGAATCTCTGCTGTTATATTAGTTATTTAGTGCAGTTGCTACCATCACTCCCATGCTGTTTGTTCATGACACAGTGGTGTAGGATTTACGTGGTTCTTGGGAAAGCTCATAATTCAGCAACTTTCGACTTCCACCTTGCAAGGTGAGTTCTGAAATAACAGGGATAAAGCCAAGCATTTGTTATTGGTGTCAGAGTGGGATTAAAGGACTTGCCATGGCACTGGCAGGCATGAGGCGAGTCAAGGTGAGGTGTACCTGAGTGCTTTTCCTGGCTCGGTGCATCCACAGCAGTTGAGTCTGGCGAAGAGGCTGGTTACGGAGGCACATTTTCGAAAAGAAGTTACACTCCACCCCGGGCTGTGTCCCCGGCGGCAGAGTCGCGGTACCTGAATCACTCCTTAGCATGAGCTTGCTAGCCAGTTAATGTGGTTGTCAGCATTAATGGCATTAGTGAGTTTGATCATTATGGGGAAATTATTCACTTATAGCTGATGTTGTGCAAAGACACCATGATAAGAGCAGTAAGTGGAGTTAAAGACATGGATACCCTGAACCCCATGTACGCTAGCATGCCAGGAGCTGAGGAAAGGTTTGGATAGATGGATACAGACACAGAGATCCTGATTCAGCAAAATACTTAACACACAATTAAACCCACATTTGACAAAACCAATTCATTGCAAGGGGGCATAAGCAACTGCTTGGATGATTTGCTTAATTGAGGGTAAATGTCCTTATTAAATTGTAATGAAGCACAATTAAGAAATACAGAGAAAAGACACTGCTTCCCAGAATGTGGGTTACTGGAATTTAATAACGGCCCCACAGTTCTGCAAAAAGAAATGTCCCCAAAGTCTAAGTGAATTGTCATTCCCAGAAAAGCCTTTGCCATCTAGAAATATTTTGGTCATAAAACAACTGACCTCTGGAGTCACCCATTTCCGACTGCTTTTTCTGTTTCATTAGCCGATATGTATGCAGTGTGTGTCAATTAAAATGAAAGCAATTGGACATTGTTGTTGTAATTATCCCTCTGTCCCTAGATGACTTAGCATCATTTTTTGGCCTGAAGGACTAGTTTAAACCAGTTCGCTAACTCAGTGATTTCTTCTTGCTCAGAGTATCATCTGTCTCTGCTCTAAATTGCATCCTCAGTTCTTTCCAAGGGCCACCTTAACTCGGTTAGAAACAGATGAACGAAGCCTTTTGCAGCCGATGTCACTGATTCAATGGCTCTGCTGGCAAATGTGCTGACTTAGCAAAACGCCAGAAACCCTGGCCTAGAAAACTCAGGTCTCTGTGGGCCATTTCTCCTTCAGGTACTTAACATCAGGTCAACAAAACATGAAGGCTGTTGAGCATAGTGTAAATATAAGTCTTTTTATTCAAGCTCTGTGCACATCAACTTCTTCTGCGTTATGAGTTGTATGTGAATTTGTTCCATGATAGTATTTGCCAGTGAAACAAATGCCTGTGCTTTTCCAAAGCTAAACAAATCCCATCAATTTTGAGATTGATTTAGCAATTGTTTTTATTGTTTTCATTGCTTGGATCAAAACCTCTCTGTGACACTGACAGCTTGCTTTATAAAGAAAAGGAAAACACATCAATGGCACATAAATTTTAAATAGACCTGATTATTTTAGCAGTGCTCCCATTTTTTACTCCGATTAATTTTTGAATTGTTTTACTTTTAAGATGACATTAATTTTGTCACCAAAAGAGATAAAGTATAGGACCCATCTTTACAGTTGAACATGATGGTTGAAAATGTGATAACTGCAGGCGTGAAAGAAGAATGACAGGTCATTTTCTGACACAGTTTGGTCGCTGAGGTGGAACTTTAATCATGGAAATCTAGCATATGATAGAGCTGGTAATAAATTTATCATTAAAATGCTTCTGGCAGAAAATGCCCATTTCTTCAAACTGAACCATTTTACAGGAAAAGGTTAACATCTGTTAATTTCTATTTCAAATAATTTCTGTAAAACAGGTGCGCATATCTTGACATAAGATGATATAAAAGTTTTCAGCTTTGAAACTTTTGGCTTTGAAATTTGTTACATTAAAGCATTAAAAATAAAAAAGAGAAAACATGATTTAAATTACAAAAAAGGCCAAATCTATGTCTTGGACTGAGGGACAGGGCTCCTTCCAGATTTGCAGTTCCTAAACATTTCTGATATTTCCTCTGCTTTCTGGACAAGAAATGTTTTTCTGTTTTGGAATTTCTTGCATGAGAAGAAACCCCGTCCTGCTGGTATTGGTCATGCAAAGAACACAGCACTCTTCTGCTCAAGTTAATTTTCTGCACCACTTTCCTCTTACATTATCACTTCTTATTCTTTCTCATTCCCTTTTGTCATTTCTTCTTCTGACCTCTTTGTTGGGAAAAGCTCTCTCAAACTAGAGCTCTCAAGGCCCAAAAGAGCCCTTTCCTGGAGTACCTGGAATTACCTCCACATTACATGGAGTAAGGTGAGTCATAGTGGGGCAGCACCCTGCCCTCCCCACCCTACAGCACCAGCCATTTCGGATAGAGACGGCTCTTCTAACCTCATCCCAGCAGGAGGTGGGGATGCACAGGGCAGCTCGGAGCTGCTGCAGCCAGGGTGGGGGGCTCCTGCAGCTCTTTCCCCAGGGCTGAGCTGTTCTTGGCTTCTAGTCATTCTCCACATAAACCATATTTGAGTGAGAGAGGGGAAAAAAACCTCTGCCTTTTGAACTGTTGTTCTCCCTCTTGCTTGCATTTTATTTTACAGTTGTTTTGTTGGGGTTTTTTTAACAAACAAATGCAATATTTTGGGGCTTCCGTTCCCTGTATTTGTAATGGGTGCCTTGCAGTGTGTTAGGCAGGACACCTGAAATGTGTCCTAAGAAAAGCTGCAGCTGCACAGACCTCTCAGCCATCCCGGGGAACCTCCTTTGAAGCACCAGATTGCTGGCAGTGTTGCTGCATGTTACCCAGCCCTAGCACCATTATTTCCAGTCATAATAACAATGTTACTTTTAACAGTGCATGCACTGGAAATAATGATGTTTTCACCATTAAAAAAAATGTGCATTACGAAAAAATGTGAACTAATGGTAAGATGTGAGTCTAGAGGCATGAATTTATTCTGCTTTCTGTTTTCCTTAATAGTGGCGGGGTGCAGCATGAGCCAGTGGCTCCCTGAGGACCAGGGACAGACACAGGAACTGGGTCAGACACCGCTCCAGGAAGGTCAGGCGGGGCCCTGGGGACAGGGATGGGCCAAGGATGCAATGGGATGTCAGTTTGGAGGTCACGTCCCATGGACAGGCAGAGTGGGAGAACAGCCTTGCTGCAGCATCATGGGGCTGAGATGGGGTTGTGCTGAAATGGGGTTCCACAAAGACTTAGAAATTTATATATTTATATATTTATATATTTATAGAATTGCATACTACTAAGTAAGTGCAATGTTATTAGGAGTTAGACGTAGGCTGCAAACATGGTGTCACCCATGCACTTTAAGATGTAGTTAGCAAAGTGCAAGGGACAGCTGCAAGACAGAATCAGCACTGTGGAGTGGAAAAGCTGGTTTTCACGTAAACAGGCTTGCCCTTGGTCTGTAGTTTAGCAAGTTGTCTGTTGGCTTTCTCTAGAAGCAGTAGACAGGAAGATGATTCACACTTGTACTGCTTGTACAAGATGGCATGAATAAACAAGGTTTATGAATATGTAAAAAATATTCTGTAACTTTGCCAAGAGCTGTGAAAATGCAGGCTTCATCTACTGAACCCTACTTTCTCTGAGAATGAACATGGCTATCCTGGTGGTAACTGAAGTTCCAGCCATTAAACCACCTACTGTTATTTATAGATGATGTCGTTAATAGGACTGCCTCAGTCCCATTGCCGTGCAACAGATCACTCTGTTCAAGCCATCATCATCAATGCTTTTCTTCTCATATTGCCAGCGGCATAACACCAAACCCGATCTGCACCACCTATCTCTGTTCTGGACTTGTAGCCCAGGAGATCCTAATTGTCCGCTGTGGTACCACAGAGCACACGTTGGTTAGCTGCTCCTCTTGTCATCAAATTGCTGCTGGATTTTTAGATAGCCTAGTGGTAGTCACTCTTAAAACCTGGCTGACTGACACTATGCATCCTTACTATCTCCTAGTAATATCTCTTGTAAAAATCATTCTATTCCTCTTGAGCATTCTAGCTGCCTAATGTGTTTTAAAGTTATCACCGTGTAGCTCGAGATGACTAACAGAGCAGACTTCATCGCTGGTAGGGAAAATGAGCTTTTACTTTGCTGACGAAAATTTGAAGTCAGATTAAAAGCTGACACATCCTCTATTTTAGTGGTATGTATGAAACACTAAATATAGCAGCATGCTCGTGTATTTGCTGATGCATGGTAATGTAGTCTGTAGCAGAACAGTAACGGGCTGGCAAGGAAGGTGGTGCACTGCAGTAATATGATAAAATCCTCATGTGACCTTGGCCATTTCAGAAGTACTCCATAGATAATTGTCTATCCTTGGCTGATAAATTACAAAATTCAAGTAGAGGCAGTTGTGGTCCCAGGGCTTTAGTAAATAACCTGATCCTGCAATATTTGTCCAGGCATAATGCTAATTGACTTCAAGGAGAGGTCTTCACAGTGTAAGAAACCAGAACTGTGCTGTATAGCAGCTGGATATGAACAACTGCCAACAAAGGGCCTGATTCTGGGAACTGAGAGCGAACTGCAGCTCCATCTGGCTCTTGTTAGAAACTGCAGGTGCTTGATTCGTCGCAGGATCAAACCCATGTACAGTAGTTCCCCCTGATTACATATTTTTGAGTTTCCTTGGTCATATAATGTTTTGTGCTCATGTTTATATTTTCCCTTTGCTGCAGTACCTGGGCAGGAGTTACAGGTTAATTGCACTGTGAACAGGGAAATGGATGTGGCTCACAGAACCATAAACTGCTCGGGGATTTTTGTCTTTGTCATGGGAAGATGGAGAAGGTGATCTGGTTCAGCCTTTCCCTTGCCATGGATGCTTGGCAAGTGTGCTGGAGGCGGAGCTGAGGCTGTAGGCATGAGCCCCCTTGTCCCATCCTCTCCAGGGGAGAGCAGCAGCTGAGTTAGACACTCTGCAGTCCCTCCCAAGACCTAGGCAGTACTCATGTTCCATGCTGTCATTGCTCCAGCTACAGGAGTTTACCCAAGATGAGAACCTGACCTTAAATAACGGGGGAAAATAAAACATCCTCATCCAATGATCCCATGCATTTACTAGAAAGCAGAGTGGGGACACTTTGACATGTTTCCAACCTGAAGTGGAGATGCTTACTTTGGACTGAAAAATGAACAGGCTGTTTTCCTCAGCAGTAGTATAGTGAAAGTAAGCAAGTGAATAAACCCAGGTGTTTGGTGGCTTTGGCCTGTTAACTAGTTAGGCTCTGTATTGCTCAAATTAGAAGTAGGTAGACTTGGTGCTTGTCCTGCAGTCAGCGCATCAGAGGGTCCTTTCATTTGGCTCCTGTTCTAAGTTCTGTGTGGTGGCAGTTTGGCTCCCAAAATAAGGCAGTGAGATTGTCTCTTCCTGCCTATATGTTCCTTTCATAATCAGAAATGATAGAACAAACCCCTTCTTTGTTCTTCTGAAAAGGCAGATCTTTGCTACTCAGCTCCTACCAATGCATTGGAGCAGCTGAGGGCAAACTGTGTTCCTCAGCTCTCAAAGGCAAGAGTAAAATGAGAACCCTTACTATATATATCTCAGGATATTGCTGTTTCTAAAAAAACCCAACAGATGTAGATTAAAAATACGCGTGTTTATTGTTTTATTATGTGAATTATAAACAAAAGCTTGATCTATTAAGGAATACTCTGAATTTTGTATAATAACCTTCTGAAGCAATGAATCAGTAATGTATAAAGACACTTTATACACACACTAATACTCAGTGTCATTCTAAATATCTTCCTCCATTTCCCTGCTCCATAGTTCTTTCTGTAACTTTGATTTTCGGTCAGCATTTTTAGTAAGAAGGAAAAATATTGAAAAGGCTAGAGCTGGTAAATGTTAAAAACAGTATCTAGCCAATAGCTGCAGAAAATATAGGTGGTTTCAAAATGAAGGTGTTATAAACATTTTACCTAAAAAGTCATTTTTTACAGCTTGGACTCATAAGGAGAGCCGAACTCTAAATAGCTGATAGATGAGCTTGGGTTTTTAACTACTCTTGAGACGTGACAGGAACCTTGCTGTAAATGGTGATCTAATGCAAATTGATAAATTGCTGTAAAGTTTTGCCTCTGTTCAAATTAGGGGCTGTTGGTTTCCAGCCACGAAGGTCAGATATGGAGCCATAGGATTCCTGAGTCATCTTCTGTGACTGAACAAATGACTGACAAAGGTTGCGGACAAACAGCCATATTCAGCTCCATTGCATCTGAGCAACCAACTTTCTTTAAACTGGGGTTTTCCAAAAGTCATGGCAAAGGGCACATTTTGGCATTTAACATTTATTCCAAAAATAACAAGTGCCTGGCAACTTTTCGTTGAATAATACAAAAAAAATCTAATATACCTGTTTTCTGTTTCAGTTAGACCTTTCCCTCAGATCTCTCTGATAGCCAAAATGCAAGCTATGTCCTTGTATTTTATTTCATGGGCAAGGTTTAACTTCAAAAGTTTGACAGTTAGACATTTTAAAGTATGCAAGCAGCAAAATAAATCTTTAGTGGTTTATAATGCTAACTAAGCATTACAGCTCTGAGACACACACAGATAGAAAAATGAGCCATATAGTAGGAGCCTTTTGTTTTCACAGAATTTCTGATGGGTAGCAATTCTAGCAATTTTAGTGTTCTCCATTAGAAAATATTTCCCTCATGTAACAATTCTCTAGGTTCAGTTCTGGCTGCTTAACTATTTAGGATCAGTTCCTAAGGATTAGCTTTTTGAGGTTTTGTGCTGTATCGGAGTGACACATAGCTCCTCTCTGAAAGGCTCAGGACACGAGAGAGGTTCTGCGCTGTTTGCAAGTCAGGCAGGCCAACACAGAGGAATGCTTCTGGCTGGAACATATGCTTAATATAAGTTATTTGGGGCAACAAAGCGAGCCAACAAAGCGGCCAGCTTCTGACCTTTTGCAAAGTAGGACCTTTTGTGGGACCGTAGTCAGACCATGCCGCTGTTTCATGCTGTTGAACAACCTGCTGTGGTGCAATCTCTGCTCAGAGGAGATGACCGTGGCACAAAAAGATACAGCGTCTGCATAGCTGTGACCGGCTGTGGTCAGAGATACCAGTTTCCACTTCCATGAGAGATCTCCAGAGAGATGAAACCCTTTACTGTTGCTTCTGTTAGGACTGAATGCAGGATCTCTACGCATGAGCCTCAACACCTTGCAGTTGAGTAATAACCACATGAACTTGAAGGAAGTAATCACTGCGTAAGCCTCTCCCTAAATGTAACGGGACCACTAGAGGAGGACAAAGAGCTGTGTAGTGTTAATGTCAACTGCAGGGGCACCTTCCTAAGAAACAGGAGAGTTGCTTTAGCAAGCTTTTCAAATGAAAACCATCCAGTCTCTGCCCTTCCTGTTCTCTGTATTAGATTCCATCCAGGCCAGCAAGTTGCTATGACAGAAATGCACATAGAGATGCTGGTATTTATTGAACACTCAGCACAAGGCAAAAACTGATTAGTGATTTCCACCATGCTGTCAAGCCACAGCGGAAGTGCGGCAATAGGAGGAGGCTGGAGCTGCATACAAATGCAAAAGACATGCCAAAGGTATCCCGTGCGTAATTCCATTGCATATAATGGCAATTGTCAGTTGTGATTTTGGCTCTGTGTCCTTATGAAGGCAGAGCAATAAAAAAGGCAAGTTAAAGAAAGCAGATGGCCAAAAGGTTCCTTCAGACATGGGTATTATTAAGTGGATCTGAAACTGCTATTTCAGCCTTGAGGAAGTGTTGGCTTTTAACACAGGGTCTGAGAAGGTAATGGCTTTAGGCTTTTATTTGAAATTTGTTTGTATCAGGTACTGTCATGGTTTAACCCCAGCCGGCGACTAAGCACCACACAGCCATTCACTCACTCCCCCCACAGTGGGATGGGGGAGAGGATCAGAAGAGTAAAAGTGAGAAAACTCGTGGGTTGAGATAGGTAAGTTTATAGGTGAGTTTATTAGGTAAAGCAGAAGCCACGCACGCAACCAAAGCAAAACAAGGCATTCATTCATCACTTCCCACGGGCAGGTGGGTGTTCAGCCATCTCCAGGAAAGCAGGGCTCCGTCACACGTAACGGTTACTTGGGATGACAAATGTCATCACTCCAAACCTCCCCCCCTTGCTCCTTCTTCCTCCAACGTATATACTCAGCATGACATCATATGGCATGGAATATCCCTTTGGGCAGTTTGGGTCAGCTGCCCTGTCTGTGTCCCCTTCCAGTTCCCTGTGTCCCTCCAGCCCTCTGGCTGGCAGGGCCCAAGAAAGGGAAAGGTCCTTGACTTAGTATAAACAGTACCCAGCAACAACCAAAAACATCAGTGTGTTGTCAACATTGTTCTTACACCAAATCCAGAACACAGCCCTGCACCCACTACTAAAAAGAAAATTAACTCTATCCCAGCAGAAACCAGGACGGGTACATACCTACCCTGGAATATTTCTTGGTTCCCAAACACTCTGTTATATAAGGCTGGTATGTATGTCAGGGCAACTTTTTTTAAAGCAAAAGGACAAATTTTTCCCTGGTGTAATTCTTGTGAAAATTAATGGTTTTACATCAGTTTTACAGACCTAAGCATCAATTCAATGATGGTTTAAAATTAAGCAGTATGACTGAACAGGTAAGAAGTTGCCCAGCACACTCTGTGCAAGGCATAGGTCTGCCTGATGATCGTTGTGCAGGTTTTTAGTATTAGCTGCAAATTTAAAAATAGGAAGGACAGACTGTGAAGTGTGCAATGTTTGAAATTTGGTTTGGATGACTTCTACATGGAAATATAAAAGGAAATGCTGAATTTATTTTTAAGCAAAGTTGATGAAAATTAATTTATTCCACAAACTACAGCAGGTAATTTTTATTTTTAAAATTACTTGAACAGTTACAGTTGCCATTGTTTACTAATAACTTCCTTTTTCTGGAATTCTTAGTTTATCAGGAGTGTAAAGATTTCTGCTTACTTCAAATTCAATCCTTACTGCAATATATGATTACATGTGATATGTAATTAACACTAAGATAACACTTGCTAGTGAGAAAAGCTTGCTTTTAAAAATCAGGAAAATGCCCATCTGTAAGTATGACTGAAGTTACTAGATTGGTTGAATGGTTTTCAAGCCTGTAATTATCAATTTATTTTTAAATTGCCTTAATTCTGAGAAGTAAACTGATTCTAGCATCAAATCTTGTAGGTTTATCATGTAGAATATTAAGGATTCTCCCTTTGTAGAACCTAATTTTGTACCAGCTGCAATCACCGGCAACTTGGTGGTGTTAGGATTAGTCTCTTAATGATGCATTTATAGCTGTATAGAAAATTATTTAGATCTGTAAAGAAAAAAAAATACCCTTCACTTTTCACAGCATTTCAGAATCAAACCACTCCTTTAAGTAGCTAAGGAAATGAGAAATTCAGGAACCTTATATTTAATAATATGTATATAGTTCTTTTAGCAAAGTATTGAAACTACAACTTACTTGGATTGATAAATTACTTAATCTATAGAAAAACTGGAGAACAAGTGGCTAAGGCCCAGGGTGTTGGGGGACCACTCCACCAAAGACAGAAGGATCTGGGGTGCAAAAATAGGAGGGAGAGACTCAGAGGACTATTTCTTCTGTGCCTGCTTCCCAAAGCAGTAGAGAGGGAATATGGAAAGGAATAATTACAACATCCTACAATTGACTGGTCTTCATTACAGGCTTTCCCAGCAGTAATTGCCTTGCTATCCACGCCAGCCTCCATCAAGAAAAGGCACTAGTTTTGTTTTCCAGGGTATTTTAGTAGGCAAAGTGGGCACAAGACCACAGGTACTCTGGCATCACTAGCAGACTGCTGATGTTGGCATCTGTTTGTTTTATAAACATATAGCACATAAAGTTAGCCTTGCTTTCCACACTTTTTCTTTTCTTGTCTGCTTACGAACACATTGTTGAAGTCTTCAATTTACAGCTCTCTGGACTCTCATTTGTTAGCAAAAGTGTAAGATGAGTTTCGAAAGTTAAACTAAACTTCTCCTACTTTATATTTTCACCTATTTATAAGACAGACAGAACTGATGCAGTACACTCAATGGCTGGATGATGTATTGGAGAACTCAAAATATTGAGTAACGTAAAGTACACCTTTTCATTTGTTGCTTTGTTACTGTGCTCTTCTTCTATGGCCCCATACCCTTGGAATTTTTTAAGCATAACAGCAACCATACAGGGATGATATCCAGAGTATTAAGCTACACGTAGGTAAATGAGTGTATACAGAAATATGTGGGAGTGCCTCTAACTTGCTGCAATGTGTATATGGAACACTGATGTAAATATAATATATTGCGCTTCCTTAGGTCTTGATAGAACTTGCGTCTTATGAGCACTGGGAAGGAAATACCTTTAATCTTCAAGTGTTCATTTGCAATGGCTATACTTTATGCTTACACAACACAATTTGGATGGGCACCCAGGAGTCATTTTCAGTGGTTTTGTTCTCTTGTGTTTGATCCTTCTTTTACCAAAGTCTGTGGCATACTGCCCTTGACAATGTCAACGGAGGCCAAGTGGAGCGATGAAGTACTGGAGTTCTGTTGCATAGGGCTGTGGGGTTGTCAAGTATGCATCGCTGTCCTTTGGAAACCACAGAGCCACCTCTGTTTACAGTGCTAAGTTTATTTCATCATGATCCTTTTAGATGTCACAGAAAAGCAGCTCCTGGTTTTTGGCAGGAAACAGTCCCCCACACTCACTTTAGACTCATTCCTTCTCTTTGCCTCCTCTCCTGCGAGCAAAAACTTTGTCTAAGAAAGCACATTTGTTTGGGCCAGGACCAGAGGCAGCTGATACTCAGCTTATTTTGATTGCCTGGCTGGTAGAGGTTGGGGGAACAGATAATGTCAAGATTTCCTCCGCATTCCGGATCTGTTTTCCTCCTACAGTTAGCAGGCGGCGGGTGTGACTTTTCCCACTCAGCTTTTCCCACAGTCAGTAAGACTTATCTGACAACGGAGTTAGTGTCAACTGTCCAAAACTAACTAGGAGATATCTTCATTTCACCACTTCTGTGCTGTTATTGCTTATCACTGTCACTCTCCAACTTAAATGACTGGTTAATTTACAGACATACAGAGACAAATTCACTTCTCTTGCAGCTCTGTTGGTTCAATGGAGTAACACTGAGAACGAGTTTGGCTGTAGGTGTCTGAAGAACACAAGTGGTAGGAACGTGATACTAACAGAAGCAAGAGCAGTGCGACAGTCAAAAGAAAAAGGAAGCTCTGAGCTTTGGCAGGATTCCCATTTCAGATTTCTGGAGTGTGATCCAACAAGGTGTTCATGTTTTACAGCTGGTGCTGCAAGAGAAAAGTTGTTATTCAACAGCAAAACAATTCCAGTGACTCCACATCAAAATGTAACCCATGTTAAAAAAGAACAAAGGGAGAAATAATTCACAGATTTTCAGAACACAATTCTATTGAGAATCATGAGGACAGTGCTTTTAAGTCTATTAGAGACTTTAAAAAACACTAGAGCGATACTGAAACATACTCAACCTGAGATTTTCAAAAGAGCCTACAATGGTTACATATTGAAATCCTGCTGAAATTCCACAGAGACAGGAAACATGAGATGGAATTGATACCTCCAACTTTACCTACAGTCTTAGATGGCTTTCTGAGCACCTCTTCTGTCAATGTGCCGAGAGAGGCAT
This sequence comes from Ibycter americanus, assembly GCA_035590275.1. Lineage (NCBI taxonomy): Eukaryota > Metazoa > Chordata > Aves > Falconiformes > Falconidae > Ibycter > Ibycter americanus. The sequence continues at coordinate 24,891,480 of JAVJGI010000014.1, read as the reverse complement.
TGTCAGAGGGTAACATCTTCAGCTGGATTAAGTCCTCCTCCACAGGTCTGCTGTAGCACCTCTTCTACAAGCTGGTTTGGGGTGGAATGAGTCACCCTCTGAGGGACAGCCCTCTCTGTCCCAGCTTCCCACCTCCCACAGTTCTTTTTTAACAATGGGTGCCTAAAATTCAAGGAATGGGATTCTTACACCTATTGCTTTTGAAATTTTATTAGCATTTCTGATTCACGGATTAAGTTAAAATGAATGAATTGTAGAACTAAGCATTTAAAAGTTATGTTTAACTCAGGTAATTCAATTAACCTGGACTAGCAGTGCAAACAGCCAGCAGTGTATCCAGAGCACTTTGTTCATTGCTCGGCACAGTTCTCTATACCACACACATATCCTACCTACTTCTTTTTCTCTTACAGTCTTCTGGACTCCCCTATCTCTGTTCATTTTCTCAGCATTTCCTTCTTTTCAAAATCCAGTTTTAGTTTTCCTCCTTACTATTTCCATTCACTATTCAGTTTCCTCTTAAAGGCACTGCCGCTTTACCGTCTGGTTACTCTCCTGCTCCTGATGCCTTACAGTGGTCTTCCTTCTCTTTGTTCTGTCTCTCCTGTTGCCTCCACCCCATACCTCTATGTTCTCCAGAGCTTCTTAGTCCTCTCTGGTTCTCAGTGAAATGGGCAAATTACTCTCTGCAAGCTCTCTAAATGCATGCATAATACTACCTCTCTGCCCTTGCAATCAAAACGATTTCTTCCTTTTCCTTCTGCTGGTTAATGGACCTATCATCTATCATGACATCACCCATGGGTTGTCTCCTTGACTGGCTGAGGATTAGCTGACTTTCTGGGCAGTGAGAAGCAAGGTTTAAAAACTGAAGACCAAAAGTTGAACTTCCAGATTCCTGTTTATGCCTTTAAACAAATCACCTGATTTTCAGAAAGGATTTCAGAAGTGGCTGATGAGTGGTAACCACTTCTGAAAATCAGACAGTGACTTAGCATGTAAAACTTAGGACACAGTTTTTAAAATCATTAATATTTTGTGCCTGGGCAGAGTATTTCCAGACTTAATGCCCAGATGTGAGTGTATTCTGGAGTTCTCTTTGCAAATAAAGAGATGAAGCACTGTCAGAAATGGAGCTAAAAGTGAAGTGTTGGAATAAGTTCAGCTGTCCAAGGCAGCTAGAATGATACCCATATTTAAAGATGAAAAGAAGTCATTGTGGGCAGCAAAACCAATTACAGCTTCCCATATTAATTATCATATATGTTTCTGAAAGAAACAAAGCAAGCTATAATACGCCCAGATGAGAATACAGATGTAGGATCCAGTATGGCTCTGTAAAAGAAAAGAGAAAGACCTTTTGCACAGGAAAACAGGACGAGATAAAACTTATCTAGGTTTTCCAAATTAATATGCCAGAGATCTTCAAAATAGAGAGAAAATAACGTTGGAAATCAGTGTGGGAAGGAAATTTTGGTCATAGAATATAAACTTTATGAACGATCCAACAACACCCAAATTAAACTTGTCAGTTTTCAGGATGAGGAGAGGCTAATAACAGGTTGCCTAAAAGATTCTTACTAGGACAAGTGTCATTTAAAGCTTCATTATCTTGACAAGTGAGTGAACAGATGGCAAAATCTGTAGCAAACTCAAGATTTCCTAGGGTACTAAAGATTAGAAAGATTTCTGAGAACCAAATTCAAATCACCAAAGCAAGGTGATTTGACAGCCGCAAAGCAGATGGGGTTTCAATTTACCTAAGTGTGAGGTAATGCTCAAGAATGATCTGCAGTGTTCACTGATACTGCATACTTAATGAAGTGTTACCAGTTCAGAAAAATACCTAAGCAACATTATGGACAGTTTAATTAAAACAGCTCAGTGAAAACAGCTGTTCAATTTGCAGTGCTAGTCATGAAAGCAAATAAAATGCTAATTTATATGAACCATAAAGAACAGCATTGATATTATTATAATGTCATCATATAAATTCAGGGAACTATATCACAGTGATGTCCAGCATTGTCAACATTACAAAACTGTCTACAAAAAGAAACATTCAGAGAAGTCAGTCAAGGATGATATGCAGGGAAGATACAATCATTTTACTTAACTAATGAAAAAATGTTCTGGCACTAAATTCCTACTCACCTTTAAGTCATAGGGATATCCAATGAATGTAAGTTACAGAACAAATAGTACCCTCAGGTGCTGCAGCCTGTTTCCCAAATTAATGAGGATCATCAAATTGGCAAGAAATGGAGGGCTTTATGCTCACATACTCTTTAAGAAGCATGATGGAAGTGAACAGGGAAAGGCAAGTACCCACAATGGATGAAATTTTTTAGTGAAGCATATGGGAATATTTACAATTACTTCAGCAAGTCAAGAACTTCACCATTAACGTAAGATTGTCACTAGTGTTTGGTCTAAATTGTGGTGTTTGGTTTTTTTTCTTTTTTTTTTTTTTAAGAATTATTAGTGCAGTTCTTGTAGGAAGGGAATCTGTCCCTGATGATTATTGAGAAGACCCTGAGTTTCATCAGTTCTATGTTAGAAGGGTAATTTATACCTATACAAAGTAGAGTAGGAGCCTACTGTTACTTTCTAGTAGTACATACAACCCACTTTGCATTTATCCTGCCCAGCTGTAAAAGATGAGCTATAGAACAGGAGGGAGGTAGATAAATCCAAATCTATTGAAGTCCTAGAGAAGGATAATGTTTTACAGATGAAATAGTATTCTTTATGACTTGACTGACAGGAAAATCTTCAGATCACTGCAAAACCATTTAGCAACATTTCAGAATAGAAATTGGGAATAGCCTCCAATATGAGGCATGAGACGACTAGGTTTTGGTTTTTGTATTTACTTCTTATAATTTTTTCCCCTTTAGCAATGCCATTCACTAAAATATGTTTAAGGCCTGAACTCTCAAACTATGTATCTGATAATTTTGATCAAATTAACATCTGTCTCAAAAATTAACACTGCATAAGATCCTGCTGAGTTATAATCCCTTTAGCACCTATTCTCCAAGCAATGTACATGGGTTTTTGTGATGTAAATGATTCAAAAAGTTTCCCTGAAACATAGAACAATCTCAGGTAATTACTACTGAACACATTTATGTCAGCACAAAATGACAAAAAGCTGTTGAAGAGAGTTTGCATGATAGTAGTGTAAGTAAACAATATGTGCAGCATCTGTACCTGCAGCACCATAAAGGTGTTCTGACATCATTCATAAGAACTAATTTCAGTAGAAACCATTGCAACTTTATAACCAGCAATGCATCCAAACAAAATAACATCTTCTTCCCTTGTTGAACAGTCCTGAATGTGTATCTCTTTCCTTCTATAGCACTTAATTGAAGTCAAGCGGAATTTTGTTTGTGGAGTCTCAAAAAAGTGTCTGTTAATAATAAGAGGGGAGTCAGGCCAGCTAGAATACAGTGCTCCAAGGGTGTACAAGGGGAAGGCGAAGCCTGCTTTGTTGTTTCTGGAATCAACGTTTCAAGTAATAATAAATAAAAAAGATGGCCTTTTCTGGAAAGCGAGTGGTGGCATTATCAGTAGAGAGCAGTGGCTGTGCCCTCTGTCATCATTCTGGTCACACCACTGTACACAGCAGCAGCTGATGGGGAAACACCTCCTCAGGCTTTCTCTGCCTTTGGCATGCTGGGGGGCAGCTATGGAGCAGTCCCTACTGTTGCCTTTCTTGGGAATTAAGTTGCTTTACCAAGTACTGCTTTCAATCCCAAGAGAAAAGAAAAATATCTTAATATTTTCTAGCTATCTCCCATGCTGTTTTATGTTACTATTGATATAATAGTAATTTAATGTCACTATTAAAATTCAGTTCTGTGAAAAGCAAATGGATGCATGGCGTAGATTTTTTGCCTCTTGCACGCAGAAATTGGAGTCTGTTTGGAAGACAAGTTATGTGTTGCATGGTGGACTATTTCATTTCTCACAGTTGAATTCTTTTACATAGACTATAATTACACAGCAGCACATAAGTGCCTTCATAAAGTCTGCTGCCTACTGTGCAGTGACACCTTATAGCTTACCTCTCTGTGCATATATGTAGTATATTCCACATAGAAGTATAACATAGCTTTGTTTCCAAGATACTGAATCTTGAATGAAATTACGGCATTATGCAAAACTCCTCAACCTACATGCAAAAGGCAGGAAGAGTGTAAGCAAAACTATGGTGAAGAAGCTACAAATTTGGTGTCACAGGTATTTTTTTAGATTTGCAGTTCACAGCTGTGCTTTTGCCTACCTGATGATAAGAAGCCATTACTGAAGCAACATTGGACTTCTTTTTCTCCAAAGCTTTCTGTAATGGTTTCAAGGGCAGTACTACAGGCCCGTTCATGTTTCAACCAAAAAAAGTAAAACCCTCAGAGACTCACAGTAAACCGTTCTCTGCGTGGCTTTAAAAACTGGAACGGCAGTTGTTACTGCTGACTTGTTAATATAACACAGACATCGACATTTCCTGGTTACTGTAAACACTGAAATGCTTTTGGAGTTAATGGAATACAGGTGCTGCCTGACACTACCAAAATGTTCTCACAGAAACAGAGACATTTTTGGATAGAAAGAGCTGCGGATCCACCTAGTCCAGCCCCTTCTTCACAGCATGAATATCCTGCTTCTCAGTGGGAATACCCAGATATGCTAAATGTCATGAAACAAGCATTCTTACTAAGCTTAAACTCCTTTATACTCGCAGGAACGGCCATACCACTTAGTCTGCTGGAACAGAGAGTTCTGTAATGCCAGAGCTGGGTGATGGAGTGGACTTAGGCAGGCTCTGAGCCGGCTGGGAAACCTTCCCAACAGGGCTGTGGGAAATGATGCTTACAATCAAATCGTCACCAGCCTTCACTTCGAATGAGACTCAGACAATACTGCAAACAGCCAATTGGCCCTTCTTTACTGTGGAAGCAAGAAGAAATTTAAAATCGGCCTTAATGATTCAAGATCCTGTAGAACTTTTTAGGTTAATAGGGGTTGGCTTGGGTCTCAGCCAAATTTTGATTCTGGTCATTATAATCTGCTTATCTGAAATTCTATCCGCTATTGCAACAGGCCACAACATTCTTTATTTCCTGTCCAAAAATATTAGTAGCTTTGCATTTCAAGTCTATTAAATATATACTTTAAAATCTGCTAAATAAGTTCAAATAGTAGCTGTGTGACCAGTAATGAAAGAAGCCCTGTAAAAATCCATAGCTTTCAATATAGTCTTACTTGGCAATCTGCTCCCATCAGTCAGTAGCCTGATTACTAGGAAAGTGTGTGTGTGCACAGGAGTATTTGTGTATCTGAAAGAAGTTCTTACTCTTATAAGTAAATTGGTTTGGGGAACAATTCAATTGCGTTGTTGTTGGAACCTGTTGTCAAGATTGATCATGTTTTCCTGTGTAATCCAGGAGAGTTATAAAAAAAAGAACAAGCTCCCAGGTCTCTGAACCAATATCCAGATACAGCATGTGCTAAATTGCCACTGACTGCTGCAAGGCTTTTTTTACACAAATGTTCCAATTATTTCTACTGTGATGGTAATAACAGTTGGAAGTTTGGAAAAAAACAATCTTGGTTTAGACAAGGTCCCAATACAATATTAAGGAAATGAGCACTTTGAGAGCAAAGAAACATAGTTTGGAATAATATATTTTTGTCAAGCAACTAAAAAGGAGGGGAAAAATCAGACACCAGAAGCTGGAATGAGAAGAACAGGGACAATATTCTGTGCTGAGACATTTTGTGTTTCAACATAGCTGCTCACTTTTTCAAGGGCGTTAATCACCTCAAAACTTCAAGCTCTGCTCCAGTAAAACTATATCTACACATATAAAATGTATTCCACTTTCCCAGTTGCTTAATCATTGAAGAATTGGCTATTTCTACAGTGACTAGCTTTGCCCAGCCCAAGCTTTCGTATCTGCAACATACTATATTTTAAAGATGACCACAGAGCATCTTATGAAAGGGAGTGAAAGTTTATTGGCACTTGGTTTGTTTTGTCCATTCTTCTCCTCTGCTATCTGAGAAATGTGCAAGAGCTTTTGTTGCTGCAATTCTTCAGAATTTCAGCTTAAGTATCAGCTTTGTTTTCTACTGTTCGGTACAACGACTCTGTTTACTCGGACTGTAATCCATCCAGTGATGATCTGTGCCACAGTTATCTCCCTGTCCCCTTTTTTACCATTCTGACAGAGTAGAGCATCCTCCTACCTGTCACACAGGGCCTTCATCTGGAGTTCGTCATTCTCCTGTAACAAATTAGGCTGAGTTAAGGAGGCAAGATTGGAGAAGTAAAGAGGTTATGAAAAAATAATCAGCAAGAGCTAGATACAGCTAGGATGTGAGACGGAGGAAAGTCCAAAGTTAAGGTTGGCCAGAATGTGAAAATCCTGCTCCATGGTAAAACCAGGAAAATGGCACTTATTTTCCAGAAAAATTGACATTTTCTCTGATTTTTCTTCTGTAAGAAATGTCTGTCTTTTCTTTTTTTCCACCCCCACCCCCCCCCACCCCCCCTTTTTTTTTTTTTACAGAAAGAGTTTTCCAGTTGAAAATTTGTGGTTGGTCTAGCAAAAATTTTCATCCCATGTTTACCACCTCATCTTTGTTCTCACTTATTTTGCCTTGATAGACACAATCTGGTCTACTTTAGTGCATCCCAAATGCAAATACTCTGGCAGTTCTCTGCTGTCACTATTCATTGCAGTTCATCCTGCATTTATGTTGCATCAAGTGGAGACTACTTGGCTCAAGGTTGAAGGTCCTTCCTTCTATTGCTTGTTCAATATTAAAAGCTTGATTCCCACAGTCTCTCGGTACAGGATGCCAGCTTTCGTTGGCTACTCATTACACTTTCAAATACACATTTGCACGCTTTCTCTAAAAGTGCCCCTCACGCTTGGGAGTTGGTCCTCTGAATATATAAATATACCACATGAACCTCCTTGGAGATCCTCTTGCTAACTCGCTTTGTGTCAGTGCCTCCGAAAACCAGTTCTGGTGTGCTAATCCCAGTAGTTACTACACTGGCCAGTATTGTTTTATTGTTCTCTTGTACTCCACCCTTCCTACCCCAATTAGCTCTTCTCTTCACTGGTGTCTTGTTTTATATTTAGTTTGTAATCTCTTGAGGACAAAGAACGTACTTTTGCTACATTTGGTTTCTGGTTCTAAGTGCTTTGATAATACAGTTTATTAATAATAATAATAAAGTATCATCCTCTGTGTGAAGAGAAGAAAAGCTTCATTCCCCCCCATCCCCTCCATGCCAGTTTTAGCAAGGGAGAGGAAGCACAAACAGCAGATACTTTGTTACTGTAGTCTGTATCTGAGCATACTTGGAGCCTTTTCACAGTGAATACTGCAAGAAGTCCTGTTTATTTCAGCATTAATCGCTGTGAACAAAAGTGAAAGAATTTGGCCCTGACTAATGAAAGCCAGCAGTGCTCTGCCGTTGGCAGAGTGAGGAGTGATCCTTTCCCAGAGCTTCAGAAAGCTGAAATGGAGAAGGATGAACAGATAGGTGCCAATCTCTTGATAAACCAGGAAAGAGTGAAACTGCTTTATAATTGATCCTCATTAAAGCTATCTTAAAATGATTATAATTTGCATATGTAAATAACAAGTAAGGAGAGCATGCCAGGGAACAGGCCGGAACATTTTGTCCTCATTCATAATGGTTCTTATTTTTCTCTATCCAAAATGTTTGTTTGTTTACTTAGATGTCAAAGAGGACACCTACTCCTATGCCCTTGGTGCTTTTCACATAACTTCAACCACAGAATTAGTATGCAATTCACTGCAGTCTGCTATTAGGAAAACAAGCAATGGAAAAACTCAAATCTTTTCTTCCCTTCCAGTGGTAACTCAGACTTACAACATCACACTCAGGACATTTAGCCTGCAATAGAAAATAAATTCCAGAGCTCTAGGACCCCCAAAGCGATAAAGATCATTGCCAAAGTTATAAATATCACTTGATTTATTTATGTCTAGGCTGTCTGAACTACTATTTGAAGCTACAAAAGCACAGCAACACCCTTTTGAGTCTAATAAACTTCAAGAAGCTTCATTAATTTACAGTCAGTTCCTGAAGAATTATTATTATCCTGAAGATGTATTATAGAATTTGGTATTGCAGTGATTAGCATCAGACTGCATCAGTGGTCCTGTAGTGCTAATCGGTTTCCTCTTTTGCTCTGTTATTGCTTTTTAAGAGATACAAGTGCAAGGAGCTTGTGTCCACTAAACAGCACGCGGTAACCAAGGATGTACTCATCTCATATTTTGCTCTGCAAGATATATCCGGTTTTGTTCTTCTACAAGCAGACAAATATTGTGAAGTGGTTCAACTAACAAAAAATCCTGACTCACCATAATTAGTGACCAGAGGAAAAAAAGGAAAGGAGTTGTACTTTTATCGTAGTCTTTCAGTAGTTTGCAAATAGCAAACCAAGATGTAGTCATTTTTCTCTTTCGTTAGGCCTGATTCTCTTCTTACCAGATGCATGGAAGTTTTTACAGTGACTTTATTAGGACTAGATCAGGCTGCATAATGGAATCTGTAACAAATTAAAAACACACTGCTAATTAGAGGCCAGATTATTATGTAGTATCAATTAACTTTGCGTTTAATTACCATGGTGATTGGGAGGAACTATAAATTGCTAAATATATAATTAGAACATCAGACTTCTGTGCCACAATGGCATCAGAGCACAGGTGTAATTAGCTTAGATTTTTCCCCCAACATTTTACATGCTTGCAAGATTTTCAGACAGACAAATACCACTTTCATTCCTGCCAATATTCTGTTATCAATAAGAAAAGATAAATATCATAGTTCAGCCTCTTTTAAGGCAACTGGGAATTTCGTCCTTTCTGTTCATCATATACAGTGTTTTCGTTGCAATTACTCTGAGCAGAAGCATTTTGGCATGACTAGTATCAAGCAGGAAAACTGCTGTTTCTGTGGAAAATGTGCTTTCCTTTTCTTTCCCCCAGAAATGTTATCCATCTTGTTCAGGATGTCAAAATGTTTCAAGCTGTAGACAAGAGCACTGATCGGTTGGCTACTTACGCACTTAGGCAACAGATGAAAATGCGTGGAGGGAGACCAGAACTTTACCATTTAGTCCTGTTTTCTAGCATCCTAAAGGGAAGTGAAACACCTTTGACCCAACACACACCTTTCTTCAAGCAGGTTGTGTAGAACAGCTCTTACTGTAACTGCTACGACTAGGTGTAATACATCAAAAGTACCTGTGTTGGTAGCTTGACTTCTGAACAGCTGACAATGATTAAAGGCATAAAATGGGAATGGGCCAGTTGCTGCACAAGATATTTTCTCATTACTCAATAGCGCTGTTTTCTTTAGGGAGAAAAGTACAGAAAATCTGATCATGCTGCTGGATTTAGTTTTCCACAATACACTACCTGAAATTAGTAAGATTTCTGTCAGTACCTGCCAGAGTTTGGTCTAGGCTTGCCAGTTCAGTTCTGCTGTTATTATGAAATACAGCTGTATCACTGGAGTTTATCTTAGTAACCTGCAGTGAGATAACTTGCTATTAGCAATTGCTAGTGGCTCATTGTTAATTAGCTGCTTTCAGTAAACCTGGAAGTCTAGGGACATTTTTGATAAAGTAACATCTTCAAAAATAGTATAGAAGGGAAGAGAATATCTTTTGTTGTATCACTACATCCTGGCCATCACAGAAAGCAACTGAAAAAAGGGAGAGCTACGTTCCAGACAGGCTGGACACAGTAAGAGGCTGCATTCAAGTGTAGCTGCCAGAAGAGCACTGTTGAAGGTTACAGTACTGGTTGACACAGACTGGTGTTTGTGGATAGTGACACAGCAGTATGATACAAAACCTTCAAAAATTATTTTATTATTTCACCTTTAGACTGTGTATCACTGCTGATCTTTATAGGGCAGCTGAGTACAATGTCAGAAATTAATTTCTCATTGCTGCCTCGTTCGTAGCAGACAGGCCCGTGGCAGAATACAGCCATCGTAGGTCTTATGTACTGGTAATGGCTGTGTTGGTAGGGAATTAAATAAAGTGAAGCAGAGGTCAGAGGCAGATTTATGGGGCAGAGGAGCTGATTGCAGGAACTGTAATCCTCTCTTCTCCTATTAACATCAGCAGGTGTTTGCTCTGGATCATGGCATGTGGGAGTATTTACATAATTATGCTGTCCCCCTTCCAGGTCTTGGATGCATTTGCCCCTGGAAGGCATCCCTTTTCTCATAAGCGTTTGTCCAGTCATTTGGAGGACACTGTAGCTGGAATTGCAGGAGGAGGAGTGACGTACAACGTCTTCACAAGTTCTGGGCAAGCACATCATCTCCACTGTATCAGATAAAGTAGTTTAAGATGAACCTTTTAAGAACAGGGACAATGGAAAACAAATTCACATCACAGAGTAAGCAGAAGATGTTATTAAAACTGAGCAGTAACGTGGAATACATCTGTTTGTTTGCTTTTAGCTTGTATGTGTATTGCTGACATTGCAGTTACGGTTTTAGTTTAAACAAGACAGGGATATTGATAACGTTTAACATGACTTGTTCACCAGAGTATTCAGCAGTGTATGGCACTCACTTTCAGGAACATCAGTCTTTTCACTGCACATCACGAATACTCTGCAGAAAGAGTAAGCAATAAGTAATGGTTTGTGACTAAATTAAACGAAGCCCCTGTTGTTGTTCTCAGCTATTGGACTCTGGTGCCAGTGGTGCTGGGAACCATCCACTTCACGGGTGGCCAGGGTAGGGAAGGGGCTGCTGTTACAACAGCATTTCCCGGATCACAGGGGAAGCAGAGACCCACAATTGGTTTCCTAAGTGGGATAAGGGCCCTGATGTTGCTCTGGCTCATCTAGGGAAGGAGGAATCAGGATTCCTTTTAGCTTCTAAATGTGTGCAAAAAGTGGCTTCCAGGGTTTAGTTTTGAAACCTTTTAGGAGCGTTAAGAGCTTGTTAGAGAAGAGGAGATGATGCAGGGGGGTGGAAGGTGGGAGGTAAGTGGGTGGAATGCAGAGAAAGCGGGAAAGAAATGGAGAGGCTGTGTTGTGAGGACTGTGTCTTGAGCTCGGGTGGAGAGCTGATAAGCGGAGACCTCGTAAAAAAACAATGTTCTTTTGGCAAAAGTGGCAGCCTGGGTGAAGCACCTAGTAGAGAGCTGGCGTCCGGCAGCGGGCCAGGGTTTCTGTGACCTCGCCCTGGCGCAGCGGCCGAAGGCTCCTTGCAGCGGGGCACCCGCGGAGCTGGGTGGCGGCCG
>JAVJGI010000014.1:24855394-24879169 GCA_035590275.1 Ibycter americanus | reverse complement strand
CGGGCTGCGGGCAGGTCGGACCCCCCCCAGCCCCCTGCGGGCAGCACCTGCCCGGGGCGTGGCAGGCGCGGTGGCGACGGTGCCACAAGCAGCGGGGCTCGGGGGGCTGAAGCCGCAGCTAAACCCCACGTCGGAGGCACCTGAGCAACTCGGACATCAAGAGGGTTGACTTTGCCTCCGGGAAGCGGGCTCACCTGCGTGTCTGATCAGTTTTCTAAGTCACTCGCAGGTCCAGCTTGGTTCCTCGTAGGGTTTGCGTGTGAGGAGGAGGACTGCAGCTCCCAAAGAAAAACGGTTTGTTTCGTTTCAGGCACTTTTACAGCTTTAGGTCACCTAACTGCTCTGGAAAACCGGGCTCCTGCGGTCTTACCGTCCCCAGGTGGGGACCAGAAGGACACGGAGCAGGGCGGGTGCCCCAGTAGGTCGGGTCACATCTAGGACACTGCTGTGGCAGCAGCACATTCGCTTTACGCGTGCAAACGTACAGCTAGTTTGTATTTGTCAAATACTTCATGAATTAAAAGATCTGCAGAGTACGTGCAAGTGCAAGGTAGAGTTATTATGCTGGAAAACAATACATCAAGATTTACGAGCAGAATCGTGTATAACGAAGGCTAATTTGTAAAGATGGATTCCTCTGCCACATCCTACAGCATTGTTAGGAGTTTGATGACCTTGCCTAGGGCACTGTGACATGCTGATATTGTATAATACAGAGGTAAATAGTGTATGATACGGGTCTTTAAACTGTGTCTACAGCACATCAGTTCTTGTGTACATACAATTAAAATAATGGATTAAGATTGCATGGTAATTTTTGGGAAAAATAAAGTGGGTAGTTTCAGTAATTAATTACTAAACCAGCTAATTTTGTAGTGTTATGGTTACCCAAAATATTAGCCTGTCTTTACATGTAATCTGCTTATTCCTATATTAATAGCAGATGCCAGCAGACATTCAGCAAGGATACTGTTGGCTATTTTTTTCTTTTTTGGTCAAAGACAACTATTGCTTGATTGAGCAAAGGACCTGGGCAGGCTGCCATGAAGCTGTAGCCAGCTTCTTAAAGCAACTGGGTATTAAAACTGATGGAGTAAAACTTTTTATTTAAGCTGGATAGAATACTAATGTCCTGGGTTTATGCACTGCCAGAATTTAAGTGCTACTCATAATATACTGGTGAGACACCGATACACATGCCCTTTCATTAAATAAATTATCTGACGACATAACAAAATGTGTACAAATAACATGTGTTGATTCCAGAGGTGTTCTCTTGTTCAGATGCTTTTATATCTCTGGCATTTTTTTCCTTGTTTTTATATTTACTTTTCCTCTGGCCCCTGTAGCTGCAGTACATATTCCTATGCCTCTTCTTTCAGCTTTTGTTAATGAGAAGGCAGGGAATTTAAGCTGATCTAAATGTGTCATTATTTGCTGGTTGCCAGGCCAGCTTCTTCTCCATCACAGTAGAATCCAATCCCAGTCAGGCAGATAGTTGTAATGTCCTTTTTTTTTCCCCTCAGAGTTAACATTGTAGTTCAGCCCTGACTGACAGTCAGAGCAGCAGTGTAGCTAACCGGTAACTAGTGTTTAAGAGCAAGGACAGAAACAAAATGCAATTTTGACCATCGGTGTGCTGTCGTATTCCAGCCATCAAGCCAAACAAAGACTTGTGATTAAAGCATTGCTATGATGATGGCTTTTCAGGCACTTAACATAGGTACTATTTTGATTTGCTTTACTTTTTTATCTAGTTGTTAAGGTTTCAGACACCAGTTGCCCAACATGCATCTGTAAAGAAAGTAAGCACAAGACAGCTTAATTCTTAAAAATTCTATAATTGTTGGGGTTGGATGAGACGCTGGGAGGTCAGCCTCTGGCTCAGAGCAGGACCAGCACTGGGAGCGTGGCAGGTTGCTCAGGGTATTCCCCAGTGCCCCTCAGGAAGAGTTTCTGCCCTGATGTCCATGTGCTGGAGCAGAGGGCAGCAGTACGTGGTTGGGCAGTGGATGCGTGAGCTGGAGCAAGGAAGTGAACCTTGGCTAGAGCAAGGAGAGAGCTGAACCTTGGCTCAGGCACTCTCAAAGAGGCAGACAGCGTGGCTGCGTTGCTGTGGAAAGTAAGCTGTGCATAAAAAGACTGCTACAGAGTACTCCTTCCCTTCCTTGCCCTTTACAGGAGAGGTGATGAGGAGCAGCCTGGCTCCTGGTGTGCTCCTGGGACAGGGCTGCTCCATACTGTCTGTTATTCAGGACAGATCTATGGTCCCCAGCAGCCCTTAGTCACTCTTTCTGATTCACTGACCGGCATTTGTTTTTTAAACAGTAAGTGTACCCGCCACAGTGCCACAAATGGCAGTCTTAGTTTTTCTGTGCTTTTTGTAATTTTTGAAGAGGTATTTTACACTTTTTGTATTCCCACTATGCTTGTGGTTTAAGTTGGGATTCACAAACTGATCAGGAAATCAGGAAATGTACCAGAATTTTAACTCCCTCGTTGGAGTGGGGACCTATGAAACTGAAAAATTTATATAAAATACTGTTGGTTTAATATAATTCTGAACTGCTGTGCCATTACTGAAAGTCATTGCTTTAGAAATTTGATGTATGTATTTAGCAGACTCTTCAAAAGCGATGACCCTAAGGTGATTCTGAGATCCCTGCTCAAATCATGATCACCTGTTACAGCAAAACACAATGAGTTGTAGTTGTTACACCTGTTGTATGTAGGTGAAAAGTGCCACCCTCTATCTGGCATTCTTTCAGTTACTATATATTAAAATCAAAATATATATTTAAGTTTTGAAATTCGGTAATTCAAAGTTGGGAAACACCAGAGGTAAGGATGCCTCTTGTTGTCGTCTTGTGCAGCCTCCTTGCAGTGTAGGATTGTCTTTTAATGACACGATCACATCCCACTTCTTTGGACAGAACTTTTCTGCCTCATTCAGTGCACAAACTAGTGATCCCCATTGCTGAAGCTGTTAACCTAGAGCCTGCTGTACTGCAGCTTTCTCAAATACTGGACCAAGCACAGAATTACAAATTCCCTCAAGCGTTCATGATCATGGTCTTTAGGAGCACTGAGTCTTGCATACTTCGTACCATTAATGTTTTAACTGTGTGCCTAGAAACTGTAAGATTGCATTGGTCTCATTTTACAGATAGAAACCAGAGGCACAATGAGACTGAACTCCGGCATATCAATAACTCTGGATGTTGGAACTTGAATTTTCTACTTTAATATTCCAGTTATGGCTTTCAGTGGCTTCTATTGTGCAGCACTTGTGCAAATCAGCCTCCAGGATCTAATTGTACTGCACCCAGAGCATGAGTAACTTACAGTTTCCCAGTCAAGTAGCATGAAAATGTAGAGTGGGACAACATGCCATGGACTAATTTTATCTTAGAAATGGATGACCTGCAGCACCAAAAATTGAAACATGAGCATGAGGTAGGCTCATGATTAAAAGAAAATTTTAGTCTAAAGAAGCCAAAATTAAGATCTTTAAATGGAAAGGTTTAGAAGACCTACTCTTGGGTATCCTTAACTATTCAGGAAGACTTTATACGCTGATTTGCAGCTACAAGTATCTCTTCAAATGTGACTGAAATGCATTTACGTCAGAGGTGAAACTGAACGCGTTAGCTGAAGTAGCATAGAAAATGGAAAACACTTTGTCCAGCAGAAAGTAACTGCCACATTTAGCATTTGGCAAAGACATCAAGGCAGTGCCCCTTCTCCTTTCAAAAGTAACTTGTGGTTGGTTTGTGGGTTATTGTGGTTTTATTGGGTGCAAATGAGCAAGCCTAAGTTTGTAATTGCACCTCTGGCAACATGGTGCTCCCTGGCACCAGCTGATCTGTTGATCCTGACAAGTATGGAAGAGAAGAGTGGGTCCTAAAATCTAGTGGTCACGAAAACTATATGAATTTTAGCACATTTTTCTGTCACGCCTGTATGAAGGCAAGAGCAGCCGTATTTCTGGAGCCTAATTAAAGAAACATCAAATCTATGGGTGCCTCATAGTGTTTAGTTTACAGTTAAAGGGAAGCATTTTTAGCAAGTTTGAGTCTGCAAAGCAGAAATCATTATTTCTGGTGTGATGTATCCTGAGGTCAGTGTTTGGAGAGCCCAAAGGAAATGTGTACTAGGCTCCCAGGTCCTCAGAGGACCCCTGAGCAAAGGTAGGAGTCCTGGTATGGGGCCAACCTTGAGTCTGCTGCATCTTGATATTATTCTATTACTGAAATTTCTCCTTAATTAAGACCTTTGTGTAAAGTGCAAATGTGGCAGATAAATCTAATTAAAGCCATTCAAGAAAATAGTGGATTTTTTAGTAAAATAATTTTGCCAGGTAAATTGTCATTAGGGAGTGTGGGAGATGTGTATGTGAAAAATCTGGCATTTGTTGTTGTTGGTTTGATGGGCATACTTCTGTGTTCTGTTTTAAAGTTGTGCACATACATTTTTAGAAAGCAAATAGAGATGTTGCAGTCTGTGTCCCTGCCAGTGCACTGGAGAGTACAACAGGCTGCTTTTCATGTATGTTGATAAGATGTGTATGTGTAAATTCCCCCCTAACCCAACTCCATCAGTGGGAAAAGACTGTCCTTTGTCAGGGAGAAAAGTTATGAAAGATGTTCTTTATTCAGGATGGAGTGCTTCAGGGAAGAAAGAAAGTGACTTATGAGTGATTCATTTGGTCAAACATGCCAGGAAATTTTCCGCTTTTCTATCAATCCTAAAGAAAATGTAGTAGCCCAAAAAGTAGTAATTATTTTCATAAATTATATTGATGTGCTATATATTCATTAGTAATGTTAGGAGGGGTTTTTAGGTGCATTTCTTCAAAGTACATAGCTGCTTTTCCTTGCATGCACGTTATGTCAGTATTCTGTAATTTCCATCTCCTTCCCTAGACACTCCCTGAAGACCAGTGGTTTGAATCTGAAAAGGGGGCAATGGTGGTAGAATACCACCATTGTTAGTTCTGCTGCTGCCAGGTTCTCATGACCCTCAGCAACAAGAAGTTAATTCCAGAAATACAATTACAAAAATACCAATATGCTTGACCTGCCAAGTATTTCTGTATCAGCATGAGGCTGCGGAGGGGGGTGATGAGGACTCCCCACTGTCTCAAAGTCCAGAGAAAGATGTAACTTTCTCATACCCACTCCCATGGCTTTGCTGCCGTTTGCTGTGTAAGATTTGGAGTGACTGTGGAGGAGCAGCAGAGGTTCCTGGGGTGACAACAACATTCATCTTCTGGTTCTACATTTGATACATATAAATTCTGTATTTGAACAAGGCCTGCTTCCATCAAAGAGGCCTATATCAGAGATTATTTTCCTAAGAGAAATTCAGTTTTGATTGCTTAATTTCTTAACCTTATGAGATACAAAACTCTGCTGATACAATGGGGAGTCAGTGCTGGTAATAGAACTGGATACCATTTGAATCAGTCAGTTTCTATTTGATAGCTATTTAGAAAAGATTCTTGATAGGTCGTCTTCTTTCAGGAGCTTGGCTGTTCACTGATTTTGGTGGTACACTAATCTTTAGAAAATACACATTTTTTTTCTAGAAGGTTATGGTATCAGTCCTTTTTGTAGTACAACTTTTTTTTTTTTTTTTTTTTTTTGCTGCTGACTTTGCATGGTTCCTTGGGCATCCATGAGGTTCTTTCAGTTCTCAGTAGACAAATATTTCTCCTTATTTCTCTGCATGTACACATGACCTCAGTTCTTTCCGCTTGTAGATGTTTCCTGTGTGACTAGAAGCAGGCTGATGCCTCGTCAGTATTCTACACCATGCCTTTATGGAGGATTCCTGTAAGCATTGTAATTATTGTTGATGTTTGCAGACCATAATATTGGAAACAAATCATAGTACTATTCTTCCAGAAGCAGTATATGTAATACAATGTTGTTTAAGTTTCTGTACATTTAGATGGATGTGTTTATTGCTACTTATATTTTTCTATGATATATAAGAGCTTATATAGACTGATACAAATACTGAATTTATTTGTCTGACATTAAACTGTAATGACATTTTTCCATCCCAAGACTGCGGCTTAGTATCAGTCATGGCATATTAAATTATATATCTTCTCTCTTATTTCCTATTAGCTGTTTTGTATGTGTTTTCATGTCTGTAATCCTACAGAGCACTTTCCGTATCCCCATGCAAGTGAATTTATTCATAATAACTATGCCACAACATTTATATAAAACATTTATATCCACAATAAACTTTTAGCTGCTAAGTGAACACCATAATAATTCTCATCAATATAACCTTGTTGGTGGGTGGCCAACAAATTCCTAAACATGGGAAATTTCTGGACTCAGTAAGGCCCTGGAGACTGGACTCCCATTGTTCTGCTTTCCCAGCTACTGTTGGATGCGGTGTTTACTTTCAGGAATCAGTGAAGTCTCAGTTCTGAATTTTGTGCTATCACTTTTTGTTTGAATGAAAAAACATCTTTAGAAATGTCCCATATTATAATGTTTTTAGGGATTCTGAGAATTCGGATGACCTAACAATTCTATTTGTGCAATACTTGCCAGGCAATGGCCTTATTCTATAGCAGTGGTTTGACTGACGTTTGTCTTTATGTATTTTGTTTTTCTTGCATTTCTTGTGAGACAGATGTTCTGTCTTGCTCTTCCCGATTTCTTTTGTTTTTTTGTCATAGCATGGCCAATTCCTGTGCAGCTATATATCATAATTCCTTTAAAAGTCCATCACCTTAAGTCAGAATTCATTGAGGAACCCAGCTTTCACTTCAACTGAAAATTTGAAAAGCTTGAAAATGTGAACTGCAGAATCTGAAAAGACAGAAAAAAAATATTTTCTAAAATGTCATAGTTTTAAGCCAGCCTCATGACTTTAAAGAAGTGATACCTCTCTTATGATTCTTGAAAATTTAGTTTTGGGAATATTATTTTCAATTAATAAAGAATTTGTGATAGTTTATTTTGATTGTTACAAGCTACAGTATGATATAATCAAAAATATTTTGATTATATACAGGCTACAGTATGATAGTGTAGGAGGTTCCTTGACTGACATTAAGCATCCACAAGAAGAGTTCAGTTTTGTAACTCCTTTGCATGTCCTGTTTACAGTTCAAAAATGAAAATATTTTTACAATCAGACCATCCCGGTGCAGCTTATACTGCAAATGAGCAAAGACTGAATGCACACAGATATGAGCGCAGCAAGCAGCAATGGTATGAGAAGGGGTCAGGAATATCTGCAATTCTCATGGCACATGGTTCCAAAAAACCCCAAACTCGAGAAATAAATTTAATTTACATAATAATCAATTTCATGTGAAATACACTGCCTGTCGTTCCAGTAGAGGGCAGTAATTTACATACAGTAATATCAATTAGTACATATACACAGCAAGCATTGCAGAATACTAGACACACTAACTGGTTTTGTTAAGATAGTGCAATATTCAAGGCATACTAAGTCCCTCAAGGATAGAATGCCATCCAGAAGTCTTATATTTGATGCCTTTGCAGCAGGACTTAATCACAATTAATTACAGTATAGTTTATGCAAGTTGTACTCAGCTCACTAAACTAAACCACCTCCGCATGCTCAGTGCTATATGCAGAAGTGTGCAACACATGCCCCCAGAGTAATGCCAGAAAAAACCCAGACTGAAGGACTGTGACATAACCTGCGCATTATTTGGGTCACTTAAATCAAGAAGACGTGCCAAAAAGCATGTGTTTGGCTCCCAAGGTAATCAATGAAGTCTGAAACTATGCAGTGCAGATATGGCCTCTCTCACCTGCAGGGTGCTGGTCTGGAGCAGTGTGTACAAATGAACTCTCCATCCTTTGGCACAGAGTCCTGAAATACTTTCAGCAGTTACTACCCTTAGCACTGTAGAAGTAGACCAAAATTCATGAGAACCAAAGAACTGAGATGTTTTCAGCTAGCATGCCAATCAAAACTGAAACATACTCTGCTGTATATAGTCATCGGAATGAATCATATTTCAGTGGAGAATTTCATTGAATACTGATTTTTTTTCTCTATTGCTGTTGAACAGTAGATACATAGAAACGTTTTTGTGTCCAGAAATAATTTTCACAGATCCAGTAACATGCTATAGTGCAGTGGAAGAGGAGGCTCTGAAACTTACAATCATTTGTGTTTCTTTAATCTGTAAAATTTTATTCCTAATCTATTTCAAAAAAAGTACCACTTGAAATTTATGCTTAGCTAAAAAATGTTTAAACTGTATTTTTTAGCAGCAAGATAAGTTCACTAACTCCAAAATAGCTTTCTTAACTCTGTCAATACTTCACAAATTTTACTTGTCACAAATGTAAAATAATGTGGGGATCAGTTTCTTCCATTGCTTGAGCTAAATGAATGGCATCGGTGCTCCAAGAAGCCAAGCAGCATGTTTTCTGGAGAGGGACTCGTGTCCCAGGCTGTGATGATGCAGAAGACACTGAACCTTCGCAGGTCACTTAATACAGAAGCACTTAAAAACCCCCAAAAAAACAAAACAAACCAGAACTGGAGTATTGATTTTGTTATAGAAAGAATTTAAGGGGAAATTACCTTCAGATCAGAAATATAGTTCAAGCCTACCTTATATCATACGTAGATTTGTCTGAATCTGAGCTAAGAGTAGCTTGAAATCACTTTGTATTTGGTCTTCTGTTGCTGTCATGTAACTGCCAGCTCCAGGAAGGGGATAGTTTGAGGGAATGTGGAAAGAGTTAAGTCAAAACTAATGTTACAAATCATACTTCCCTCAGTCAAAATACTGAAAAGTTACACTTGGCATTACGAAAAAGGGTTCCTAAAGATTTAGGAACCTCCTGCATTGGTTCATAGCTTGGACTTCCTTGAAGTGTGTTGCTTACGTGTGGATTCACTGCATGGAGGAATGAGGACCTGAGCATCTGTTCCCAGTTTTAGGTTATTTTCAATATGCCTTATTCCTCTGGTAAATGCACCTCTCGTTCCCCATTCCAGTCCCACTCATCCTGATCTGAATGATGCGTTGTTTCGTAGCTTATCCAGAATAATGCTGTAATAAATTATTTGAGACTGTGAGCCATTATGTGTCAGTTGACTGCTGAAAGAATATGCGATTGGCATCTCATGGTCTTTCTCATTTTAAGAGGGTTCTTTAACGTAAGGACAGATTTTATCTAAATAAATCAATTTTACAGGGAGATTTCAGCCGTCACATTTGTAGTAAGAAAGAAACTTTTTATTTATGACATTGGAAAGACCACAGCTGGGAATGCACCCATTAATAGACTCAAACAGATGGATTCTGACAACTCCATGAACTATTCACACTCTTTTTAGCCAATATGTTGCAGCAGTCCCAACCTGCAAATGCTACTTCAGAAACAAATACAGAACTATCTGTCTCAAGGCACAAAGCAAAAGAGTCATGACTTTAAAATACTGTGGGTTGAGTATACGTATGATACTCACTTGAAATTTAGGAAGGAGTGCTTTTAATGGAGAATAGTTATGCACTGATGCAATAAACGTTCTGAATTACAAATAAAGTCATAGAGGGTAGGGTGTCTTTGTAGGTGTAGTGAAGTGAGGATTTTCAGCAAAGGCTAACAGTTTTTTCAGGAAATAAAAATGTTTTCCATTTGTGGAAGTCACTGAGAGAAGGTAAATGCGCATCTTCAGAATAGCTCTCTAAAGTAGCACAAAGAGAAGAAAATGATACGATATGGGCAAGCACTAGAGGAGTTGATAGTTACGAGAAAACTGATGGGACAACTGTTCTGTAGTAGTGTAACTAGTGATTCAGTTCCTGTACTTTCAAGTAAAACCAATGCATGGCACGTGTTATTTCTCTTCAATTTTTGAACTTTAATTTGTAGCTTTAAAATTTTACTGAACATCACTGTATTTCTGGTTTCATAGGGAGGTAAAAATGACAACTGATTCCTCTTTTCTGCATTATTTATTACTTCATCCACCTTTACCTTACCTTCTCTTACAACTGAGATTTTCAAAGCCCCATGACAGCATTGAGCCCATCAGCTACCTTTGAACAGACTGGGAAATTATATAGCCAAAAAGACACAGTCAGCTTTCAAAATGTCAGTAATCACCATTAACAAACATAACCAAACATACGTACATTGAACCTCTACTTGAATTTCTGCCATATGGTGAGGTGTTTGGGGTTTTGCCCAGTTTCTTTCCTGGGAAGAACTTTTACAGCTTTGTTATCAGTTAAAGATTTGTCCCATATTTTTTTTTTCTGCCAGTTACATTAAGGAACATAAAGAGCAACTTTTCCAAAATCAGCAGAAACGCTCTGGATTCTGATGTAAGGATGGCTTGTATCTTCCTGACTGGACTCATTCCATCCATCGCTCCTGAAAATAAAGAAGCATTAGTTTGTAGAGTCAGAAGCATATAGTTCTACATTAGCTTGGCAAATGGGTATTTTGGTAATTGCAGTTTCTCTCTATATATGTCCCTAACAGCTCCAAGTGCTTTTATTTCAGAACAAACCCAATAATTTGATTATGGCCTTAATTCAACAGAGCACTTAAATACTATGTAAATGGTTAAATGTTTGACTCGTGGACTCATCCGTTTTATTACATTTAACCTCTAAACCAACAGCATATTCTTTTAAAAAATATTACCTATTAAATCAGTGTGGTAGGATGCATGAGTTCATCAGAAACATGAAGGTACCAGAACATCCATATTTATGGTGTATAATAAAATAGAGGATACTATATCTAATCTGATTCCAATAGAAATCAAATACATTTCAGAATCTGGGTTAGACAAATAAAAACTGACCACCAAATAAAATTGACTCTGAAGCATGTGCTTTGTCTTGTACAAAACTATATAAACATGCATAATTACAAAACAGCCTAAGCTGGTTCTTTTGAAGGCACGCTAAACAATAAGGACAGCAGGACAAGTGTAACAAAGCCAAGGCATATACATTAATCATGGCATGGCAGCATTTTAAAGAAACTATCAAATTCAGAGAGATTATGAAACAACTGGGATGAATTGTAGGTAGGAATTGTTTTAAATCTCTGTATTCCAGGTCACAATAGAGGCTATAACACAAGACACTCCCTTGCTCTTTCACTCCTTCGTGTTGCTTTCTCTTAAGGAAGGATCATGACTTTTAGAGGGCTGGAACCATTATCTCTTCTGTTATGGAGAGCATCAATTGGTGCAATCATTAGGCATCTTGAAACTGGGAAGAAGTTTATTGCTGTGACAGATTGGGCAACATATGGAAGGAAGTAAGACATTCTCCAGAGACAGATTAAGTTTTTGCCAAGGCATTTTACTGAAATTTTGGAAAATAAACAGGTCATTAATTGGGTCCAGATTTAGCTACTGCAAATTGTGCAAAGATGTTGCAAACCAGATGCTTTCCCCTATTTGTTTTTACAACCCTTTCTATTTATGGATGCTCTTATTTAATGACTTATTTCTTTAATAGAAGGCATTGTTTTGCACCGGAAGTCTCATCTCTCAGTTCTGCCAGTGGATGCCTGAGTAAAACATATATGTCCACAGAATCTCAGGGGATGAAACAGTCAGCAGTAACATGATAAGTAGGAAATAATCAGTAGGAAGTTGTGGAATACAGTAGTTCTTACAAAGTTAACATCTAATTCTTCCCTGGGTTCCTTAGCACATAGCAGTTTTCCATCTTTATGCAGACCCTGCTAGTGAAATGGTAGAGATAAAGACACTCATCCCAAGGACAGCATTCTAAGACTTGGCTTGCAGATGAAGGTGTGAATACAATCCATGTCAGCATTTCCCTGGCTTTCCCGAGGTATGCAGCACAGCCGCTGATGTACCTGTCAGCCCTGTTAAAGCACAGTTTCAACTTGATCTCCAGATCAAGGCTGGATCCAAAAATGGGAATGTAGCAGCCAAATCAGCAAAGCTGTGCCAGCTGACAGAAATACTGGAGAAAAGAAATCTTCATTCCTTTTCCACTTATGTTTCTTTTAGTCCTTGGAGTACAGGCATTATGTTATGCTATATCCACACAATCTTGATTCATGTTATAAATAACGTACAGGGTGGAAAGCATCTGCCCTGACTTGAAAGCAGTGAGTCTAGTGGGGATGCCTTCTAAAAGGATTGATCTAGTCACATGAGGTCGTTTACAGTCAAGACAGAAATAGGTACCTTTGAAAGCGAGTCCTGTCATCCTGAAATAGGTGTGTGAGACAAGGGGGATGAATTGCCCTCTGGTGGTGCTTATTTCTTCCCATAATCCTTACCAAGTGACAGCACCAAAGACCTGCCTGCATCAGTGACAGGTGGGGAAAAAGCCACTTCTTCAGCTGCCACCCGAGTGCATTTGATATGGAAAGCAGTGAGCCACTAGCATTGCAGAAGTTTAATTTTAGAGATTGCTGCTTATAGCATCTGGCTTCGTTTTAAGGTGCCTGCTCAAGTAAGCAAAGCAGGAGATGGAGCTGACAAGGCACCTGTGACTTCAGTGGCACTTGAACATGCACTTAAAAGTTCTATGTTCCAACGGTAACCAGCCAGTGTGCCTGAATCCCGCATAAATGTATTTATCCATTTCCAGTTTATTCTGTGGAGTCAGATTGTGAATTACACATCTTTAGAAGACATACTATATTTATCTTAATAAAAGCCGTGTAATTGTATTTGTGATCCCTGACTGGTTTAGCTAAGCAACAATGGCAGCAGCGATGCAGATTTTGTACTGCACGCTTTAAAGTGTGTTTTGAGGTTCACTTTTCAAACTACTAGTTAGTTATCCACTGTGTGAATATTTATTGTACTTCATACAGTGTCCTTGGTCAGAGCAAAAGTCCATCAGCCTCAGGTATCCTGTTTTTCACAATAGCTGCTAGTGAATACGTAGGAGGGAGTATAAGGACATTGCAGGCTTATGGTATGACCTCTTAGCTTCCAGGTTTCAGTAAACAGTTCTTTGCTGATGTTGTTAATTAATGATGCTGCCAATTAGGAACAAAGTTAAGAGGGAGGTTTACGATGTGGCTGTGCACTTCCTAGCTGAGCTACACCTAAGCTGGTGAGACACAGAGTCTGTTTCCCGTTTGTAATGTGGAGACGTGTAATCCCTCACATCACAATTGCTATTTTAAAAAGTTATTTTCAAATCATTCACAGGTGTCATGGCCGGAGTTGCCTCCCTGTCACATGAACTGTCACTAGTCTGAGCAAAGTGGGAACAAAGTTTATTTTTAAAGCAATACAGGCTTACTAGTGGTTTGAAAGGAAAATGTTCAGAACTCCATTTGGTTTTAATTTATCATCCAACCTATTATGTTTAGTAACATATTAGGAACCAGCGAGTATATTATTTGTCATACGTTCCCCAAGACATAAAAGGAGGAAAAATAAGGACTGAAATATATGAATCTCTGGTTCATTCTTTTGCAATCCAAGTACAGAGTACATACAAAGTACTTTAAAGCCAGTTCTGATCTCAGCTACACAAGTGCAAATCCCGAGCACTTATAGGGTAGTCAATGAATTCTGGTTTGGAGTGAAAGACCTCCACAGCGGCATGGTCTGGAAACTCTTTTTTCAGGACCCAATTTTGCCTTAATTTAATGTCCTTATAGCTGAGAAAAGCACTTACCTGTCAAAATCTAATTGAACAAGAGGGAAAAAAAATATCAGCAAACATAAACAGGACCCACCTTTTTCAAAGGTCAGGTGCAATTTGAGTTCTGCAATTTTTAGTTGCCCGACTTGAGATACTTCAAAGAGGTCTTGTGTTCACACTGAGGAAACCAACGCTCCCAGAAAGTCAGAGCTTTGCAAGTGTCATGGAAAATCGACCGAAGATGAGTAGTTCCTTTTGAAGGTTTTGGCCAAGGAATTTTTCCAGTAAAACTACATTCCATAAACATGGAGCAACACCTTAAGTAGACACAACAAATGAGGAACACTGTGGGGTTGATTTGAAAGAGAGCTCTATATTCAAAAAGTGGGACAGGGAGGAAGCTTGGTAGAGGGACGTGATAGGATGCCAAGGTAAACAGAGGGTAGACGGCAATATTTTCATCACACTGGAATTGAGAGAGTAAAAAAGAAATTGAAGGCTGGTATGGACCTTGTCAACCAACTCTCTTGGTCTGCCTATTTTGAACAGAGGGGGAATCAACAGAGAAGAAGTCGTGGTAAGTGGCTGCTGAAGGAGGGTGTGCAAGGGAGTGTGTAGGTGTACAGAGCTCGAGAGAGGAGAGGTGGGGAAGGAGAATATGCTCCAAGACAGTACAGCTGATTTGGGGCGGGGGGGGGAGGAGAAGGAGGGAATGTCTGCTGGAGAATAATTCACCCTGCCTGCACTGCTGCAGGTTCTAGGCTCTCTCTGGTCCTTCCTGCTCACTGGAAGCATTTTCCAAAGGCAGGCTGTGGGCAAGGAGAGGAGCAGGCTGCCTGCTCTTTCTCAGGAGAAGCAGCGTGGTGGCTGGCAAGGGAGCTATGGGAAGCCCTTTCCTCTGCTATTTGGCAGGTTTCCCCGCAGTAAAAAAAAGCACCTGCAGCTTGTTGGCCAAAATGACTTTATCCAGTGAGACACATCAGCTCTGTGGTGTCTATATAGCACAATGCAAACTGTGAGTAAAAAACAAAAAAGAGAGCAAGAAAGAAATACAGAGTCTAGAAATGGAAAGCTTAAGTTGTGCACTGAGTGGTTGATTGTTGGGAGACATAAAATCCTGGTCAGGGACTTGTCCAATTCATTAATACCTATTTATATTGTAAACTGTTCTACTGCTGGTTTATTGTAGAAGGTCTGCCAGGGATTACTGGGCTTTTATTTTAGAAAAAATAAAATAATAATAATAGTAAATATATATATATAACTGAGACTCCTGAATCTTCTGATATGAAAAAATAGTAATTTGGGATTAAAAGCTATGGGCATCACGCATTCTGTTTCAGACATACAGGACAACTAATGTACCATACAGAGTACAGTAATTGTAATCTACAATTGCTGTAGATTATGCTAAATTCTAGCTTTGAGTGAGGGATAAGTGATACAGGCATGTCCCATATTCCCCCTGGCTTCTTTATTTGTGAGGTTACTAATTAGGCACCAGTATGACTGAAATTATGCTGCCAGCTAAGTGTGCAAGTGTGTGGTTGCACTTGCAGTAATGTGGTGGGTCAACCTTAAAGCTGGGCTAGTGACCAGATTCACTGCTCATCCATACTATTGTCCGTGCGGGACCTTTGCTCTGGGTCCGGGATGCCCAAGCTGGTAATCTGAGGGAGGGAAGAAAATGTCATGTGCAACCTGTTCTCTAGGGCGCGGGCAAGCACATACCCAGATGCTGTGGGGACAGACCTCAGCTCTGTGCTGGATCCAGTGCCCTCACTCGCCCTTGCAGCAACAGCATGGGACTGCCACATGTCAGGCCAGATGGTCCTGCACTGTCCCCGGGATGCTGGCTGCCACAAGGCTTAGTTCAGCTTGCTTCATTAGGGAGATGGGAGAGGTGGAGGCAGAAAGGGTCACCAGCTTCTGCAGAGGGCATCCGTCCCAGGAACACTTGTCAGCCCACTGTAGCCTAAACTTCCACCACACACCAGCCAAAACTCCAGCTTTCCTGGGTCTCCGGGAAGAGGAACCAGCAAAAGGATGGCTTTGCTGTAGCCAGTGGCTGTCTTAGTGGTGATGGCTTGGGGATTGTAGAAATAAAGGACACATTTTAACTGTTAGTGAACAAAATACTTCCTGGCGTGCTAGGCTGCTAGGCCAGCCCTAGAGTCAAGGCACAGTTTATGGGTTAGTGCATATTGCTCTGTAGAGCCCCATGTACAAACACTATGTCCTTGCTACACAGTATTTATAAGATCCGATAACATGCATTTAATAACATATTGGGAAATCTGTGGTGTTCTGCAAGTTTAGGCAATGTGTCTCATCTGAAGGAACCCCCTGTAGGTATAGGACCATTTTGAAGCTATTTATTTTCTCCTTGGTTCATGCAGTTACAGTAGACTTTAGCCTGCCTCCAGTGGACTGATATTGCTTGTAAGGAAAATGAATCTGCCTTCAAAATTATATTTCCTTGTTGGTTTTTTTTTTTTTACATATAGGTTAAGAAAGGCAAAGATTACTGTTATCAATCAGGAAATTGGTACAGGGAGAGGTTATACAACTTCCCTGAAGTCTTACAGCAAGTGACTGCCAGGTAGCCCTGTGCCCTGACCATCGTGTCTGTCTGCCTCACTGGGCCAGAGAGTGAAATCATGCAATAAATATTCATTGATTTCAAGCAGCCTGGAGAATTTCATGTTCCCATGCACCAGTCCCAGGCTGCTGTGTTTGAAATAGTGTTGCCAAGAGCTATTCTGTTCTGTCTTGGTTTTTTGGTTTTTGGGGTTTTTTTTTATTATTATTTTTACAAAATCTAACTTTGTCATTGCCTCTCTAGCACAGGGATGAAAAAACCCTCTCTCAAAACCAGATCAAAACCTGAATATTTCCCCTTTTGCCCATTTCATCACCAGGGTATTGTAGTCCTGTTGAAAAGAAAAATGGCAAAGCCCTCACATGAAGTCTGCAAAGGCATGAACCTTCAACTGAAATAGGAATGTTTGCCTGTGACACCAGCAGTAGGGCTGTGTAGGGATTTACAATATATTTGGATAACACAAGAAACTAAGTTTCTCTAAACAATTTCTTATGTTATCACTGTGTTATTCAAACACTTTGTTAGTGAGACTGGGAGATTAAGGTATGTGTTAGCCCACCACTACTTAAATATATTTACACAGTTCCTGTGGGTTTAGTTTTAGGAACTTGGGTATAGATTTAGCAGATGGAGTTGCACTAAGGGTATGGAAACTACTTTTAGCTCATTCCTGTCATAACACTCTCCAAATGCTTTGGCAGAGGAGGTCTGCCACCTGAAATGTCTTCCTCCCTTTTGACATCTATTTATTGTCCTTTTTTTTTTTTTTTTTTAATTTACTGTTGAGAACCACTGTCTTTAGGGACTTCACACTACGGCATGCTGGCTGTTCTTGGCTTGTGAAGGGTTCAGCTAAGGGCAGTGGAGTCTATATTTGTATGCTGGTGTGGTTTGACTTGAGAAAAAAATTGGTGTTTAAAACTGAACAGGACTTGAGACCATAATGCCTAAATTAGCAGCCAGGCACTGGATGAAACAACCGACCCCTTCCAATGACTTTACCCACTGGCCAGGAGCACCTGGTCCCTTCTAACCCCCTGGGAGAGCAGAAGGGACAGGAAGGTCACATCCTCTGAGCCCGTCATTGTGGCTAAAGACCACCAGCTTACACTTCACCAGCAAATCTGACAAGAGGGCACAGAAAGTTGTGCAGGGAAATACTGGCTATTCCGCAAGCTCCAGCCACAGACCACAGGAGCAGTTATTTTGATGCATTTATGCACTAGCAGTGTTGTTAGGATCCCACTTTTACATAGTCCATGGGTTGGGCGTGGTTTGGTTAGCTCACTTAAGAATATGGCTACTCCAGGTCAGACCACAGCTCCATCCAACCCAGTATCATGCGTCGGTCAGTGGGCAGACACCACTATTTTGGGAAAAATACAGCACTAAGATAAGCATGTAGTGATGCTGTATATATTATATATCCTACCCATGTTCATGTGGTTCGGGGAGGTCCTGAGCCATGAGCTGGAATTTTGTGCTTAATGGCCCTTGCTGTATTTTTCTTCCAGGAATTTACTTAATCTTTTTTTGAACTCTTCTAACTTTTGGCAGCCAGAGCATCCTCTAACAATGACTTCCAGGGAACAGCTACGCAAATATGAAGAAATATTTATGTTAGTTCATTTTGAACCTGCCCCACGATCATTTCACTTACTGTTCTCAATTTCATCCACCATGAGAAAAGACCCCAGCATTACCTTGTGGTGGGCAGACCTCTGTAATAGCATAATGATGTTTGTTGGTTTGCTCTCAATTACTTTTCTAAAAAGTTTTAAAATCCTGTTTGCTTTTTTTGTTCCTACTGGACACTTGTATTGGATTTTCATAAACCTATCCAAGATCTGTTTCCTCAGTGATAATAGCTCCATTAAATCTCACCACTGTGCACTGTGTACCTTTAGGGTGTTTATTCTCTGATGCGTTTATCAGTGCTCAAAAGCTACAGTTTTAATGCCTTCTCAATCAGTATTGTAAGAATCTTCAATGTTTTGAACCAATTTCTATTTTGACTGCCAGACCAATTTGGTATTGTCATTACATTTTGCCACCTCACTACTCAGTCCCTTGGTAAAAATCATGTATGGATAGTGGACAAAACAGGTTCCAGTGCTAATCTCTGTGGGAGTCCACGGGGAGCCCCACCTCATTGTGAACACAGAATATTTATTACTACTTTTGTTTCCTGTCTTTAAGCAGCCATTAAGCTGCAAGTGGACTTTTCCTTTTTATTCCTGATAGCTGAGCTTCTTTATCATCTCCTGGTAGAGGATCTTGGAGGAGCCTTTTTCAAAGCTGTTAGTATTAATTTTGTTGATTTAACATCCCTGAACTCCTCTACGGGAGACCTGATGAGAAGAATCACTTCAGCTTTCTTGCCATGACCCTCATTTTCACTTTTTGCATGTGTCCTTATTTCTGTAAGTTTGCCTGAGTGGCTGGTGGGGCAGTTACCTCCCTCTTCTCCCTGCCATCCTTTGTGCCCAAAACCGCACTACTGTTGTACTGAGCCTGCATATAATTTCTGATCCTCTGCTTGTATTAGAGCTGCCTTCTGTGGTTTGGACAGGTAACTAGTGCTTTTGCAATCAGGAGGTACATTTTATATCAGTACTATCCACTGAATATTTGGGTCTTAAAATGCAAATGGATGGTCCTCTGGTGCTGGAATGGGGACACTAGAACAGAGGGAAAGGATGTAATGTACTATTCAGAAGCCTCTTCTGGTTTGAAGATTATCAAGGGCATCTATAAGCTTGTCTTTCATGCATAAGAAGAAGCCTTGCTTAGCAATATTAATTTTTAAATCTCACTGTCAGACAGCTGACATAGCAGCTGACTTGCCTCTAGAACACATCAGTATCGGGCTTTCCAGTGAAACAATCCTCTGTTGTAACGCTGTGCAGCTATTAGCCATCTCCATCTTGCTTCCCAGCAATGTCAAAATCTCGCATAAACTGTTTTCCTTTTGCCCCAGTCCAATTCCTGGCAGCCCCAGATGAGACGCAGAGCCTGTACGCCCCAGCACAGCCTCAGGAAGACAGTCAAAGTGCAGCTGAGCCGAAGGGAAGCATTTCTGGCTGCTCTGAAGACCCTGCTGTTTCATGCCCGTATAAATGAGTTTGCAGCCTGTAGTAATCCCAGCTCAGTTCTCAAACAAATGTTTTGTTCAAACATAAAACATTTTTCCTAAACAGCAAGCAATGAACTTCTGCTTTTAAAAGTCCTGGTCCCAGAGATAGAATTCAAAACATGTGAAGTGAAAGTCCTGTCATAAATACAGCTTTGGGTTCCCCGCATATGACTTTTTTCTCTTCCTAAATTTGAGAAAGAGGGAATTGCTTACTGTTAACACATGAGCTGCTGTGCAGCCATCTGTAAAGGCAGATATAGGTAAGAAATATAAGATGTGTGGGTAGGATAAGGGTAAGATATGTGGATAGGACTCCAATATCCAATATGGAATAGATTGCATATATAGGATATTGGAGTTTGGCCATAATCCAACAAATCCTGAACTATTCTTCTACCTGCATAATTATAGAATGGAATCTAGAGATCAACAAGTTAAAAGCAGTTGCCTGATTTTTTTTCTTCTGTGACTTGGAAGCAAGAGTTTCCGGCTTCTTCTAATTACATGTCACTAATGTTAATAACAACTGTGCTCCTCTAGTGGTTAGGAAGCTGTGTCGTTCTCATAGCACCAGTGCTTTCAAATGAAGAGAAGCCGTCAAGTTGCCATTTAATTTTAGATGTGATATAACAAGATAAGTTCAAGTAACAATAAAAGGGAAACAGGTCACTGCGGGAAGATCAAGTGGCTGATTACTGTGTGAGAACTGCAGGTTCAATCCAAGCCCAAAGAACTCTGTGCCAGGTACAACATCATGGAGCTATCTCACAGTTAATTAGGAGGGGTGCATTATAAGATGTGATCAAGCAGTCCTGTTGTTTATATATAGTTGTGTGTATATATATATATATATATGGGAATACAAGTGGGAAAGTGCTGTTCATCCCAATTTACCCTCAACTACCCCACTGCCTGTACTGTTGGCTCATGCCTGTGTGAGTAATACCCTAAGGTCAAGGTGGTGTGCAGAAACTCACACTGTTTTGCTCAGAAAAGCTGGTCATAAGTGGATAATTTGTTATCAGATATCTATTTTAGCATTTCTAGAGTATACCACACAGTTGTCTCCAGCTGTAGCACCCCACTGTTAGTGAAATGGAAGAAGATCTGAAGTACTGCCTGTGATACTTTGGCATACATGGGTAGACCTGGGGTGGTATTTTCCTGCAAATAGTTTACTCTTTCTCTCTCACACCACATGCAATTTCAGGGAGAAAAGGTGACAGAGAGACATAAAAATCAATGAACAGAAAATGAAGTGTTGCAGTTCTGCCTATGAATGCATACAGGAAAAAGTATACATCCTTGAGCTGACTTTGTCAGTTCTACTAATACTGTGCAGTTGCCATTAGTGCTGTGCTGTATTAATAAGCCTTTAAGCAAATATTCCTGATCTTCCAGAAAATTTCAGTATCTGTCAAATGACCGATTGTCATGTTAGATGTGGCATGTAGGTATTAGACTATAGATATAAGTGTGGACATTTCTGATTCAGATAAAAAAATCACTGATTCCAGCTGTGGTTTTACGAAGGAATCTCCATTTCTGCATGGATCAGTTGCAACATGGGAACGTGGGGCTGAGTTTCCATCTCATGGGCTGTGCTGCTGTCATGAGAGGCAGCGAGTTCAGGTGTGTGCTGGAGCTCCCCTGCAGTCTTTGTAAAATGCACGGGGAAGCTTTTATTTTGAAATGCTTTTATGAGATGTACTAGCATAAAGTTCAGTGTTGCTGTATTAACTATTCCAAAAAGAGTCTGTAGACTGAGACCAAAATACTAATTAGCACTCTTATATAACAGCTTAGGCTTCTGTAGTACTTTTTGTCTGAAAAATTGACGGCCAAAGGAGTTTACTCATTGTAATGACACATTTTTGAAAATAAACAGTGAGTGTCAAGGCAGTCACCAAAGAAGGAGACAGTCATTTTAAAAGTATGCAATAAGGACTACTTCTTTTCTCCACCATGCACAACTTCAAGCACAGGAGCTTTCAAACAAGCACCACTAGACCAGCTAACTCTTGTTGTTTCTTGTTTTATTTGACTACTATGCAAGTGCTGGACTGGAGCCAAAGAATTCAGCCTCAGCAGAGGCAGCACTCGGCAGCACTGAGCCTGGAGCAGCCCTCCGGCTCTGAAGTTGTGCTTGGACCCTTGTGTCCGGGAGGAAGGGAAAGTCATTGCCATGCAGAGAGGCTCCTGGTGCTGCTCTTTGTGACTGCTGAGATGTGCTGCTGGGGAAGCTGGGAGGGCAGCTCTGCCCTGTCGCTTGGGATGTGGGAAAGATGGGCAGCCACAGGGGCGCCGGAGCTGGTGCTTTGCTATCTGCTACAAGCATATAACTGGGCTTGTTGAGCCGTTAATGGACTTGTTCCCTAGTCAATACCTTACCTGGGCTCTTGCTTTGGTTTTTTGTTTCTTTGGGCTGGCTTTTGAAGCATTACGTTTCTATTAAACTGCCTCCTAGTCTTTGGAAATATTGCAAGGAAGAATGCAGAATCCCATTAGCTGAAAAAGTCAATGCATTTTCCAACAGAAAAAGAAATCCCTATGAAAATTTAAACAGAGTGCTATGAAATGTTAATAATTGCTTTTTCCACTAGCAGTAGCATTTTATAAGTAGAATTAGATCAAAGGACTGTAGATTAATCAAATAAGAATTTCTCTGCATGGTGGTAATGTCTCTTTGGATAAATACCGTGCACATCATTGACACTTGGGAGTCTCTGGGATATTTATTCTTCAAAAGACAGCAGCTGAGTGACTGACACGCTGACTTGGCAAGCTGGGTTGGGAACAGAAACCATCCTGTCCCAGCCGCTCAGACTCTCTCCCCATGCACCTGTGCAGGAATCCTGCCTCTCCACTTTGCACAGCAAGGCACAGAGGAGACTGGTTATTCCCACTCCCTGGCTGCTAGCGACCAGCCCTATTTGGGAGTATAGATGGTAGCGGTGCCACCTCTTTTGTCTTGAGTTTGAAGTCCCTGATGGGAGTCTCAGGGAAGACCATACAGCCACGCCTGGAGCAAAAACCAGCAAGTACAGGACTTGCGGGTACTGTAGATGGTAATAACAGGTAATGGAGGATTTCAGTCTAGAGCTTTCATTTTAAATTTCTAGTACCCAGAATTATATTTCTCCATTTTATGGCACTGCAAAAGTCATACATCAATTAGGAATAAAATTCAGAAGGTGTACTGAGAACAGATTGCATTGCTGTAAAAATCTGCCCTAAGGGGTTTGCATGGAGCGAAATTTTAATGAATAATTGTGAATGAGACAACAGTCCTTTCCCCCCTTCACATTTAGGTGCCTACCTGTGCCCTAAGCAAGCTAGCCTGACCCCATCCTTTACACTCAGGCAGGTCCCAGGCAATGCCACTCCATAGCCCTGCCCTGGTGGGCAGCCACCTCCAGGCTGAGGGTGGGAGGAGAGCTCTGCCACACAAAGGTGGGTCATGACATATTGTTGGCCTCAAGGCCAGAGAACAGGACACAAAGCCTTCTGAGTCCCGTCATTTCCAGTTTTGTACTTGTGAAGTTAACCTCCAGGGCTGTGAAATTACTTCCCATGAGCCAGTGGTGCTCGTATCAGAAACTGTCTTGATCACAAAACTACCTGGCAAGAGCAGTGCTCCCTTAGAAATCAGCTCATGCTAGGGGTATATTAAACCAAAACATTAGTATTTTAAAATGCAATGGAAAATTATTTGACAGGCATACTAGGAGGGCTTTTTTGGTATATTTTTACTCAGATTGGCTTCCCACTTGCTGTTGAAAATGGCAGTGTTCTGCTTCCATTTCATCAACTGAAGAAATGGCATGTTTTGCAAACTCGATGGTTGATATGTAAAACTGAATGAAAACAGATGCCCCTCTGCTTGTTAAAAGAACCAAAAGATGTTATGATGAGGAACCTGAAGAACAGAGAATCTTTCCATCCCCTTCCTCTCTTCCAGGCTGTGACCAGTTCTCGGTCATGTTAATATTAGGGACTCCTGGGTTTTGTTTACTGCTCAGTGCCTGCTGCTAGGCGTTGTTGATTTCTTTTTCATCCCAAGGGCTTCATTTGTTCCAGCGCTCGTTGTACCATGCGGTTTTGGGGATTCAGACAGCCCTTCCGTAAACGGACTTTTTCTTGGCAAACGGGTATGATTTTTAGAGAACTAGCAAGGGCATCTTCTCCAGAGATGAGTCGAGAGCCGGGCGGCGTGGAGCAGAGGAGGAAAAGGCTTTCTGCAGCCCTGCGTACTCTGAAACAGGCATTCCCGAGTGTCTTCAACTTTTTCTTCTTCGCTTTCCGAAGCGGCCGGGGGCAGCCCCTGGGTGCTGGGGCGGCTCGCCTCGGCGGCGCTGCCGGCGCTGGGGCTGGGGCTGGGGCTGGGGCTGG
>JAVJGI010000014.1:24709937-24855308 GCA_035590275.1 Ibycter americanus | reverse complement strand
CTGCCGGCGCTGGGGCTGGCGCTGGGGCTGGGGCTGGGGCTGGGGCTGGGGCTGGGGCTGGGGCAGGCTGGCTGTCCTGCTCTGGCAGGCTGCACTTCCACAGGCTGGACTCGGAGCGATTGGCCCGTGCGGATCATGTGGGAGAAGCAGGAATCCTGAGTTGTAGCTTTTGGCACTCCTTTTTCTTTTAAAGCGCTTGCTCTTTTCAGCTCCCTAGGGCTTGTTGCCTCCCTCCTTTCATTACCCTGATTATAATCTGGAGTAGCCGCAACGGAGAGGGACGGAGCTAAGCGATTTTAAAGGAGCAGAGATGTTTAAGCAGGTGCCCAGGACTTCAGGCACTGGATGTTACTACCTAAACTCGGTGTCATCTGAGGGCCAGGAGATGTACTTGCGATATGATCAAACTGCCAGGCGCCCTCCCTACAGGATGAGCAGGATTCTCGCCCGTCACCAGCTACTGACAAAAATTCAGCAAGGTGAGTTGATGGCAGAAGCCCTCCTTAGCCTGGCATTGTCACAGGGTCTGCAGGTCCCCTCTTTCGTATGAGAACAGATTTTAATGCCTCATATTTCAGGCTCTTTTCCTGTCTCTGTTCTGGACTAATCTGGCTAGATTCAGAGTTTGAAATAGTCATTCATACCTTTCAGTTTCTACGCATGCACACATACACTGAGAACCAAGAGACAAACACTAGTGCATGATTAGCTATTTAACTAAATTATCTTTTAATCATAAACTATGTGGTAGCTTTGGTGCTGAAGTTCATCTTTTCTGACTGGCAGAGTAGTTACTGGCATCAGTACGTCTGTTCTGATTGCTACAGGTAAAACCTGCCCGTGGTAAAGCAGAGAGAGAGAACAGATGATCATCCAGTTAAAAAAACAGCAGAAGTCCAGAGCTGTTGGAAGAAGGCAGCTGCGATAACATCCTTTGGAAACAAGCATGTGTGGCTGTCAGAGGGTTAGAAAACTTGTCACATGTCCTTAAAAATAACTGCTGACTTGGCTTTCTGAAACGGCTTATGCAGATTATCTAGATAGTCATTACAGACTTATTGATTTTGTTTTTCTGAATATATATCTACGGTACTGAAGCTAAATGGAGATTGGCCTCAGGACAAATCATTTGGCCTGTGTGCGCAATTTAAAATAATCTTCAGAATTGTTAATGCAAAAATAAAATAATAAAAGCCAACTGTACAGATTTTTCCAGATTAAAAAGTAAATCAATACATAGTTTTGTATTGATCGTAGTTTTGTATAATATCCTGTATATCAGTTTCCAAAGTGGATGTGGTCCTACATGCAGCAAAAGACTATGTCATGTGTTTGTCATGAAAAACATTTAAAATCTCTGACAATAACAGTCACTTTCTTGACAGCTTGCAAAATGATGTCTGATTCTGCTAACTGGGGGCAGGCATAGAGTTAACAACATGTACTGTCATATCTGGCAAGTATCACAAAAACTGGTGTGAGCTTCTGACCAGCAGCAGTTTAAATGGAGTGGCTATTTCTGTGTGTTGCTTTCCAGTAAGATTCTTTATATCCGTGGCTGTCAAACTCTGGCAGAATACAGGGATATAGTGATGAAGCTTTTATTGCATTTATAAAGAAAACAATACATAATTCTTTGGCCAGCTTTTAAAAAAGATGAAAAAGATAGTTTCTGTGGCAATTAGAAAACCGCAGTTGTTTGCAATGCGGTCTCAGGAACTGGTCGTGTTTGAAGGATACTGGTCCTCACTGCAGCGCTGATTTCAGGAAGGATATTATGTCATTCTGTGTACCCAGTGTACAGCCTGGATTGAATGGAAAGAAAGGGTAATTTATTTCTCCCCAGGTTTATTTGAAAATGTTTTGGGTGTAGTACTAGTACCAACTTAATTTTCAAGCAGCAGCTGCAGATGAGATGGATTAACCCACCTCCTCTACCTGTCATGGTGCTGTTCAGCATTCCCTCTTGTAAGCCACATCCCATCAGCTGTCTGGGACAGCCAGGGCTGCCAAAGCCACCCAGCGGTGCTGAGGCTCATGAGAGGCTGTGTGGTGGGACAGGGAGGAGTTTCTGAGTTGTAACTGTTCTTCCTGCAGCTTGTTGCACGGATGGTCTGTCTGTGTTGAATGGCCTCTGCTCCTCTGCCACAGCTTTCCAACCTGTCCTGCACAGAGCTGTGGGAAATGTTTGTATAGCATCTTGATGATGTGATATATGTTACAGTTCAGTATATGAAATATTTGTGTATTTTGGATCTTCCTTCACTTCTTGTATTAACGGAAAACTGGGGACAGTCTTCTGTTAGTTAGGCGTCAGTTCATTAGCAATAATGAAAGTAGGTATGCACATAGACACTGATGTCTGTGTATGAGCCCATATGTAGGAATACACACATCTAGTGCAAAGCCATAGGCAAGATACACATTTTTTCTGCAGTGCCCCAATTAATGACTAATAATTTTGAGTTAGCAGGATCAATATAGCTAGTGTGACTAAATCTGAAACCTCCAGTTTACACTCTGAATGAAAACCCTAGTCCCATCAGTCACTGATAAGACTTTCACCAGGTTTTGCTGGGTCAGCATGTCACCCTCTGTGCTTGCCTTATTCGGACTAAGCAGTGTGAGGGTACTGCAGTCAGTTCCAGTCCCAGTTCCAGAGGATACTGGAAGAGTACTATAATATGGATGGAGGTATCAGAGGTGAGTGAGTTTTACCCCATTGGCAAGTGGGATTTGTTACTTACAGAATGCCACAGAGCAACTTATCAAGAATGTATTGAAAAGTAAATCAGGAGATGGAAGATGACAACCAAAACTTGCTTTCAGTCACCCAGTGGAGTAAAGCATGCAAATAATTACTTAGTCTTGAATTTGTATGTCCTTGAATCATACATTTTAAGGCCATTAAGACAATGCGTTTGAACACTGCTACCCCAATTCTTGTGTTAGCACCTCCCCAATCTAATAATTTGAATTATAGCGTATGTTTAGAAAAACATCCATCCTGCATTTTAATATTGCTGGAATGATGAATCCTGCCTGGTTGGTTGCTTTGCTGAAAACAGATCTGCCACATGTTTAAGTAAGTGCTAAGCTGCCTTGGGGCTTGTTCGAATACCTGCTCTGTACTTCTTGTGCAGATATTTTTCAGTTGCTGGTTTTCAGGCTGCAGGGACCCACAGTAGGAAACAGTGAAGTTCTTACATCAGGGGTATTTTTCCTTAGTGAAAGGAATTATTTGCAAAATCATAGTGTGTCCAATTTACAATGTATAAAGCAGTCAAGGCTTCCATTCCAGGATAGGAACCTGGTTCATTAATGCAAGGTAATACAAAGTGTTGCATATACTGCTATCTGTTCAGTCATCAGCTACATGTACTGTTCTAAATGATGCTAAATTGCCCTTATCATATTGTGCAATACAGCTTGTCTTCCTCCTTTAAAAACACGTTTTCTGAAGAAGCTTTTCTTTGTGTTTTCCTTCGGTGTTAGTTAAAAATAAACTAAATGAATCATTAGAGGAATTATGCCATTTAATCATCTCTAAAAAGAAAACCACCACAAGGGAAATGAAAGGAACTAGACTGTTATTTTCATCAGATCATACTTTGAAAGTCCTAAATATTTGGTTTATGTACACCACCGACTCCTTGAGGCAAAATTATGTGGTGGCCTGTGAATGTGAGTAGTAATTATCTGTCTGATATTAAATAGGTATTTTCAAAATGTGATCTTTTGATGATTCCCTTTCCCCCATAAGCCCGTTAGTTTCCATGCTGAAGGGGACACATGCCTCAGCATAAAGGAACAGGGTGTAGCATGCTTGGTCTGAGGTATTTATTCAAACTGTGTATGCAGTAACTGTATGAGAATTCATTAATGATTACTCATGTTCTCTTTAAATAAATAAGGTGGTGACTTTCAAGAATTTATATTACATGAGTCACAAAGTTGTTATTTCTTTCACAGTACATGGCTAAATTCAGTGCAGAATGGGAAATATAAAAAGTTGCCGTAGGTAAAAAGTAAGGAAGAATTAAGGCCATACTCTGAAAACGTTAAATTGAAATCGTTGACTGTGCAGCACGAGTAAGAGCATAAGCCAGGATGAACAAATCCACATCTGCCCCAGCACAGCTAGGCATCGCTGGTAAAGAAATGTCCCCATTCATCCACAGTAGAATCTGATTCTTAGCCTGCACTTTCACTAAGAAAATGCTATGAAGAAGCAAATGAAAATAAGACAAATTCCTATTCTCAGTGAGTAAATTCCTGCCCACAGTGAGTAATGTTCTGTGATTTGTCTCAGTTTATGTCCACAGGCAAGAGCAGCTGAAAAAAAATTGTTCGATGGAGCGACCTCAAAGCAAACTTTAACTTTTCAAGGCAAACTCACCATTCAACACTCAGCAGATGTTTTGTACTCTTATATGTTGCAAGTTCAATTTTGATCTTTTATGAGTACTGTTACCTCTGTGTCACCTGTGTTTGTCTGGCTTGAGTGAGTGTTAGAGGTGCAAACAAATGCACTTTTCTGTCTATAGTCTTCCCTTTGGAGCTAGTTCAACATGTTTAATTCTTCTCTTTTCTAAGCGTGAGTACAGTTTGTGGAAAGTGTTACAGAAAAATGTGAGTGACTTGACAAGAAGTTGTGCATTTTAGGTGACTTTAAATTTCAATTGTTAATGTGAAAGAAGCTGTAATGTAATCCCATACTCAAAAGGAGACCTTGGAAGTCACGTAAGTGAAAACGTTGCAGTTATAGTTGGCATTAAAAAAAGCCCAGATCACACTGTGAATACACACAGAGGTATGGCGTTACCTGTCCATCCCTGGAGATGGGAAATGGGATGCAATTATAATATTAAAGGCTGTGGTTTTCTTCAGACATACAAAGAGGACAAAATATGGTTGTTCAGACAACCTGAACTGTAGCATTTCCCATGTTCTGGATGCTGGCCACTTTACCTAAACATCTTTAAACCTCATTATCTGAACCCACAAATTAAAAGATGAACCAACAAGATTCAGCCTTGGTGAACACCCTCACTTAGGTCATCTCTGCCCAGTGCCAGTGACCTACTGCCTCTTGAGCTTGTGGGGTAACTCGTGGCAGTAGCAGTTTGTAGTTCCCATTCAACCCCCAGTGCCTCTGCTTGCCATGGCTCCGTGTCTGTGCCCTGGCTCAGGCACATGAGAGAGGACAGGTCTGGGTCTGGGGTGGCCCAGGGCCCTGGGGGGAACATCCTCAGCTGCAGAGCTGCCTCGCAGACCTCAGCTGGGACATGGTCTGTCACCCTCTCCAGCGTCAGACACGTGTGGGGCAGGCATGTGCTCACAGCAGAGGGATCTTTGTGTGCTTAAACAATATCAAGTCTTGACTAAGTCTGTGAAAACTGTATTTCTTACAGTAGGTGAAGATCCATTAGAAACTGGGACCCTACATCACATGAAGCTTCTTCACCATCATCCTTCCTTCCTTACACATTCTCTTTCCTCAGGTCCTTAGCCCTAAACTTGGAGAAACTGGAGTTTTTCAATTAAATTTTAGGATTTCTGTAAAAAAAATTTTTTTTCTAAACTCGTACTCTGAAATTGTTGAAGTATTTGTGTGAAACTTTTGCACAAAAACCCGTGAATGTCCTGAGGGGTATTTATAAACTCAAAGTGCCCTGAGGTGTGCTTATAAAAAAAATTAAAAAATTAGATAGTAGAGTGAAAGATTGCAGTCCAGCTAATTAAAGCTTAAAAAAGTTACGCTTCATAGACAGCAGGGCATTTGAAAGGGAAAAACCTTCACTAGAGCAAACCTGGCAAAGAGGTTCAAATGCTGAAGTTGTCCAGAAATACCTGCGTAGTGTGTATCAAGAAGTGACCTGTGTGGTACCAGAGATCAGATTCGATGATGATAGTGGTTCCTTCTGGCCTTATCACTTCACAGCCACTGACTGTCAGAGACAGTTCTGCTGACACGTGCAGGTTGGACACCAGGAAGTAAATCTTGGCTCTTCTTTTTAGTTAGGGGACTTTGCTCTCAATTTCACTGAAAGCAGGATTTCAGCCAAGGTGAAATCTTGAGACATGTTTGTTTTGAAATTTTGTGGTGAAATGAACAGCGATGCTATTTATCTTTGTATTGATCACTGAGGAGATTTTTAATTTTCACTTTAAGTCTTTTGTATAATTAGAGCCAGTAATGTTAAAAGACATTGAAGCCAATAAATGCAAGATGTAGGCTCAGTAAATGAATCATTACAGTAATAATAGTTGGGTTTTTTTAGTTTAGATTTAGAAGAAGGGATAAGTCACTGAGGTGTATAAAATGCTACATAACAGAAGTAAAATAGAAATTACTCACAAAAATAGATTAATTAAGAGAATCTACATAGCACTTGTTACTGGGAGACTCATGTCTGTATTTATACATAAATCCCTGAAAATAAAGTGCAGTATTTGTACCATGAACGCCATAAGTGTTAATTAAAAAAATCTGCAATTTTAGGTTCCAACCAGATATTATTTTTCTCTCTAGGCAACAGATCCTTATGGACTTTTTTTTTTGTTTTGATTCAAATGCAAACTATGAAGTCATTGATAGCATCTTAGCCATAGTCATTGTTTTTATCTTACTCGTATCATACAATATTCTCAGACTTTTAGTTGTGCGTAAACAATAAGTTCTAATATGAGCTGTTTCATACAGGGCATCACATATATTTAGATTAATGCCAAAGCTCTAATGGAAGGGATGGAGAAAACAGGACCCTTGTAGTTAGGCTATTAGGTTAGTAAACAATTGTCTGTACTTTTGTTTGTTACACCTTGTAATAGCCACTTTTGAGGGTAAAATGCTGAATTATATGGCCCATGGGCTTGATCCAGTAGATGCTAGTTGTGTCATTTCTTATTTATACTTATTTTACAGGTATTTGAATGTGGGCAAGTCAGTAAACTCTCATCTTCATGCCTCGTAAAATTCTCACGTGTTATACGTTTTGCTTAAAAACATGTTGAGTTTCCCCGTACAGGTTCAGCTCAACAGGTTAGCTGAGCTAACTAGAGAAAATCATCACAACCCTAATTGCACACCATCATGTAGTGGGGGAGAGGAGGGCTTGAGCACCTTGAGCTGGACTATTTAGAAGCTATTGAAGAGTAGACATGATTCAGAGAACTTGGGAGCATTATGGCTTAGCTGAAAAGGATGTGCGTGACTCAGTCTGAAACCATTTTGTGGCTTTTCGTCTTTCATCTGTTACAGGATTGAGGAGGTTAATTCTGCCAGAAGAAAATCACTCCATAGCACTTCAAACTACATAGGGTTTTAACAAACATACACCCGCAGATGAGCAAAAGTTTCTGTCCTCATGATAAGTTAGGTGAACTCAGTGAAAGAACTTTGTTTAAAATATGGGCTGCACAGTACATCTTAAGTAAATACCATCTGCCAGCCATGGAAGCTGCCTCGCTGGAACATACCAGACATTTTGCTTTCCACTTGAAGTCCTTTGCCAAAGAAGGGCTCAGCCCTGCAACTTAGTCAGATGAATCTTCATCTGTACTAAAGGAGCAAAACAATAAATTCCAATAATGTCAACTGGTATTGTTTTAATGAGCTAAATATTACAGGCCTTTGGCAATAGTTGTGTTCTTTTTTAATAGGATTGTGGTTGGAGGAAGATCTGTGTGAGCAAAGCTTTCAGGATTTGGAAGCAAAATCTGTATATATTTATTGTTTGTTGTCTCTGTCATGTAGTCCTAATGGCCTTGAAGGGTATCTGAGTTTTTTCCCCCTTAATGTGTTACTAGTGTCTTTCATGGTTTGTTTATTTTATTGATTGTGCCATGCTTATTTCTAATTCTCTATCACTTCAGTGGTTTAGGAGTATGGAAAAAAGCAGAAAGTTCAAAGTGGAATCTCTAATTTAATTCTAGCTTTTTTCCTTTTTAGTCACAAACGCACCTGCCAGCATCCCCCACCCCCCAAACCTGCCATTTGTGGGAGATTTCTCAGCTTCCTTCTTGAAATCACATTTGCAGGAAAGTGTGACACCCTTTCATTAAGGAAAGGCATTTCCCTGAAGGCTGCAGTACAGCTTTTAATGCCAAATGTGTCCAGAAGCGAGGATGATGGTACAGCAGCTCCTCTCTAACACTTCTCCACAAGGGAGCTGCTGCTTCTGCAAACCTCCCAGCACATGCTGAACCCTGTGGTTTTTCTCTAGATCTCTGACAACTCTTTCCCCTTCCTTACTACATGCATCCTTTGGGCCACTATTTCAGTGTGCATTATCCACATTATCCAGAAGCTCCTGCTTGCAGATGTTAGGTGTTAACACATCACGTTCCTGTGTCGGTACTAGGCTTATGGCAGTAAAATGTCCCTCTGACTCTGAGTGGGCATGTCTGTAATGCTCAGTAAAAGGGATGGGAGGTGAGCTGGAGTACCCCCTACTCTGCTGAGCAGGTGACTCACTGGCTCTGTTTTGGCCTTCTCCAGCTAGCTCAACCCAGAGCAGTTTTTTGGGAGAGAGGACTAGTCCTAGGTAGTGCAGACATGAGCTGACTGATGCCACTTGACCAAAAAACAAGAATCAGGCTGTCCTTCATTTAGCAGTGTGAATGTAACCACTCTTGCCTCTGCCACAGAAGATGCAAAATGAGGAGACACTTTGCTCCACAGGTCTAAAGATCTAACATTAATGTTTCTGTAGTTTTTACCCCCAAAACAGTAAAAATTTCTTGCTGTAATACAATTTTTAATACTTGAAGTTTACAAAGGAAGTATGCAAAAGTAAATACGAACTATCACGAACTGCCTTTCCATTCCTGCATAAATGCAGAAGTAAATTCTGTTAAAAAGCTGACTACTTAAGTCTTTTTCATTATTTC
This sequence comes from Ibycter americanus, assembly GCA_035590275.1. NCBI lineage: Eukaryota > Metazoa > Chordata > Aves > Falconiformes > Falconidae > Ibycter > Ibycter americanus. Next base: position 24,846,413 of record JAVJGI010000014.1, on the reverse strand, counting down.
ATACTGTGCAGCAGACAGTTCACATTAGCTAACCACAACCCCAACCTTCTTATGAAATCAGTATCCCAAATTTGTGTAAATTCAGAACCTGCAGAGACAACTCAAAATAATTAGATCATATTGCTCATCCCAATAACTGCATCATCATCATCAAGCATCCTTCCAAAGGACCTAAGATTTGAAAAGGGACCAAAAGATGTAAGATGACTCTAGATTTGAGAAGGAACAAGGGTCTCTGTCAACACTCAGATGGCACAAGCATAGGACTCGTGTGAAAGGCATAGTGCTTTTGCATACTTTTAGCTTCAGGAAGCAGCAGAACGGTTAGTTTTTCCTAGTCTCCAGTTGGTATGGGAGTGGGAGTCTGGACAGGACAGGACTCTCAGAGCCACACAATGTGGCTTTTTCATAATATATTTGGCAAACTCAAATGTTCTGTGGGATGAATCTAAGTTTTTTGTCTTTAATTGCATCTGATGGCAGCATCTGAATATCTAATCATTTTGTAACTTCAGAGATAACGGCTTTCTCTTCCTGCAAACATTTATCTGAGGGAGATAGTGTAAAATCCAAAAGTTAATGCTTGGCACAGACAGTGAGGCAGTAAGTCCTTGGCTTTTAATTTTTTTTTTCCTTTTCTTTTCATTTTTACAGCTATATTTATCTGTATTTCTGAGGACTTTTTGAAACTGCCATTCTGTCAGCTTCACTTTGTTAAAAGCATGGCGGTCTGCCTAGGTCTTGTCCAGAGTTAAAAGGAGTTTCTTTTCTTTGAAATTCAGTAAGCATCAGACAATATATGTGTTTTAAAAGCCCCTTCCAAATTAACAGGGTGAGATATTCAGAATACTTTGTCCAAAACCACTTTATCATTCATACTGCTGATTCTGTATTTTTTAATCCAGACACCCCTGCCAAAACCTGAGCCATTGCAGCAAAAGCTGCATTTCATACCACTGCCTGAGTGATGTAGCCTGGATCAAATAATACCAGCGCTGGTTTATGGCCGGGCTTGTTATATCTTCATCCAATGCTTCATGCCGAAAGCCAGAGCTGTCTTCACCCCACCAATGGCCGTTCAGACATTGCATGAGTAGTGCTGCCTAAGGAAACGCATGGCTGCGGTTCTTCTGTGAGATAGTTCAGGTCATCTCTCCCCAGCAGCTCACAACCCTGCCATCCTCCATGAGGGGCCACTGGCACCAGCGGGAAGTGATGGAGTGCCCTTGCACTTGCACATGGGGCACGAGGTTTTGTCTGTTCAGACCAAGAATGATCTATTCACCAGCAGCTTCTGAAGGAAGGAAAAAATTTCCGGTGACATTTTAATTCTCTTTTATGTGGAGCTATTTTTAGACAGTACTGCTGCCAGTCATATCAACGCTTTGTGTCTTTTGAGTTTTCACTGCACAGCATAATAAGCATTTCAGCTCCCTGGCGCATAATGGCAGTGTTTTTTGCTGAAAGTCTTATTATTTCAAGTGGCCTCTTATCTTAAGATTGATTCATTAGTTCTGGCCTCTGAAGTTTAAGAGGAAATAATTGCAGTTGCTAAAAAAAAATCTAAATTAATTTTTTTTCAGTAATACTGATTCTCTCTAATATCAGGTTCCGAAAGTCTATTTTAAGACTGATAAAGCAGATGATCCACATTTCAATGCTTGTAATCTGGTTTCTGACATCCACAGCTGAGTTGTTAAGCTGGGTGATGGCTGGTACTATGATGGATGGGTGATAAGCTGGACTATCAGAGGGAAATTATTTTTCAGTTACTTGGATTATCTTTTTAGTCCAAGAGTGCAAACCACATTGCACCTCGGGTGCTCACGGAAAGCCAACAGCAACAAGAGCTGCGAGGAAGTGTCACTTACATTCCCATTAGCCCTGTTGTACACTGCTGCCTCCCACAGTTGCTAGCCCAGGGGCTACTCCTGACACACAGGGAGTGGCCTAGAGCTCAGCTGGTGTCCCAAAACCCACCCATGACGTACTGCTCTGGCTCTGTCACTGCTGGCAGCCAAGCTTGCTGGGGGATGAAGCTCCGGTGCATGGACATGAGACATCAGGTGGACGCATATGAGAGCAGAGTAAGATCACATTGGCTGATTGGAATGTGGTGTAGAAGCTGAGCAGCCAGTTTGCCTGGTTTTGTCTGTCTATCTATCTATCTTTGTATAGATATTTGTATATGTATTTATATAATTTTATAAGCCTAAAAATTAGATTTCTGAGGGGCCTAGGCACTTTAAGTACAAAGATTTAAACAGTTCACTGTTGCTGGAATTTGCAGTGACCCAGAATTTTCTCATCTGCCCAGAGTGCAGGGAGTGCTGCTCAGTACCAGACCCAGCAATCTGCCCTCGTCTTTCTGCAGAATATCCTGTCAGCTCTTAGAGGTGTGTGACAAACACAATTCTGTAGTCATTTAACTGACTTATATGGAAATTAAGATTTCAAAAAGTATATAAACCAAAACTTCTGCCCCATCTAACTCTCACTGCACCATCCTGCTCTGCTTTATTCTGACAGTACTCCTGTCTGCACTTTTCTGTCACTGTGAGAACTGGTCTCCAGAAAGCTTCATTCATTAGGTCTCTGATAACCTCCCGCTAGGACCACTGGCCAGGATTGCTCAAGGCATCCTCGTCTGGGCTGGCTCTACAAAAAGCGGACTGCAAAACATGAGATATGGAAAAAAGAGTGTGTATTACTTTATCATAGCCCTGATTTGTGAATGTTTCCTGCTTCTTTGACAACAATGGTGGTTTGGACTAGTTGTGCCCTGACATCAGAGACTTTGATTCAAACCAGTTATTTTTTCATAACTAAGCACACACAGGTTACTCAAGAAACCATTTGCTATCTTGACTTTAACCAAGTAGTTATGTGGTAATCAGAAATGGCTCAGACCTTTGAAGTCGCATTGTCCTAGAAAGCTGTGTTTTGGGCCACTTCTGTAGAAGACTTTGGTTAAAAAGAATGCTGCATTGCTGTTGGACTCTTGTTGGGCATAAGGCCTAAAGTTGTTGTACAAGCAGGAAGACAGTCTTCTCCAGCCACCATATATGAACTTATGTGAGAACTAGAGGAAGCCTGTAGTCTAAAATCCTGGAAATATCCCATCTTAAATCTTTAATGAGGATGAATATAAAACTACTGGCATTTTCATTGTAGCTTTACAGAGTACAAAATACTCATTTACTCCCCACACTGGCAGAGCTTTTTATAGCTCCATGGTGCCTGCTGACTGATTCTGAGAGCAGAAAGTTTTTCAAAACCTGCTGGTCCCAATAAGGAGAGGCTGTAGCTTTTAAAATACAAGCTGAATACAGATTATACAGACTTAAAGATAAGGATGCAAGTAGTTGTGTGCATGTGTGTTCTTTTTCAGCAAAACATTTCTGTTGTTACAATCCTTGCTTTCTCCTGAGCTCTTGAAGCTGACTGTTAACAATTATCTGATCTAAACTATTGCCATATAGTTTGTTTTGTAGAAAACATATGAAAAACTGAAATCATAGAATAATTGTCTTTAGTGAATGTTCAGTAGAGATGGCCACAATCAATTTAAAGTGAATCAAGAATGCACTGCCCATTTTTAAATAGTATTCCTTACTGACTGTATAGCAGCTGGAAAACTATAGCAAGTTTTAATTATCTTCAGAAAACAAAACGCTCTTGCCAACACATGCTGGTTATTATCAGCAGCTGCTATATGGTGACATACTCTTTCAGTTCATATGAGGCTCAGCTGTCTTAAACAATCATTGTAAAATGTAAAATAGATTCATAGTGATGATCATTTCTTGTTAGATACTTAACTACTGATGTAATTCGTACTGAATTTAGGCTCACGTCTTTGTTTAAGCTGTAGTAAAATTACATAAAACCCCAATTAATGTTTCGTGTAAGAGGTGCAAATAGCATGAAACAGGAATTCAAAATATTGAACCGTGGTGCTTTTTTAACAATTCATTAAAAAGAATCAAATTCCCTGATATGGTTTCAGCATTTGTATAAATGTAAAATTTGACTTTCTACCTTTGAATACCAATTAGTACAACTTTATCAAAATGAAAAAGATACAATTTAATTTGCTGATTTAAACAGGAATCTTTATCTTTTACACGTCATCCCTCTCTTAGCAGAAGTGGAGATCTTTATGGCATTGGCTGTTGTCAAATCAGATACTGCAATTTTGTCTATTGCATAATTTAGCAGAGTTTGGTTTTTTAATTACATTAATGTACTTTTCAGAACCTGTGACGCCAAGAAATACATGCAGCATTTATGCTTTAGTTTTCTGTAGAGAGATGCATAGGTATGGTAGATTCTTTTTCAATATATCTAGAACCTGCATCTTTGCCAAACTGGAATAGTTGTGATTAACTTGATTTTCTGTTACCTTATATTGCCTGTGATATCTTTTAATTTTGCACTGACAAAGTATAAAAGGTATCAGGCAATCTGTAATATGTTTTGTTTAGTCATTGGCAGCAAGGCAATTTCAGATCCCTTCTTGTTGACTTGAGTGATTGACTGAGATTTGACGGTTTCTATTCTGCAGCTTAACCTGGAGGGAAGTGTTACATTCAGTGGAGTGGACTCTTGACATTTTAAGTTCTTCAATAAGGATTAAAAATACGCATGAGACTCCACATAGTTGTATTTTACTGAAAATATTATTGACTTTTGGACTTGAGTTTTCACCCAATCTGTTCTTTAATCAAATTACAATCTACCAAAATACAGTTCAAATTACAGTTTTAAGCAGGACTCTGGTGACATTCACTCCTAGAAGATAGGTGATGTGCATATGGTTGTATACTGTCTTCACACCAGCTATGTAAAGGACATTTTTCTTTGCTGTCTCAGAGGCCTAGAGTTCAGATACCTGAACAGGTCCCAGCAAAGAAAGGCACTGTGCTGAAATAAAATAGCTCTAGTTTGCAAACAAATAGTCTGTGCAGGAGCATCACAATAGCATCACACAAGTATGGGGAAATATACCTGGTTGCAGTCTGGTGTTCAGAAACCATGATTGCTGGTTGGGTAACAAATCTGCTTCACTGAAGCTTGTTAAAACCTCCAAAATTTCAATGAACAAGAACCTCCCAGGCATCAAGACCAAAGACTTCACAGAATCACAGAATAATTTAGGTTGAAAAAGGCATTGGGGGTTCATCTGTTCCAACCCCTGCTCAGAGCAGGGACAGCTAGATCAGTTTGCTGAGGTCTTTGTCAGGTTTAGTTCTGAGTATCTCCAAGGTATATATATGATATATCACAACTTCTCTGGGCAACTTGTGCCAATATTTGACCACCCTCATGGTGAATTTTCTCTTCCCTTGTATCTAATTGGATTTACAATGCTGCAACTTGTTCCCATTGCCTTTCATCTGACAGCTGTGTACCTCTAAGAGTCGGGCTTCACTTTCCTGTAAAGTAGATGAAGCCAGCAGCAAGCTTTCCTAGCCTTAGCCTTTTTTCCTTCAGGTTGAACAAACCCAGCTCTGCCAGTCTTTTGTCCTATGTCAAGTGCTTCAGCCCTTTGACCATCTTGATGACCCTCTGCAGGGCTTGCTCTGATAAGCCCATGACTTTCTTGTGCTGGGGAACCCCAAATGGAGCAGACTAGTCTCACAAGTGTGGATTAGAGAGGAACAATCACTTACCTTGATCTGCTGGCTATATCCTTCCTAATACATTAGCCCAGTATGAGGATGATCTCCTTGGCCACAAGGGCACACTGCCTACTCATGTCCAATTTGTTGTCCAACAGGACCCTGGAGTTCTTTTCTGCAAGGGCCATCCCTGTCCAGTTTGCCCCAGCCTGCCTTGTGGCAGAGGGTTACTCCATCCCAGCTCCAGGACTTTACATTTAGTGATGATGAATGGTATGAGACTGCTGTCAGATAATATCTCCAGCCTGTCAAGGTCACTTTGAAGAGCAGCCCTCCAGCATATCAGCCACTTCTCTATTTAGTATGATCCACAAACTTGTTGAGAGTGCACTTTATTCCATTATCCAGGGTATTAATAAAGACATTAAACAGTATCTGTCCAGTATCAAATCCTGAAGGATGCTGCTAGTAACCAACCACCAGTTGGACTTTGTACTGCTGATCACAAACTGGGAGATTAGTGGTCCAGCTAGTTGTCACCCATGTTATCTGTCATTCACTTACCTGGTTTGGCCAGGTCAAAGTCAAGCCTGCTTGTTATGCCTCCTTCCCTAACAACTACCAGAGAACAGCCCATTGGTTATGGTGTACTTAATACCATGTCTATGAATGACCCAAGTTCAAGATCTTGTCCACATTCCTATGGCATAAGCAATGGTAAACCTTTAGCAGTGGTAAACCTTTCTCACTTGTAATTCTTGTCCTCTTCACTTTTATATAAATTAATAACTATACATCAGTACAGGTAACTGAACCAGGACCTCCAACTTCACTGATCTGTGCCAAAAGCACTGTGCTGCAAAGTCAGTCTCTCTAGACCTTCTGGTTCTGTAAGGTATTCTGTCTTGTATCCATAATTCATTGAATGAAACAAACCTGCAGTTCCTCTGCAGTCTTTAAATAGGAAAATATGATGAAAACAGGGGAAAAAATTTGACTCTGCAGCCTTACTTAGTTGTGATTTGTCTTGGTAAGCTCTTGATGTGTATTCAGGCAAGTCCAATGAGTTGATGCTATTTCAATTAAATTGTTTTATACCAGCCTGAGGACGTGCAGATTAGTTTAAGAAAATATGGGGCAAAGGAGAGATACAGGGCGAGATAACAGGGGAGCGGCAGGTCTGTTCCACCCTTCCCACCCTTCCCAGTATCTTTACTTCCATGTACAGCATCAGGTGGGGCCATGCCAGCAGAGCAGCTGAAGAAGCCACAACTGGGATCAAATATAAGTCAAAGGACGGGTAAGGAGACACACAAGGTGGGTCACTGCCATCACTACTGCAGGAGGTAGGGGAATCCACCAAAAATGTCCAGGGCTGCTGAATCAGAAGTTGTTTTTCACTCTTGCTTCTGAGTCTTATTCTTGCCAGCAGCAATGGAGAGCTGTATTTAAACTGCCATTGCATATCCAGGATTACAAATATGACTCAGGTAAATGAGGGCAAGTACATGCAGGTCTGCTGCAGGGAAGTACATGTAAGAAAATGAATTTACACGGGTTTTTATTTCTATGAAAACAGAAGAGTTTGGAGCTAAAAATAGGCATCTAGTTATTGTTACCTGCCTTTTTTTATATCCTCTGCCCCAATTCCTATCAGTAGATGAAAAATAAAAATCCCAGGTAACAAATGCATATAAAAAATTACTTATTCTTTCTAGCAAGCATTTAAAAGGCCATCACAGGTGTCTTTTTTATGATCTGGGCAATTGGTCTGGAGGAGTTAGTTTATTATAATTTTTTAATTATATTAATAAATAATTTTATTCATTTTCATTATTGATGGTTTTAATAATAAAGTAAGTCACTCATGAAAAAAAAAAGAAGCTCTGAAGTGCTGGCTTAAAAGGATTTTGACCTACAAAAGACTGAAGAACTTTAGGTTATAAGGAGTCCACTCAGTGTCTGCATCTAGAAAACCTAGAAAACTGTACTAGAGTCTCCTCCTAATTGGAATGTTTTGTACCACATCAAAAGCTAGAAACAGTTCCCATTGGCTAGCAGAAATAATTAAGCTTACCATTTATTATAAATGGTGTCTGTGTTTTCAAAGTAAAGCATGACTTTAAAGATGTGTTTTTGAACCTCCCAGACCCTCTTCCCCAGACCATTTGAAACCCTTGAGGTAAGCAGAAGTGACAGGTGTTCAGCACCCTTTGAAAACTCTGGTAGCAGCTCTGTAATGTGGGATCTCTACCTATTAGTGCAATTTGAAGATCAGAAGACAAACACAGCAGAGCTCAGAGATCTTGAGGGAGGATAGATTGTAACAGAGCAGTGAACAGGAATCTGTTAGAATTCCAGGTTCCCCAATGATGTGTTCAAGTACACCAGCTCACACTGCCTTTCCAGAATAGAAGAGCATAAAAAAGGCAGACGAGCACTAAAATAATACCATTTATTTCTTGAGGCATTTCACCTACAACTCCTTCCAAAAGAATTGGTGAAGATACTGGTATGGCAGTAGCAAGGTGAGAGATGTGGCAGCCTATGGGTCCGTAACATCTCTGCACGTCAGTAAGACAGTACTGGTTGGGGCAGGCAGCTGGCACGGAGCACCCTGTGGGCAATCCCTGACCTTTTTTAAGAACTACAGCACATAACACCACTATCTTATAAATGAACTGAAACTACAGTTTCAGTATAGAAAGACATTGAGGTGCTGGAGCCATGTCCAAAGAAGAGCAACAAAGCTGGTGAATGGTCTGGAGCACATGTTATGAGGAGCTGCTGAGGGAACTGCGGTTGTTTAGCCTGGAGAAAAGGAGCCTCAGTCTTGCTCTGCACAAACTACCTGAAAGGAGGATGCAGACAGGTGGGAGTAGGTCTCTTCTCCCAGATAACAATTGACAGGACAAAAGGAAATGGCCTCAAGATGTGCCAGGGGAGGTTTGAATTGGATATTAGGAAAAATTTCTTCACTGAAAGGATGGTCAAGCATTGGAACAGGCTGTCCAGGGAGGTGGTAGAGTCACCATCCCTGGAGGTGTTTAAAAAATGTCTACATGTGGTGCTTAGAGGCATGGTTTAGTGGTGGACTTGGCAGTCCTGGGTTAACGCTTGGACTTGATGATCTCAAAGGTCTTTTCCAACCGAAATGTTTCTATGATTCTATAGCCAAAATTATCTCCATTAAACACCTGAACCAAGCTTCTTGTACCAACAGCAATATTAGTAATGGGTTTGAGTCTCTGAGTGAGCACAGGAGGGGCTGGGGCTTGTTCCCGCAGCATTGGCTGTGACCTGGGTACTGGTCTGGAGAAGTGAGCAACTCGCTGCTCAGCCGCCTGTGCTGGGCAGTGTCACTGGACACGTCATCCAGCTGAAATGCATGTCCTTGCCAGAAGGGGTGGTTTTGTCCCTAGCCATTTGCCTCTCTTGAACTGAGTCTGGTAAAAGCGCAACTGCAGGATGACTTGGATCAGATCATTTGTCCAAAAGAAAATAAATGATTGTGCTTGTATGGTTTTATTAGAAGGGAGGTGGTAAGAACATGTGGTAAGCGACGGGCCTGCCTCTTTTAATGTCAATCAGCAGCATTACTGAATTAAAAGCAAAGTAAGACTGTAGCTACACAAGTGATGTAGACAGAGGCAAAAAAGCAGTTTGGTGTATTGGATCTGTTTGCGCATTTCTAACATGTCCTTCCTTCGTAACTCAGCAGAATTACTTTAAATAGATATTTTAAAGTATCTTAGCTGGAAATCAAATTAAAACAGAAAAGTTATGCACAGAACAAATTTAAAATTTTTGTTCCACATTTGTGTACAAGAATCCAGAATAAAATCCTGGTTTCCTTTGCCTGGATTGTAATGCCTTTATTATCTGTGGTACACTGGTGTTTGCAGCTCTCTTGATTACTATTGGGAAGTAGTGTTATTAAACAGGGGTCTCTCATTCTTAACAAAAGTTCCCTAGAAACTGACAGCGTTAAAGGATTTAAAGGTCTCATTCTGAAATGTAGATCGTATCTTTTTATTAAGAATTTCTTCAGGGATATTGGAAATGTAAAGTTGACATTTCAAGAGCGATCAGCGCAAGGAAAGCACACAGTGTTTAGGCAGAGGACAGCCAGATTCTCCTGGCATTATTCATAAAGAAAAATATTGGGAGCTCATGTGAATCAGCAGGTAGAAGGTTGCAATATGCCAGTAATATCATAGTGCTCTTGAGCATGTTTGGGAATGCAGAGATTTAAAACAGGTCTAAGCTTTTGATTTAATTGCTTGTCTTTCTACTAGTCTGATTTTTCTCCTCTGTTTGTTTTACTTTCTTGCCTTATCACCCTTTACCGTAAGAAATAACAACACAGATTTTGGCCCTATATTTTGCATCTGCCTACAGAGATAACTTTCTGTAACCGCCATTTTCATTTTGGTATTTCCCCCTTCCTTATCACACTACACACATGCTACCTCTTCCAAATCTTCTTACAAAGTATGCTAACAATGTGCTTTTACATGTTTGATAGAACTCTAGCGGGCATAAGATCACTGATCAATAAAAAGAAGCTGTCTAAACAAAATCTTCATATTTATTTTTAGTTCATGTACATTTTATTTCAGTGGTTGTGCAAATTTTAATTTGGGTGCACAGTTTGCATGTATAGTTGCCCCTTTCACCTTTTTTTCGTCTTCTCCTGCCTCCCTAGTCTGTAAACAAAATGAAATGGAAATATGTCTGTGAGCTGATCATTTTAAAAAATCATAATTTGGAATGTTTTCATTATATATCCACTGCAGCTAAAAATATGCAGTTTTATATTTGGGAGCCTATTTTGCTGCACATTTACAAATCAGAGAGGTGAACACTCATCTGCACATTGCCAAGTTGGTGTCATTTGGGGAGGCTGTAGTACAAATTCCCTGGCAGCTGGGAAAGCAGGACAGGGTGCAAGGCAGCACTGATAGAGCTTCCCTGACGGAGGGAAACTCAAGGTGAACCTCTGAACGCCCCTTTGGGTGGCCATGTGCAGTTCTGAGCCACAGCCTGGTCCTACAGGTACACTACCAGACAGGCAGCAGGAAAATTTCCTCATTTCCTAGGGTTAGGGTGATTGGCTTCATTCAAGGCGTTCTTGGTTCTTTTTGCTTTAGATAAGCGTGGTTTCTGGTCCATAGCTTGTTCATGTGCCCTTGCCCTGAAGCAGTACAAGAAGCGATCGTACCCAGAGGAGTATGGCTGCTTGCGAACCACACTGCTGGGTCTTACTTTTGAGTGCATCTTCCCATAATGTTAGATATTCAGGTACTGTAATAATAAATGCAGAATTAAAGCTCACAGAAGGTAGACTGAATTAAGGATTCTAGTCTAACCTGTACATGTTCTAAAACACTTGCCATGATTCAGCTATACAAACACAGCATATATGCTTAGTATGCCCTGAGTAATCTTCCACGTCACAGAAGATAAAACACATCTATAGAAGAAACCCTCTCTTCTGTTGACTTTGCACATGAGAATTTTGGAAGCACTCCAGCAACAAGGCATCCATCAGTCATCTGTTTCTTCCTCTCTCCTGCAAGGTTTATTGCCAGTTCCACCTGTGCATGTCCCAGCTCAGACCCGTGCAGATTCTGCTCTGCCCTGTGGACACCGAAGGACAGCACTCCAGGAGGTGTATCCCAGGGGGCTCTTAGCACCTTGTCAGCTTGACCCTTTAATAAATTGTGGGGCAGTTTATTGTGGGGCACTGTGACTGTCCCCATTGAGCTTTTGGGTAACATGGTAATCAAAAGGCCTTTGGCTGTTCGTGCTTCTCCTTTCTGACCGTTGTAGCTATGGCCAGGTGTGGAGCTGGCATGTGAAGATGGATTGTTCTGCGATGGGTTGTGCCATCCTTGCAGCACGGTGTAGATACAGTGTGGGAGATATTTGTGGGATATTACAAAATGGCTTGTGACCCAAGATAGGAGTGGTGAGATCACGAATGCCGAATACTGACAGGACCGCTGGGGCGGCAGCTGTTGCCTGTTGCAATCCCTGTGGCACAGCTGCATGCAGACAGGAATGTCTGGCATGGAGGGAGTACGCCAGTGAGGGGATTACACGGTCATGGAGATTAAGACAACCAGGAATGCATCGAGTAGTTTTGCATAAGGCTCTAGAGGTTAGCTAGAGGCAGCTGCGCAGATGCAGGTTTTGAACATCATCCCAGCCCAGAAGTTAGGTGCCATCACTAAACTGTGACAGGTTTAAATAGTAGCTTTAATGAGTGGCTGCCTTGGTGCTGAAAGTCAATACACAGTGTCCCTGTGGGGATTTGAGAGAGGACCCAGGGATGATGAACATGACTAGCATGTAAGATAGTATTTGCCTCAAGAAGAGTTAGTTTAGCTGAGTTAGCCTGGTGGTGGCATTATTTGTTTGCTTTGAGGAGCACATCAATAGAAAGGATTGCAGATCTAAGGTGGCCCCAAAAGCAGGTAGGAGAGGATCTGCTGGGAATGTGCATGATGCTGACATGACCAGGAGGTCTGCCATTTAGCTGCTTGAGGAGAAGGAGTCTCCTTTTGCTCTGAAGGGAATAACTACCTTTTCAGTGTCAGTGCTTGCAGTTACCTGCTGCTGTTGTGTATGGAACCACATCCTGGGATGACAGCAACCAGAAGAAAATCACATCACTGGTTTGATTGGTAGAGTGCACATTTGACTGACTGAAGGCTAGATGGTGGTGCCTACAAAGCTGTTAAGTGTCGGTGTGCTCAGTGTCTTTGAATGCACCAAGAAAGTGCAATTTTCATCACCGCTCATTAGCTGCTCAGTACTGCTATAGCACAGAGTGCAGTGCTGTGTGATGTTCCAGTTGTTTATTTTGACACTGCTTATGTGTCCCTGTATGAGACTGAAATATGACTAGAAGCCTTCTATACAGGTTTGTGCCTCTTAACTAAGCTCTCAGAGACTGGTGTAGTTCTGGGCCATAACATTTGATTAAAAAGTAAGTAAGCATTAAAATACCAACATTTCAAGTGTTCTCGTAGCAATTAAGTGGTGTGGAATAGGCAAGAAAACTGGGAAGTGCAGTGTCCTTTGTAAGCTGAGCATCAAGCAGTGACTGATAATGGAAGTGGAGTCTCCAGCAGGGACGCTGCCATCAAACACACCATCTATAGAGCCGGGAACTCCACATAAAAGCCTGGCCTAATTTGTGTGATCAAAGCTTCTTGTCAGATTCAAGTGCAGACTTTCTCCACCTAGGCTTTTTGTAGGACAATGTGTGTGTGGTGTGGGGAGTGTTCAAGGGCCCGTTCAACAAGTGTGGAATGCTATTTGTTTAATGCCAAACCTCCTGAGTGGGGTTAGATGTACTTGCCAATGTCAGCTATCTTAATCTGAGCCCTAAATGCTGCTAATACTTTTCTCAGATGCAATGTCAAAGTTAAGCAGCATTTAAGTATGGCAAGGCTTGTGGCTTAGGGTATCTTACTAATCAATATCATTGCTTTGCATATTAACTGCCTCAACAGTGTCCTTATTAAAAATTTAACTTGCTATTTAAAGTAAACATGATGGTGTTTGCTTAGCAATAGGTAACGACCTAGTTCATAAACACCAGACCCAGCAAAGGCTTGTTTGTGGTGAGTTTGCACGGCAGGGTTGAGCTTTGTGCGGATTTTCTTTGGCTTAATAAGGATAGAATTTGTGCCGAAGCGTTTTCTTTAGTGAGCCACTAAGAGGCTCTCTTTCCATTACCCTGCTGCTTATTTTCACAAAACTTGTAAGAGTTTAATACCTTTGAGCCATCTGTCTCTCTTTCAAATCAGCCAATTTGTTCAAAAGTTATGGGGGGAGGTGACCGGGTGCCTGACACAGACACAGACAAGACAGACCAACACACAAAGCATGGTCATGTGAGCAGCATTTCCATAGGAAATCAGGCTAAATATGCATTGCACAAACAAATTCTTAGAAGAAGTCTTTGTGGACTAGATGTGATTCGTATAATTTTCTGCAAGTTTTAAATTAAAAATGGGGTTATAATAATAGGTAGAAGAGAATTTCAACTTATAAATGGGAATCTGCCCCTAGTTTTCAAATGCAGCATGAGAGAAAGCCCAAAACAAGGCCTGGAACACGGTATTTGTTCAAGAAAAGCATACTCAGTTAAAGGAACCGTCCAGCTGTGGCAGTGGGGTCTGCTTGGGAACCTGCACCTAATGGACTTGCCAGTTCACAGACCTCTTTTGCAATGCCATTATTTACATTTCATAGTGTCATATCTGTCCAGGAGCTCTGGCATTACTTGGGGAGTTCAGATCTGCTCACAGTGAGTAAGTCTTTTAAATAAGCCCATGTCAACTCAGGGTAGAGTGCTGTTCGCATTGCAGCCGCAGCACCATTGCTCCAGGCTTTCAACAGACATTTGACAAAATAAATGTACTGCCTCAAAAAGCTTACAGTGGTGGCTGTAACCCTTATCTTTATGCATCGCGTGTAGTTCCACCCAAACAAAGGAGGTTATGTTGAGCAACTGGGTGAGTCACTGTAGGATTGAAGCCGAGTGTAGGCTTAGGGACAACAGTTGGTTACAACAGATGGGAGGAGCACATGCTAAGAAAGATACGATTATTGGCAATTGAAAACACAGCAAGACCAGAAGCACATGATACGTACATACGGCTTCTGATGTCTACATATACCATGTTTCTTCCCTACTCAGTAATTAAAAAATTTAAAACATCATCCAGTGGGAAATTTAGGTTTCCCATGTTAAGAAGTGGTATATAATTGCATTAGATGGTAAAATGAGACTACCATATAACATTTGTCTCTACTTTGCCCTGTAATAGGGACAAAAATATTCTTAGGTCATAAATACCAATGGACCTTAGTCATAATTGTATAGTTGCTTCATTACGTTACTGTAATGCAGCAGGGTAGTAGTCTTCATGACTGTCTGGAAAGCCCACACCCGGGGCTGAGTGGGAGTGCCTAGTCCTGGACTGATAATCCTGCATGCAAAGGTCACCAAGTGGCAGTGGCAGTGCTCATGGGCATCTAAAAAACAGCCTGTTGCTGCAAAAAATCAGAAGTTATGTCCTGTATGATTTTCACATGGGATGTGACTACCATAGCAAATACCCTGTATGTGGAGCATCTGATCTCCCTGGTCAGAGGCTGAAGCAAGCTGGAGCTTCTTTCCAGCTGGGGTCCTATGTCAGGACCTGAGTGGCCCATGCATTAGGTGGCACTACAATGCACACTTTAACCCTTTGGGCTGCTTACCCATTTGTTACCTCTACACTTTTTGATTTATTAAGTAATGATACAATACAGAGGAACCGATACAGTGATACAGGCTTTCAGCATTAAGTCCATTTTGTAGTAGTTTAATGCCTGGAAATTCCTTTAAGATCAGTATCACCACCGAGGCTGAATCAGGACCAGAGGTACTGGGCTTATTTACCCAAGCACAGTGTCTCAGGCACAGGCAGCCCACCGCATCAGGTACATACAACATCTCTTTCCTACCCCTGCAATGAGCGGGTTCTTTCATTTGGTGGCAACAGCTTAACAGGATTGCAAAAGCTGTACATGCCAGTCATCCCATGACAGGGTAATTTCTAATGACTTGCCTCTCTATTGTGCCTCATGGATGGAAGAAGCCATCACACAGCACATCAGAGTGAATTTAGCCCCATTTGTACTCATCTGTCAAGTGTCTTGGTTCTTGTTTAAGCATCTCACTTATCATGGCAAGGAGGTACTAAAGGTTATTGTTGTCCTGTCTTTTTAATTCTAGCAGGACTGTATTTTAATAAATGGTGACAAAAGTAAACAAGTATCAGAATAGAAAATGAATGATTGTATTATACCAGAGCTATTACTTAGCATCCCACAAATCAGTTGGTTGGTAGCTATATCATGCTGTTGCTGAGGACCTGCATTAGCAATAGCCTTGTTTGCAAGGCTTTGATATATATATCCGGTCTTTGCTACCTTATTAATATTCACAGGGTGAGAGAAATATATCCATGGATATCTATCTAGCAATAGACCATTTGGGAAGGACACAAAAAAGTATTGATTTCTGTTTTACAGTGTTCAGTGATCATTAATTTCCCCACACCAGTTGCCATAATTAAGTTAAGGCTATCTCTCCTGAGTGTGAACAAATGATAGTGCACCATGCAGTCGGGGGTTTGATGTGCAAAGAATAAAACCAGATTTTTCACGCCAGCTCCCACCTTTCAGGGAAAGTAAAGACTTTTCCTGTAACTCTTAACTGTCTTCATATCTATACATAAGGGTGGGATCTGAATTGTTGAAAACTTGGGTAATTAATATTGTCTGACACAGTGTGGTGACTGAGCATCTTTACAGGGCTTCGTGTCCCCAGGATCCAGATGCGCACAGGCCATCTGCATGCTGGGACAGATTCAAGTACTTGGGGGGGTCCTGAGCAGAGCTGGAGGAGGTCTGGCTCCGGCAGAGAGACCGGGGACCAAACTGAGTGTCTCAGACTTTACATCAGTTACTTGCTCCAGGTCCTCTTTCTTGCTGGAGTTTCCCACACTGACCTCAGTGAGAAAATGAGGCAGCTCAATGCCATTCTGCATTAATTTCATTTCTCCTTTAATTTCTTCATGTCTCTGAAACCAGCTTTTCTTCTAACTTGGTGTACTCCTTAGAGCTCAATGAGATCTGTGAAATATTTTTCTAATACTGAGCAATCACGGAGCTTTTTGGATGCAGGTCCCAGGGAGAATGGTCTCGTATGTGTGTCTGATTTGAGAACAGGTAAGCTGTTTGAATTTACATTTACATGCATGAAAATCATCTCTGGGCTGAGATTAAGACCAGAAAGCATCAGCCCGAAAGACACTAGTTTGACAGAACTTCTAGGAAATGTAAATGAGGGCTAAGAACTGAATTTGTTGTTGAGCAGTTATCTTCAAAGCAACTAATACTAACTAATCTTCTGCACAAAATGATGAAGTTCTCTTGCATGGGAGACAGGCTGCAAAATCCTCCGGTAGCTGTAGTCGTGTGATATGCTCAGTCTTCAGCAATGGAAAAAAGATATGAGATTAGGCAGGGCAAGAGTGTGGAACACTGGCTGGAGACTCAGGCTTTGTAGAAAGTTTGCAGCCAAAACTACTGAGTGAAGGAACGCCTGGTAGAAAGGGCTGCACGAGCAGGCTGGGGATGGCTCTTTGCCTTTGGAGGCTGAGGCTTTTGTTCTCCAACGCCTTTGCCCCTCCCAGGATGATTTAATTCAGGTTTGAGCAAGTAGTGTCAGTGCCCAAACTCATGTTGAGACTCAGATCCAAACCTTCCTCAACGACTCTGCTGAACAAAATGAGCATGCAAAATGACAGGCTTGCACTACGTTATTAGGGAGTGTCCTCTGCTCTGAAGAAGAGAGAGGCTTCCTTCGTATTTTACTTTCACTGATTCACTGATGATTTATTACATCCAAAGAAACGCTTTTTCTTCTTAAGCTTCAGTTTTGAAAAATTACAATTCTACATTTTCAAAGCCATTTTAGTTCTTTTGGTGCGCAGTTTAACAAAATAGTTATGTTAGGGACATCTCTGCAAGAAGTACTACTAATCTGAAAAACTTGGAATACATCTTGCTGAAGTTTTATTGGAATTTTATGATAAACAAGTACTAAATGTATATAAAAAGGCAGGAGTCCAAAATGTAGTGGTTATTTGTCATTTAAATGCAATCGTATGAGTTAAATGTGCTTGCTTTTTAAAGGTAATAGAGTCCTGCTTTTTGCAAATTAGGTAATGGAAATCATGTTCTTTACTGGAAGGAAAATCGTACTTTGTTGCTTGATTTGTGTCTCTGGTTTTGGTCTCAGTGCTGCCCCCTTTCCTAGGCATCTGGCATTCAATGATTTGTATGTTTCAATTACGTTGCTATAAAAAATGAGTAGCTTGAGGGCACTGGTTTATTACTGGTATCCAACTCTGTTTTCATTTACTAAATGACATTCTGAAAGCTTCTATTCTGAACATAATCACCTTAGGGTATCCACTGAGCACAGCCCTGGATGATTCAATTATTGCTGAATGCTCTTCTCTCCCCAGAACACAGAGCTTCGCGCATTAGCAGCATGTTTAGTGTTTCACAGTTGTTCTCTTTGCGCTCGTCAGGGTTTTCCCAGAAACATGCTGGAAAGATACAACTTGCTGCTGCTTCTTGAAAACATGTTATCTTTTTGTCTCCTCTCACAGTAGCTGACTTCTCCAGATGAGCGTGTTAAAGCTGATGGACGTATTTTTTATTCTGTTTCTTTACAACTACACTTTCCCCTTACTGTTTATGAAACCTGTGCATACTTTTCATAAAGCTAAATTACAGGAATTTACAGGACATGCTTTGTCCACATGGATTATCAGACAAAAATGCAGTTTCCACAAAGTTTTTTTGGGAGCTGGTGTTAGAGAATTAAAATCACCATCAGCACATTGCTTTGTTTCCAAAACTGTCCCATATTCCACAGAACATAAACCAGTCCAGACCAAGAGGTAAACCGTGAATTTCAGGGCTGCAGGAGGTCTGCAATTTACAGGTCAGAGCCATCAGTAAATTTGCAGAGCTATGACAATTAATTTTATATTTGAGAACAAAAGGCTGAAAAGAAGGAATGCATCAAAGCTCACACATCCTTTCTGAAGAGCCGTCAGGAGTGAATTCATTAGCAAGTGTTGAACTTCGATATTTTTGATTTTCTACAATTTTCCAGATTTCAGTTAACCTGGTACCCCACACTTACTAGACAATTTTTGAGTAACGAAACAGCCACTGAGTGATCTGCCATGTATTTGAGGATTTCCTTAGTCATTAGTGAAAACTGAAATGCGCAGATTAGCTGAAGTCCCTTATCAGTAGTTATCCAAGGGAATCTTGTGCACCCCTCTCTCCTGACCCCTCAGCTGCTGCTGCTATTCCACTGCCAGTACTGATCCACCATATCCCTGGATGTGTGCTTCTCCTTCCTGACTGATCTGGATAAACACACTCAACACAAGTTAGGAATCTTTTTCCCCTCTGCCTTGCTACTCCACACCTCAGCTGCCCCAGCAGCTCCATCCAAACACACACCCCAAAGTATTATTGGGCACACTGGTATTTTAGTCACTCAAACTTTCCCAGGCCTTTTATGATGATGTGGTGGGCTTCAAATATTTAGTCAAAGCACACCAGATTTGACAAACTTCTGATGAACCTAGGTGTCCTTCAACAGCTCCAGCTGGTGGGCTGCTGAGGGAGCCAGAGCTGTCAGGGTCCCCTGAGCTGGTACAGGGTCAAGTTTCCAGATTCCCTGTGCCCTAGTCAGGAGCCTGAAAATCACAGCAAGACTTCCATATGTGCAGCTCAGGACACTTCTGCTTATGTGAGGGCCGTCTGAGTGCATGGATTTAAGACAAGTGACCTCAAAACACCTCAAAACTGTCAAGGCTGAAGCTCGTGACAGATGCTGGCTACTGCTCCTGGTGCTGCTGATGTCAGTCACTTGGGTCTTGGTTTTATAACAAAGAATGTGGCATTGCATCCTTGTCCTTCAGATGGGAAATCAAGAAGCATTGGCAAAGGCCTGAACCAAACATTTTTTTGCTGGTCTTTCTGAAAGATAAATATGTTTGAATTTCAATTTGGAAGAAAATATAGAAAAATCTTATTTTGATCCTTCTGAAAAATAAACTGAATTTCTACATCTCTTGTGTGTGGAAAACAGTGTAGACACCTTCCCAGCTGCTCAGCAGCCCCAGAGCAAACGGAAGATTTTGAGAAATAATGGCAGCGTTCATGAGTCTCAGGAGGAACAAAAGCTTGACAGAATACGGAAGCGGAGATGCCCTTCCTGATGACCAGAAAATCGTTGGTTTTTTTCTCTTTTCCAACCTGAAAATATATTTTTATTTCTAAAAGAACATGAATGGCATATTAATTACCCCAGGGCTGATGTTTGCATCCATTCAAGCTTGGCAACTAACAAAAATGTATTAGAGATTAATTTCTATTCTGTAGTGCATGTGCTGTTGTAAAAGAATGGGATACAAGAGGAAGTCAAGGCATAAAATATGAATCAAGGCTTTATGAAGGCATTGCTAAAATCTTGCCATCTGTGAAGAGACAAGGTTTAATATTTCTTCCATCTGCAATTCAATGAACTTGCACCAATTCAAATCTGATTAAATCAAAGGGGTAGTCACTTCCAATTATTTTTGTTAATGACCACAGCTATAATCACTGTAAACATAGAGTTTCTGACACTTAATAGAAAAATTTGACCTCGTAAAGCTTAAACCCATTAGTTCATTTGGCCTGACCTCCTGCCTATCTAATGGCTTGTATTAAGAACAGAATTTGGTTGTTTAGCTTCAACATCCTTCCCTGACACTGTTCTTTTCTTGCCTTGGAGACAATTTTTATTTTTATTTTTTTAAGAAAGCAGAATCCACCACATTCCTTGGTAGTTTGATCTAGAGTTAACTTCTCTTGAATGAAAACCATACGCTTAACCATACGCTTAACTTTGAATTTGAATTTGTCTGTCCTCACATTCCAGACATTCTTGTTGTGCTCTCTTCCTGGAATGAAGGAGATCTTCACTGTCAGGTACCACTGTCCTCTAATAAAACTATTTCTTAAAGTTCTTTTTTAGATAGGCAAAATTACTTCTGCTCACTATGCCATTACTTTATCCAGTAATCAAATAATTCCTGTGGCTGTTTTTTGAAACCTCTCAATTTTTTTCCAAAAGGATGTCAAAGCTGTCCCCAACATCCCTCCCTAATTATTATTTCCCTGACATATCCCTAAGGATCAAATTACACCATTAATTTTTCCACAGTATTACACAGCTATTTCTCCACTCAGTCCTTTTTGGAATTGCTGACTTCATGATGACAGCATCTTTTTGAAGGATACAGTCACTCACCTGAAGAAGGAATGAGTTTTACCTCCTAAGGGCAGGGGCTCTTTGGCCATATCTGCCGTGATGGAGGGCAGGTGAGGAGGCGCGGGAAGCTTGAAAATCCCTTTGTGGTTGTCATGGAGCAAGATCGAGCTTGACAGTTCAGCAGCGTTGAAATGGAGGAGCAGGAAACATGAGGGCATTTGCGTGGGAGGTGTGCATGTGATGTGCCTCCCATCTGCTGGGATGCTAATATGTTGGGTTTATTGCTCACAGTATGGATACGTAATGATACTGCCCTGATACTGGTTCTGTCGTATCTTTAGTATGTTTCTAGTGACTTTCCTGAAAAGTAGTACATTTTAAGTTGAAAATGTCTTTTCACATCCATTCCTGTCCAAGTCAGCCTCTTGAAAATCCATTTAAAGAGCAAATGACAGGCCTCTGAAAAGAGAGGCAGGAAAATCTTAAAAGCACTAAATTCAGTGATTTGGAATAAAGGAAGCTTAAAACAGACAACATCTGTTGTTTTCAATCCCATGGGATTTTCTGCTTTTTTTCCAAATCCCAGCCCTTAATGAAGAGCAATGTCAGATTTAGAAAGGACAAAAAAAATGGTTTATACAAAATTAGAAATGCATCTGGAAATCTGAAATCCTTGAGCATGTAAGCCAGCGTCTGCTCCAGATCTTTCTTTGCTAATGGAGTGAGGTCCAAGTATTGTGTGATCACGGTGGTTTTCATATGTTACCATATACTTAATCAATCTACGTTGGGATGAACATTGGCTGAAGAAAAAAGATTTCAGTTTAATTTTTAATGGCCTGTCATGGCTTAACCCCCGCCAGCAACTAAGTACCATGCAGCAGCTCGCTCCCTCCCCCCTCCCTCCCCCTCCGCAGTGGGATGGGGGGGAGAATCGGGAAAAGGTAAAATCCATGGGTAGAGATAAGAACAGTTCAATAACTGAAATAAAATAAAAATAATAACAACAACAATACTGATGATGAAGGGGAGAGGGAGAGAGAGGAATAAAACCCAAGGGAAAAAACAACTGACGCACAACACAACTGTTCACCACCCGCTGACCGATGCCCAGCCAGTCCCCGAGCAGCGATCAGCCCCCTCCAGCCAGCTCCCCTGTTTCTATACTGGGCATGTTGTTCTATGGTATGGAATATCCCTTTGACTAGTTCGGGTCAGCTGTCCTGGCTCTGCTCCCTCCCAGCTCCTTGTGCACCTCCTCACTGGCAAAGCATGGGAAACTTTAAAAGTCTTTGATTTAGAGTAAGCGCTACTTAGCAACAACTAAAACATCAGTGTGTTATCAACATTATTCTCATACTAAATCCAAAACACAGCACTGTACCAGTTACTAAGAAGAAAATTAACTCTTATGGCAGCTGAAACCAGGACATGGCCAAAACCAGCTGCAGAATTGGACCTGAAGGTTATTAGAAAGTTGGGAGGTCTCTGCATAACTCTTAAGTGGAATTGCTGTGGCATATACAATAGCATAGGCTACTGAAATGACTGTGGGATCACATAAATTTCAGGGAAATGCAAAATGTTTCCAAGAATAACCAGGGTTATTAAGATATTGCTAGAAATACTCTTTTATAGTCAACAGGTTTTTTAATAACTAAATTTCAACATATTAAGTAGATGCATATGTAAATCACATATCAAAATAACTTCCTGTATAAACTTTTTTTTCTTAAGGGTTTGGAAAACTTTAAAGCAGTTCTGAGAAATTAAGTCAACATACCAATGGCATTGCAGGACTCTTCAGGTATCCTGTGGTTTCCACCTTGAGTGTTAGAAAAGGAAGCGTAAAGGAAAGGATTCTGAAAATGGCTACAACACTTCACACTTTCCCTTGCTGCAGGTATAGGAATAGCCTTTGGGCAGTATAAGCTTGTTACATGCATTGACGTGTTTTTGTACATTGTGCCGTGAAGGCAGACCGTGAAATTGCTGAATTATTTAGTGATCTGGAAACAAACTGACCTGCTATGTAGATTTCTGGCTTAAGAGGGGAATGAAGGTGATTGCATGATGTAAACCTGAGCTTTTCTGCCATAAGTATATCCCTGAAAATTTAAATTCTATCCTGCTTGCAAGTGAGAGTTGTACCCTCATCTACGTGAGGAAAACCCACGAAAAATCTTTAGGTGATTTGTTAGCAGTTGATCTTGAAGATCAAGAAGATACTTGGAAGTATCTGTCTTAAGTTACTGCTATTCCTTTGTCAGCAAGTTGCATTGATCACAAGTGCCACCAAACCAACATCCCTGCCTCTGCTGAAAATAGTTGCCATCCTTTTTTCAATCATATATGTCTCGCCTCTGTCATTTGGGCTGTTGCAACCTTTTGGCTGGTCTTCAGAGCCCTACTACAGTCCCATGCGCAGTTACCTTCTTGCTCAAGGCACCAGCAAATCTGGCACATACCGACTCCTTGCCACACAACATTCGCTGCCACACAACATTCACGCACTTGTTTACCCATTCACAAAGACCTGTAAACTGCAGGTCAAAGTAAACCTTAATGATCCTTCACCATTTGCAGTCCAGAGGTACTCAGCTGGGATGCTGAAATTTTATGTCTCAGGGAAGAAGATTTTTAAGGATGTCTCAGGTCAACCCGTTGGAGTTCACTCCCTGGGCACATGGAGAAAGAGCCAGGCAACACAGCTCTTTGCTTGGAGCCTCCCTTCTTCCCCCAGTAATTATAGTCCTATTTGCTTAGGTAAATGAAGAGCTGGCAGGCTGAAATGTGGGCTGAATGATACATGGTACTAAGGAGATCCTTCCCTTTGTACATACATACTATTACGTGCCTACTGCAATAATAATTCTGATTTGTCCATGAGCTGCACTGAGTAGTACTTTCAAGATAAACATCTCTATTAAGCTCTTTGCAAAGTCTTTACAGGCAGTATGTGTATGGAAAGAATTCAAAAGCTCCGGAGTGTAACACAGATACATTTGTTAAAGCAATGTGTGTATGGCTATTTTTGCTAACGGACTATAGAGTAATGAAAAACTTAGTCATGTAACTTCAGCTGTATTATTTCCGTTCTTATTAAAGCTAGTACCACATCTGTGGTGCAGCAGAGTCACAGTGGTACAAGGGAGGATTAGGTTGATTCCTAGCTTTTTTAATGATGCTGATATTTTATTAAAGTCCTAATTATTTTAGCATACCTTTGACTGCTCTGAGAGTTTTGTATACAAGTAAAAAGAAGGGGCATTTACTCTGGGGTAAATCTACCGACTCCATTTAATATTGACAGCTTTGTCTGGATTTAAGCTGCTGTATATCGTATCCAAATCTGAGCTGACTTCGGACTGTGAGCACATAGGATTTCTTTTTGTGAATTTAGTACTGTTTCAATGTGTGCAGTAGTCTTGTAAGTCTGGATAGTGTAAGGTTCATTCACTGTGCAAGCTGACCATCTGCTCTCAGTAACTGCAAATTCACTTCCAGTATTAATAAACTGTTCCTGTGTTCTTGCGTGTCTCTAAAATGCCTCAAGCAACTGTTCCTTCCTCACATGGAGAAGTCACAGCAGCTGTGGGATTCACAAGGGCTTTGGTGCTTGTCTCTTGCTACGCTTCTGGCAGCAAATTACAAAGTGCAAATAAGTTTTCTAACTGCCTAATAACTTCAAGCCCATTAAGCATAACTTCTGTGACACCAGAAAAAAACCTTGCTTCAAAGAGCCCTAATGGGATTAGAGAGTGTGTGAACACCTGGAGTTGCTCTCAGAGCCACCTACTAACTGGAACATGTTAGAGATAAGGAACCGGCTTCTCCTTGAGCGTTGGTCAGAGGAGCTGCATGATGGCCAAGGAATAGGAATAAATATACATTTTCACTAAGGTCATTGTTTTTTTATTGGGCTGCCCTGAAATTTCATTTTAGGAATCTTGTGACATAGTTATGCAGTTTAATGTTCTGTGGCAAAAGTGTGCCAAACATGACAGAGGTTGCAGAAGACATAAAAGTATTTAATTAATCCAGACAGCAGAAGATAAAGGAACTTAAACACAAGATAATTAAGCTAGGTATATGAACAGCACAACGGCAGATGAAATTCAGCATTGTAGAAAGTAAGGCAATCGATAACTGCAAGGAATAATCTGATCTACATTGACCCTTTGCAAGTTTCTAGATAACCTGTCACATACTAAGCTTGCAAGCAGACATTTAGATCTGTTTTCCAGCTCTAGGCTCTGTAGGAGCCATGTTCTGTCACCTCCTGTGGAAGCTGGGGTTTAATGTCTTCCCTTAGAGCACAGCTCTCTGCAGGTCTCATCTCCAGATTTTTGCCAGTTTTCAGTGTCTCTTACGCAGGGGTGTGAGATGATCTCTGAGTAACTCAGCAAACCCCAGTGTTGGCTCAAATAGGAGGAACTGAGTTTCTGCCAGTATTGCTTCTTTTACTTATACTATCCCTGTGTGTTTCTCAGTGTACCGAGTAACATCCTCAGATGTCTTCCCTGTACACCAGCCTTCACCATGTTTTTTCTGTGCACACACATTTGTTGCTATAGTTCTCCAGAAAACTCCACTC
Source organism: Ibycter americanus (assembly GCA_035590275.1). Classification (NCBI taxonomy): domain Eukaryota; kingdom Metazoa; phylum Chordata; class Aves; order Falconiformes; family Falconidae; genus Ibycter; species Ibycter americanus. The sequence continues at coordinate 24,821,269 of JAVJGI010000014.1, read as the reverse complement.
ATTAAATCCTGCTCACTCTTAGCATCCTTTCTTCTGACTACTGCAGCTTGCCAGGCTCTGATGAGTGAAATTCAAAAAGAACTGATTTTAGAAGTAGCCCATTATGTTTGGGTACTCATTGTTTTTACCTTGGACTTGTCACAGTAAGAGTAGTTTCCCTCCAACCAGCTGCATTGCATGCTCTTCCTCCTCATCCTCCTCCTCCTCATCTTCCTCATACATCTTCTCCTCCAGGGTTTCCAGCTGTAGGTGAGCAGAGCTGGCTGCCCACAGCAGGTCCTGCTGCTCCCACTGGCCTGCCAGGGCTGGGGTGTCTTGCTTTGCAAACAAGATTTTAATACTTTAATGACAGAAGAAAAAAATTATCATTTTTGGTGTTTCCCATTCCTCATGTCCTTTTTTACTGGGTTCAGAGAGCCAGGGCCAGGGCAGGCATAATAGCTTCACAGCCTCTAGTGGGTAAGGACCAGAGCTGCAGGACTTCCCAAACACTACATAAATCCATGGAAAACTATTTTTTTTAAATTGGTATGTTTCCCCTGGTTCCCTATGGAAACAAGGCTTATGCAAACACTCCCTCTGTGTGCGCTGTCTCCACACCCTCAGCAAATCTGGAGCGTGATTTCAGGTCAGTTTGACAGAGGTGCCGAGATTTCACAACCAGTACCTCTAGGGTTTGTGTCAATAGACGTGCCTGCATCAAGGAGAAACTTTTAACACTCCTCCTAACAGCAAGACTGTTACTGCACAACTTCGCACAGTACAAGACACCAAAATATCGGCATCAGAGAGAGGTTACATGTATGGAAAAAGCTGCTCGGAAATCCGTTGTGAATCAGGCTTATTTGTTCACGTGTTCATAGAACCTGACCCTTAATTTTGTTTGATAATTTGGTTAGTGTAAACTCAAAGAACATCACGTCTCCTCCATGGCACTGTCAGACAGTCCTGCTGGGAAGGGAGAGGGGAGGCACTCCAGGTTGCTGGTGCTGCCCCGACCATCACAGCACCCTGCCTACTTTGTCACGTCTAAATCTAGATGGGTGCTTGAAAGGCACCCGGATTCTTTGTATTTTCATTCTGGTTTTAGCTTCCCTATTCAGACCAGTTTATGACAGCAGTAATTAAAATATAACAAATAAAAACGAAGCTCATAGATAGATTCTTCCTCAGACTTCAGACAAATTTTTCCCGTATGTCAGTAGGAATAAAGGAATGAATATTCCTTTGACCATGAAGTAAATACTTTAGATCACTTAAAATGAAGAAAATCTTTCCTGAAAAATGGTTGCACACATGATACTTTTTCTCCTAATTGTTTTTGCTTGGGTGTAGTAAAGAAGAGAGAAAAGATATGAGGGAACTGCAGGCTTACTTTGGGCTAATCCAACAGAATAGGCAGTTCTTCAAGTGAACAAGAAGGAAGCATATTGTCTCCTTCATCATGTCTCACTTCTTGTAGCATTTCATTTTTGTTTGAAAACCTCTTTCTCAAGCCAGATATTGGATGCCTTGCTTTACTTAGAGCATCTGAAAGTATTTTTTAAACATAGTGCAACAGTTTTAGGTTGAAGTTGTAGGAAGGTGATGTGTAAGTGTAACCTGAAGTGGTTAGGATCTGACTTCTCATTTTAAAAACACTGATTTCTCATGTGTTACAAACATTTGAAATGACAAAATTACTGGTAATGACTTTTCTAAGTTCATGCCACAAATATCAAGCCTGTGAAGACTGAAAATGACTCACATGGAACCATTCAGCTTTTTCCTTGGTACAGAATATCTTGCAGAGGGTTCTTTTTTTCTCTCGTTTTTCCTAGAAATGATGTTTGAAAACAAAACCACAGTGTGGCCTTTTTGTGTTAGGAATTCTTTGTTGCTTTTGCCAAGAGAGTTAGAGGAGGACAAGGCCGAGTGTGGCATCATATGCTTTTGGTACACAAAAATATGTCTAATTGGGACCATCTTAGGAGGTAGTAGAGTGTTGTAAATGAAATCAAATCTCACTGTCTCTGACTCTTCCAAAAAAGCCTTTCTCTCTGTTCGCTTGTAGTCAGGCTCTTCATTTCTAAAACCCAGTAGTGGCCTCTGTCTTGGCTGCAAGTGATAGTCTCACGTGTCCAAGTAGCTTCCCAGCACTGACATACGTAAAATCAAGGTCCTTACAGCAAATCTCACTTTGCAGGAAATTACTTTGGGAGAATCCATCATTTTCTTTGCCCAAATCTACCTAATGTACTGCCAGTTTTGGTTTTTTTTTCATTTCCCCCCCCTCTGTAAATCACACTGAAAGATCTGGAGGACCATGATGATAGAAATACGATTAGAAAAGATTTTTGTGCATGTGTGTGATGAAAGAAAACAAAGTTGTCAATAGCATAACTTACCAAAAAAGCAAATGTTGTTTCTCTGGGTTTCTGAAAGGTCAAGGAGACAATGTTTCATACCTCAAGCGTACTGAATTTTGCTCAAAAAGAGTCTTTCAGTATTTAAAAAAGAAATTTTATGCTGTGAAATAGTCACAAGCCAGACTCCTTTGCTTTCTCTTCAGTCAGTGTGAGGATGGGAGAATGACACTGACTGGCACCACTAACGTCGAGAATTCATGCTGTTCCCCTAAGTGCTTGTTCAAAATAAACCTCTGATGTCTTGATTACGGCCTGTTAAGCTCCAGAGCAGTTCCTCAGATGAACTGTCAGCATGTAAGCATTTTTTTCTGCTGATGTTTGAGGCAGGGCTGTGCAGAAAAACTTTGTCTTTTCCTGTTGCTTAGAGACAATCTTCTCCTGTGATAAGAAGCACCTTTCTTTATTTTGATGAATCCCACCCTAAAATCTCTTGGAAATGCATGATTCTCTGCAAGAGGCGAGGTAAGCCTTCTAGCCTTGTTTGGAGTTGGTTTTGTTGCAGGAGATAAGAGATCTTAGGTATATGGATGTGCTGCGAAAACTTCATTTTTTTGGTAGAAATGAAAGAGTTGGTGCTGGGACACTTCGTTCTGCCCAAGCTCCAGACTGCACTAGTACGGCTAGTCAAAAACTTTTACCAGGAGAGCTGCTCTGTGGAGAGCTCAGCTTGTCTATTGTCATAAGTATGGTTCTGAATTTTTGCATATAAATGTAAGAGCTGAGTTGTCATAGGGTATTCAAGGCCTGGCATACTTCACTCAACATGCTTTCTATGAAGAGGCTTTCAGATGTTCTGGCCATAACTACGACATTTCTGCATTTAGATGCTGCTTCTTATTTCTGATCTGGAAATGTATTTTGGTCAGACCTTAGGAAAACTACTATCAGAAGCATGTCAACTTTGAGATGCCATATATCCTACTGCATTTGCCTTGACATATTTTATGTAGTCTCAGATCCTGCCTGCTGGTAAACAGGGTGTTTGGGAATATAATAGTCTTGTCAGATAAATTACCTGAAATAGTCACAGACCTGGCACTGAGATATGATGGTGGAAAATCCATGCTTAGGGCTGTGGCACAGTCGGTGCATTAACCACAGCTCCTGTGAGAGACGGAAGAAATTTCACCCTGCGCAGCGGTAGTACCTGATTTCAGAAACTTCAGCAGTCCAGCTAGAGCTGTATTTGGAAGGAGGCCCTTGAAGTTTTAGGCAGTACAGGATGTGTTCTCGGCCATTTACTGCTCCCCAAGCCAACAGTAAGCTAGCACTTGGCTGGGTATTTGGGGAACGCTCTGTTTCCATAGGTATTAGTGCTCGAAACCATTAAGTGTTCCACAGCTCTTTTACAAGAGGAGTAACTACATCCTGTCGGCAGAAATTACTCCCGCTGTTTAATTTGGAGACCGTATTTATGCTTTGCTTCCAGTATTGCATTGTTGCACAGCAAATAGGAGCTGCATTATCTACCTGGGGTGGTGGCACTTCTCTCTGACACATGCATGGGGGATGAGAGTGATGGTGATGATGTCCCTAGGGATGACATTGCAGGTTTGCTTGTGACTGAGGTTGAGGTCATTTTAAATGGTGCAGGCATATAGCTTCAGAAATCCAACTTTTCTTCGCAGCAACAAAAGTAACTTTCCTAGTTCTTATATCCCTGCAAGAGGGATTCTGAGCCAGCCCCTGAGTGCATTGGGTCTTGAGGCAAATGCTGATGCTGAACTTTTCTCTCTTACTCTGTCCTTTTTAAGCCTTTTATGTACAGAAGGAAATTAGCACTCCGGATGATTATTGTCTGTTAGTGGTGTTTTTAATTACTGATTTTCAGGACACCCAATTAACTTTTTGCTGAAAACAAAATTTTTTTCCTCCCCTGAACCAAGCCAGTGGTTCACATTTTAATATAAACTTTTAAAAAAGTTTGACTCATGCAGCAATTCCAAGAATTTTTATTTCTGAGTTCTTTGAAGCGTTTGAACAAACTAATGAAATACCATGCTTCTGCTGTGCACAAACTGAACCTCATGTTAAACAGGGCTCCTGTCATGGAAGTCCAGTGTCACTTTCAGGCCCCTGGGAGATGCTTTGTCCCACAGTGTCACCTTAGCAAGAGTGTGTGGCCACACTGTCCTGGGTCCCAGTTTGCGGGAGCAGAGGCAAGGCAGAGATGTTGCTGAATCGATCATGGCACTGCTGGTCCCTGGGAAGGAAAAAATATCAAGGAACAGAGCTTGCTGAAGAGTGTTGGGAATCAGGATGAGATTTGTCACCCAGTTCGATCAAACCAAAGTGAACTGCTTTGTGCTGGGCTCTGAGAGCCCCTGGTTTGCAGCAAGGCAAGCAGGTAGGTCAGCAGTCATTCAGTCGCGTGATGTGTAAAGCAGAGAGGCGCTGCTTGACTTTCATAAGTGAGATTCAAGCTGTAGAGCTTAGAGTTGAAAAACTTTTAGATTGGCTATTAAAGGGAACACATGTGACACAGAGATATGCCATGTAAACTCCAGGGAGGAGAAAGACTCTGAAAAGCTAAATGAGTACCAAGTATAAACGAGAGAGGTTTTCCTGAAAATTAAGTTAAGTAATAAATATTTTTGATCCTTCAACGAATGTGTTTTATATTAAAATGCAAAAGTGTATGGCTTTCTCATCAGGTGGAGATAGTACAACTGTCCTACTTCACATAACCACTGCAATAGTAAATGAATGACAAATTGTTCAGGATCCCTTTGGGAAATGGCACTCTTAGGTAAGAGCATCTACTGCACGAAAACTGCTCAAGAAAAAATCCCCACTCAACATAGCATCATTACAATTTTCTGCTTTATATGGGAAGTTTTCAAATCACTTTTTTCTTTTGATTTTGCCTTGAAATATCCATTTTGATGCAGAGTTTCAAACAGTAATAACGCAGATATTTTTTTTCCTTTCCCCTTGTCTTTTTTGCTAAAAGCATACCTGTGTTATGCAGCACTTTTTGTTCCCTCATCTCTGTAACTTTTCAAAATTTCATAATGTTTAGGAAAAAATATAAGTGTGTTTGTAGGGGAAACCTGAAGACAGGGTTTGCCTGTTACTGGTAGCACAAAATGAAACCTTTTCCTTGAATTCTCCTCCAGAATCTGCCAGGGTTAGCACAGAAGATGTGATAATAAAATGGGGTGAAAAGGAAGTGGCAAGTGGTGGTGCAGTGGCTCTGTGTGCCGTTCCTCTGCAGGCAGCTCAGCTTACAGTCGCACGGTGGTTATCGGTGGTGTGATAGCATGATTCAGGGATAGCAGCAGGAAACGCTGGCATAATCTGGGAGGCTGGCAGTTGGGAGTGACGGGAGAGATCAAAGGCTTGAATGTGTTTGCAGACTGGAGAATAACTGCAAGTTTCTCCTGAAACGTGGCCTGGCAAGGCAGCCTGGCCATCAGCTCTATCCAGCACATATTTCCACAGGAGAGGTGAGTACGTAGTGCCGTGGGACCCCATCTGCAATGCTGCGCTCGGTTCTCGTTCCCCATGATCCAGCCCCCGTTGGATCCAGCTTGCATTGGTGGATTCAGAAAAGCTGTTAGAGGGGAAACGGCTGATTTTATCAAAGGAGACTGAAACAGGGCTATGTTTTAGTCTCTGGGACAAGGCTGCTCTCATTGCCTGTAACTGAAGGGTAAAAACCAATGAGAGGAAAAAAGCCTTTGAGCTGGAGGGCCATGTAGCCCTGCTGTGAAGAAATTTCAGCTGAAAATAGAGGTCCGGCTTATCAGAGGAGGAAGGCTGCAGAGTAGTGGTAAGGAGGAGATGTAGGGAGACATTGAGTGCTCATCTTCATAGATGAGCGTCTTCATCTTGCTCATCTTTCCAGCAGTGTCCTCGTACCTGTTGTTTCTTCTCAAGGGGCTCAAGGCATTTCCAAATCTATCTAAAGGCTCATGCATGCTGTCTGAGCAAAGGAAAATATGACAGTAATAAAAAATGTGGTTTTGAGTATCTTAGAGTTTTAAGATGCAAAGTACAAGGTTTTTAATAATTCTGTTTACTGCATTAGAAGCAAATACACTGTAGTCGGGGTGCCTTTAAATTATTAAAACTTTTCCCCCAATAGCCTCATGGTAGAAGGCTCTACATACTAAATTTATTCAACTCCCAAGAAGAGTCCAGGGCCAAGCAGGCATAGCCATCATGGCTGCACAGAGAAAGCTGAGCTTTTCTATTTGCAAGTTGCTGGGGGAAAATGACAAGTAATTTATTCCCTCTCCTTTCCCCCACAGTGCAGTTGTGGGGAGCTGAAACTGTTTGTGAACTTGGTGTTTCAGCATGGTCAGAAAACCAAAGGGACTGTTGAACTTGAGGCTTCCTGAGATCCTTTCCAACCTGAATTACCCCAGGGCCCTGTGATTTTATGATCCAGCTTTTTTAAGGACAAGGCAGGGCAGACTTTCACCAGAGCTTTGACATAGAGCTCTGTGGTTGCTCCCTCTGCCATACTTTCATCACAGGGTCCATAAGCCTTGGAATGAAGGTCCTTGGATGGAGTCCTAGCTCCTTGCAAAGTAGCTCTTTACATCAAGGTGAAAGGTCTTCCTCTGACAAAAGTTCACCTACCAGAATGTTTGCTCGTGTTTCTTGTGATGATTCCCCAAGTGTCAGCAGAGGGAGAGGCTACAGGTCAGAAGGCCCAAATGAAGATCTGTGTGGCACCCTAAGCTCTTCCCCAGCAGAGTGTTCTTGCCTGTTGGACTTCTGGGCAAGGGGTCGTCCTACCAACTGAATAAATCGGTGGGTCTCCAAGTCTTTCACTTCATATGACAATTTCTAATCTCTTTTTAAATGATAATGAGACTAATTAGCAATCTGACCTGTAGAGCCACAGTTTGGGAAGAAGGCTCTGATTTTTTTATGGTTTCCAGTCTCAGCAGATCTCATATGTCCAGGTGAGGGGGAAGTGAAGGCTGCAGTATCTGCACAATAGTGGCAGGAGGAGCCATCCTGCTGTCCTTCATCCCTGGGATGGCATCTGTACTACCAAACAAGGAAGGGTCAGGGGTCCCGCAGCCAGGGAGCATAGACTGACTCATGTTCACACTGCTTAGGAGAAGGTTGGTAGGAGTGGTCCAAAACAGAGCCAGAGAGAGAACCAGCAGTGCAGATGATCTGTCTCCCGGGACCTGAGATCATACCATGGCCATCTTGCATTCAGCCATACTGGGCTACTGTAGGGCTGTGTTCACAATTAGCAAATAGTGTGGCCCAGTTGAAGAAGATTTGCAGAGAGAAACAGTCCTGATAAACCAATATCTATGCTACCACATTTTGCTGTTTTATTGTGGATTTACTCCAGTTTGAGCCTGTGAACTGAACGCTCGCTAGTGGTGGGAGCAGATCTTCCCATTCACCTGCAGTGAACTCAGTGCACTGCCTGGAGCCAAAGCACATGGAGGATGATGTAGAGTAAATATATTTCTTTTCACCTGCAGCGGGCTTGTTACTGCTTTTTCTTGTTATTCAGGTGATGGCCAACAGTCTCAGGGCAGAGAAAGAGCAAATCTTGCCCTATGTGCCATAAACATTATTCCAGGCAGTAGACAAAATGCTCTGTAAATGTCCTTGGAAGATCCCCATCCTGGGTTAATATAGTGTGTGTCACACTCTGGTATCAAGCCTTTAATGTCCTCTTAACAGCCTTTTCTAGAGATTCAAAAATCTGTTATTATTCAAATGGGTATGTACTACTGATTGGTCTCATTTAAGGATTTTCAAGTACATTTTAAAGGTCAAGCAAGTAATTTTAATCAGTCATGTGTTTTTTGACGGCAGCACCTGGAAAGCACATCTATTATATTTGCCATTACATATTTGGATCGCGTGCAGGGGCAGTGCTTCTCCCCTGCTTGTTTCACTCTGTATCGTCAAGTTACTGGCACTCATCAACCAGTGCATCCACAGGAGAGCACTGTCGTTGCAGCACTTCAAATCTGAGTCACAGTTGCTTGGATGGGGGCCCAGGACTTGTGTCTTACAGCTGCTGGTTAAGAGAGTAGTAGCTGCATGAAAGCAGTGCTGCTGTCAGCTCAGAGCATTCCTGGCTACTTAATCGATACCGCTGTCTCTTAGGCTGCCTGGCTAGTAACCATTTGGATATTAATCTGGTGTAGTTGTTCTGAAATTCTTGTGTGCAGGCCACTCGTGCAGTGGTTGTGGAGAGCTGTCAGATTGCAAGATGACAACTGACTGTCCTCACTTAACGGTCTGCAGAACTATAAGCAAAGAAAACGAGAATATTTTCCCATTTCCACAAATAGCAGTCACAGACTGGGAGTAAGGTTTGAGCTGTTGTAGCACCAGCTCCTACCATGTAAACTAAGGGGCTAACTGCATTGCTTGTGGAAGCAGCAGTACACACAGGGATGGGCAGCAAGGCTGACCAGCCACGGCATGAAACAGATGAGATTCTTCAGCTTAGGAAAAAAAGGGAGTTAAATGGGATCTGACAGAAGCCCATGAAGTCATCTATTGTGTGGAAAAACTGAACTTGGGAGAACTGCGGGGCATGTAATGAAGTGGTTAGAGAGCCCATGTAAGTAGACAGAAGTGCTTTTTTTGGTGTTTTTCCACTATGTTTTTGGAACACGTTAGGGTTTGGTGGAAGGCACTCAAAAAGGGATGAGACCCACTCATACAAGGCTGGTGATGCAGCAGTCCAGCTAAAGCAGCTGGCCAGGGAAGCCCCCGGGGTCCCTGCTTGCTGGGAGTCAAGAGGCACACCTGGGGAAAAGCCGCTCCTGGTGCGCGCTGCTCCTGCACCCTTACCTGAGCTGCTGGTGGAGCTGAAACTCGGGGGATCCTGCATGGAGCCTAGGGCAGCAGCTTGGCTGCTCTTCAGGGTGCGCAGCAGTCAGGGGACCACGTGTGCCACCAGGACACCATCGACTGTTAGTGAAGAAGGAGTCAGTTTTAGCCCTGCTGACACTTTCAGCTGGGATGCAGCTCTCGCCATAGAAAAACTCAAGAACCCCCGGATTTTGCAGCCCATTCAGACTGTATCCAGATCTGGCCAGTCATTTTTAATTTCCACAGCACAGGGTGGAGGATTAAAACAATTTACAGTTTACAGCAACTCGGCTCTGTTTTGCTCTGTTCACAGGAACAAAGTTCGTAGCGCTGGTTTTATGGTACCACCTTGCTTTTATACTGCACGCTTTGTTAAACATGATAATGAGTTCAGCGCTGTATAGTGCACTTAGTGCTGTGCAGAAAATAAAAGTTATTTCCTGCCCACACTTCAAAAGAGCTGCTGCGACGGCGAAGGCTCTTTCAACCTTAGGGCTGCTAGCCGAAACAGTATGTATGCTGGGTTAGTCTGTCAAAAAGCTCTGTATTGCAAATGTAAATTTATCTTTGTAAGCATGACAAGCTCCTGTTCAAAGCAGAGCACTATATAAAGCAGTTCACTGAGGCAGTATGTTTTACCGTATTCCCCCTCTGTAAGAGAGAGGAGTTTTGTATTACATTAATCAGCTTCTAAGCCCTGAAGGTCACAATTATCTGGCCACTATTTTTCAGTATTAGTGATTTTAGTACATGATTAACTTTCATGTGTGCATCATTAAGATGAGGAATTGTTTTTGAAGTTTCAAACAGAGCAGCAGGTCTTAGCTGTAGTATTTGCCATACTTGCTCAGCCACTGTTAGAAGAGATGATTTATAGAAAATCCAGCTGTGAGTTTTCGTTTCTTCAAGAGCAGGAGGCGGGACTAGAAACCAACCTAAAACCAAGCAGAGCATTGATCAGAGTAGAAATGATGTAGAGCACAGCTCCGCAGACAACAGCTAAGCATCGTGGAAGTATTAGCTGGCAGCGATAAAGAGGCGGAAGCAGCGCTCAGTGACAGAGGAGCCATCTGTCAGGAACTGGGAATCCAATTTCGAGAGAGCAGAAAATGAAGTACAGAAGAAAGTGATTTTGGTTCAAAGGTACAGTGAAGCCCAAGGATATCTGTGGACAGTAAGTTTCTATACTGTAGCAGGGATGGTTAATACAGCAGCTAGTACTGTTTGCGAGGGCTTTTCAGCTTTGAAAACAGACATAAGTAGCTCCTTTATAAAACAGCTTTTACTTAAAGTTTTTTATTTGTTTTTAAAATGTAAATAAGCTTATCTGTTTGAGGCAGCTTGTTTAAAAACTTGTAAACAAACTTTAAAACTGCTGGTGTCCATCACTTCAGAGGGTGGTTTTGTTTAATAAGGTCATCTCCTGCCGAGGAAAGATTTGTTCGTAACCTTTCTGAAAAAAATCTTAGAAGAAAAGACTGCTTTGGCCCCAGTTGTGAGGTGAAAAAGGGTAGGCAAGATATTTTTTCTGGAAAGGGGAAAGGAGTTCCCACCCAAATAGATCTAAACTAACTGGAACTACAGTGTATAAACACCCTGGGGCTAAATCCTACCCTCACTTACACTGATGTAAGTCAGGTTTAAGTCTACTGCAGTTAATAAAATTACTCCTGATTTAATTAAGGATAGAATTTGGTTGCACATTTCTTAATAATGAAAAAGCCCCATGGTTCTTTCCAAAGTGCATTTTATGTTAACTGATTATTAAGGACTTGCTTTAAAATACGTTAAAATTAATTGTAAACTCACATTGTGATGCATCTTTTGTCATGTATTTGTCTCCTTTGAAAGTAGCACAAAAGCCAGTGTGAGATATTGTAAGCAATCCTGTTATTTCTTGTTAGCAAGTTCTCAGATAAGGTTAGCACTGCTCATAATTTCATGCTCATTTCAGTTCAGCGTCTCGTATTTGGGTTGATATGCTTTAATCCCAAAAAGGTTTGTGAAGCTCCAGCTGGGAGCAATAAGGTGATACTAGCTGTAGCAGAAAAGTGTCAGAGTTCTGTACAAGACCCCGGACTGTATTATTGGGAAAGAAACTGTTCTATTACATATTGTACAGAAAAATTACTCTTGTTGCAGTGGTTTTAATGTACGAGTTAGAAGCAGAAGCATTGGCTGCTGACTGAGAAAAAGAAACAACCAACCCAAACCCACTCACTATTATGGCCCAATATGGATGACAAAACACTGTAGCATGTGTGGGAAAATGGCTGCAGTCCAATGTCTGGAATCATTTATCTTCTGGTAGAGTCTGGAAGATGACTGTTTTATGTATTTTACAGAAATCCCTGCTGATTGATTTCATTTACTTAGGGGGAGGGGGCATGGTGACTGATGGTGGGGACAACTGGGGAAAAAAAAAAAAGTGGATTCTTTACGTTATCCCAGCATCCTGTTCTGGTTAGGCTTGTTGGCACCTTTTGAGGGGACCAGATCGTGCTGGGCAGCCCAGTACATCCTGCTGCTGCTTTTGCTACTATGAAGAGCCAGAGGTTGCTGCTTCTTTCTGGGTCTCAGTGAGCTGCAAGTTGTGGTTCTGTTTCCGCTAGGTCCGGGCACATTTTGGAAATTATGATTTGTGGAGGTCTGAAGGGGAACGGACAGAAATGGGTACAGGTCTCTAGCCTGCCGGTAACTTGGCTGGTGGTGGGCGCTGTTACTGAAGAGGAAGGAAAGAATTTTTGAAAGGTCTGGGGGGAAAGTCTGTTTTCAGTGTGCAGGGCTTGCTGAAATAGCTCATCCCACTTTGGCATGAGGTCTGTATGCCGGGATGATGATACAGTTTTCTTCTGACGTTGGTTGTTAAAATAGCCACAATTTCTGGTGTTTCTTTATTTGTAAGGAAAAAAGAGCTTGTCAAGCACGGTAGAGACAACAGGGATATGCTGTACATCAGTGTCTTTCCTTTACCTTACTGTTATTTTTGTGTGTGCTCTGCCTGCCTGTCTGTCAAGGTGTTTGCCTTCAAATCAATTAGTCTCACATCATGGCATGACAGTAGCTTGTTATATACCAGAAATATCTACAGACTTCTGCTTTCATGTTGCAGGGAATCAGTGCCAACATTTTCATATGATGAAACAAGAGTGGGGGGATACATTTCCTAGTCAGCACTCTGCTACTGCTTTGAGGTTTAACAAAAATGTGGAGAAAATGGATTTTTCAATTGAGAATACTACTTTATTTTGTACCCTTCAGTCTCTTCACAGGGTCCTCCACTAATGGTTACAATGCCAAGTCCAGTGCAGGGTCTCATTACAAACTTAGAAAAAGGGAGAAGTATTGTGTCCCTCCCATCACATCCAGTTTCCAGACATAACCACTTAATACAGTCAAGACATTCTTCACTGACAGAGTGGGAAAGAAAGATTTTCTACTTTACCCCAACTGCCAAGGTAGCTTGACATATTTATCAAGTATTTTTGTCAGATCAGTAGGAGCTATTAAGCACTGTGCTTAGACAGCATCCCAAGAATAAACCCAGCATCCCCTTCCTTCTGAACAGCATTCTGTACTATTGCCCTGTGGTGTCATTCAGCCCACTCAGGTTCTTTGGCTTCACTGCTCATCATGATGTCTTGGTGTGCACTCATTTTCTGTGTCTGTTGAGGATGTGCTTATCACTGTCAGGCATCTCTGTTACTCAAGGGTTGCCCTCTGATTTGTAAGTTTACAGGAATTCAGATTAATCGTAACTTTTTCTACTTTATTAATTTTCTTAGCCTCCTTGTTAGCCACTGCGTGTTTTGGTTATATCCTCCCACAGAACAGTTTCTTGTTGGGACCCTCCCAGAGGAGTAGCCGGTCTTGCTCTTGAATAATTTGAGTTGGAGCCTTTCCTGCTTTTTGGTAGATCTAACTGAGGAGAGCAGTTGGTAGTGCCATGGGTTTCAGGTGAAGGTACTGCTTCTTTTCCTTGGGTATGCCGCTTAGCTGCCTGATGACACAGAGGAAATCTAATGCCCCAGTGACTTATTTAGAAGATCTACTTTTATCATGGGGTCCTTGAGGGGAACGGTCTTCCTTGTTGAGAGGACTTTTAATGAGATAGTGCAGGTAAGCACATCCAGTATAAGTCCAGTGCCTCCCTTTAATCTTGCATTTGGGCAGGAGCGGGAAAAAAGTGGTGTGAGCTGATGCAAACTGTTTTTTTCATCCAATGGAACTGCATTCTCCTAGTAATTTGGAGCATGTTTGGGGACTGCCAGCCCCCGACCCTTCCTCTTCTGTAATGATTTGTAGGATATTGTGCTCAGGCTCCAGCCATTTCAGCTACTGCCCGCATAGTCCCTACATTTTTATGAGTCAGCTCTTAAGTCTTTTCATTACCTGGAAGCATCCTTCACCTGGCCACCACAAAGGCGCCTTCCTGGGCGCGCCGCTTCTTACAGGTGAAATGTCTCAGAATATATTTTATACACACTGCACATTATCCCATTTTTTAATAAATGTTGTCCTTTTGTACTTTGCAATACAGTACACGGCAAGCATAGGCTGGGTGGCGGAGCTACAGCTGCCTCTTGTTTTCTTATCAGATATTGTTAAAAACAGAGAGTTAGATTAACAAAAAAAAAAAAAAAAAAAGAAGGGATCTCTGTAGGCTGTGGAACGTTGTAAAACCTCCCACTGAATGTCTGCGCAGGACATACAGCAAAAACAAAGCTGTTATGTACTAAATGAGTTTGCAGTAGGGTCCAACTGAATGCAATGCATAAGTGATTTACTTATTCATTTATAACCCTAACCTAGAATCATGAATTTTTGCTGTCCCATAAAAAAGATGACTTTATGTGACCCTTTAAAGCCTTCAGCACCAAGTGGCATTAAGTTGATGGCTACTTGTTTTGTACCTTCAGTGAAAAATTATGTATAAATCAAGTAGGCTTTGCCTGTAATGTACTCATAATCCTCACAAGCAAAACTCCCACCCAAATCTAGTGATCAAGCATGGTTCCTTGAACTCAGCAGAAAGGTCACCTCATAAAAAATATGGGGGTATAATATTCAGGCCACCCAGACAATTTTTTTTGGCTAGGACATTGCTTTAATTAAGTGATTGTAAAGTTAAAATAATAATAGGATTCTGATTTAAGCAGATAAAAGCCAGGGGAGCTACGTTAAACTCAGTTTCCATTCATTGAACCCATCCAGATGAGCTGAGTTCACTCAATGAAGAACATTTTTGCAGAGGGACAGACAGGATGGGCCATGGTTGAGTCCTGAATGTTCTGGGATTTGCATATTTGAAGCAAACCCTTAGCATTGTTTTGTTCCTTAATTACCTCTCGTTTGTTGATTTATTGATGCTTTTGAAGGCAAATAGACTTAGTAAAACACAATTATCTTGTGTCACTTGAAAGCTCCCATTAGATCTGCGGAGGTTTTAGACAAAAGGAGAGGATTGATTGAGAGGACTTTTGTGGGGATGGTCTTCCACTTACAGGTAAAAATAGTGGTATCTTTTAAAGACAGAATTGAGTTACTGAATTGCAAATGAAATGGAAGGTCTTGTGAAATCACTGGTTAGGGCTGTCTCAGTTCTTGAAATCTGCCAATGCAGCCAACCGTTTGGGCAGAAGGTTAATGGGAACCAGTGGTCCTGCAGAAGGGGTTGGTGGCTGGAGCATCTTCATGGACCACTGCTGGGAGGAGTGAAGGATGGACTTACCTATTCTGTATGAAATGGCCCTTCCATCTGGGGGTGACTTTGGGGGACATAGGAATACTATTTGCTTTAGCATTTGTTACGCAGGTTTTGAACAGGGATGAAAACTGCAAATGGCAGTCCTTTGCCAGTGGTGAGCACTAATGTACAGTTGCAGAGTCACAACATGGTGTCACCTGGTTTAGTTCTGGGGAGATATTTGGAGCTTGCACCTGCTATCTGCTGCCCATGTCCCTGGGGCCCCCATACCTGCACCCTAAACCCCAACTCCAAAAAGCACCTCTGTGTCTTTTTTTCAGCATAGTGGACCATAGTGTCCAAGCATTACTACTTCCCTTTGTGTCTCTTCTGTGTCTGTGTGTCCCAGCTGGCACACCTAGAGCGGCGCAGGGGCCCTCACTTGTCAGAGAAGAAGGATTTAGCAAACTGTTTGTTCAGGAGATGTTAATTCATCATGTCCTTCCACCAGTGGATAATGACCTACTTGGGCAGCTCTGTTGTATTAATTTGGTTTGCAAGAATATGCACACAGATGACCAGGAGCAAATGTGGTAGATACAGGTGCAGTGATGTGTACCTCTTGTGCTTCTGAGCCACTGAATTCAAAATGTAGATATATGTTAATATTTTGCACTTATGTAGTGCATTAAATCTCCATAGGCCTGTAGGGACGTGTCTAATTTATACATCCAAATTAATAGAAGAAGTAATCACACATAAGAGTCTTTTCATCACTCAACCCAATGAGGAATGAAGACACTATTTTGTTTGGACTGTGATTGCTTCTACATACCTGAAAATACCATCCCATATTCTCAGTTCTTTGTAAAAACACCACGAGTTTGTTGTTACATTTCAGACAACTGCATAATGAGTCAACTTCACTTTCTAACTAAACTGAAAATTAGGAGGCTGACCCAGATCTCAGTGGGGTGTCTCCATTGGAGTTTTTCAGTGAATTTAGGTGCTGAACAAGCTAAACCAGTTCATTTTAAAAAATTGTTTGAAAATTGCCTTTTAGAAAACAGAATCTTGAAAGCCTGGTACTGGTAATGAGCATGCTGACAGACCTTTGAGGCAACAAACACCCTCACACTTCATATTATTTATTTATATTACATTTATGTTGCCCACCCCAGCTTCCAAAGTGAATTCAATAGACAGCTATAGTTCTGCCTTAATTCCTCATCCCTGGTTGCTATGGCATCCAAGTTAGGAAAATACCTGCCAGCCCCAGGTGGCTGAGCATGCAGATGGGTGAAACATGAACAGTAATTTAGGGAGCCATGAGGTGGTATCCTGTGACCACTAGGTATTGTCCATAGTTTTTGCAAAAAGGGGCAAGGAGTTGTCAACACTGCTGGGAAACCTGGGGGTTATTTAGCTGCAACAAAAACAGCAACCCACGTTTGTACTGAGAGGCTCTGCTAGGGAACTATGAAATAATTTAATGAACTGTTCAAATTAAATACAAAGTTAGAGATTAGAAGAGGCTGGCTGATACCACCTATAGTCATGCTCGATAGCATCCCACTCTGTGATTCATTCCACTCAGCTCTGTGGGATTATAGTAGTTGCTGAAGAAGGCAGCAGAACTGAGCCTTCAGGTTAAAGACACATATAATGAGAATTGTAAGTACTGTGCAAAAAAATCCTTTGTTATTTACAGTCTTGGTACTGAGAATTTGTCCCTTGAGACCTGCATAATATCATACAAATAGGATCTACAAATTCAAACTTTTTAGTCTTAACTATGTTCAGGATAAGTATTCCAATGCTTTGGTAGAGTTTTTTCCCCCATCCATTTGTCACTGTTTTAAGTCACTTTAATAGCAAGAACTGATTTTCATTGAAAGCAATTTTTTCCCCAACATTTCTTTGTTTCCAGTAAGAAAAGAACAAGAACAAAGACTAGCAAACAAAATACAACTTGTCTAAAATCTCATAAAAGCTCTTACACGAGAATCTATCAAGCCTGGGAAAATATGTGTTCTTTTGTAAAAACATATTTTGCCTTTAAGTCACTGCTAGATTGCAAAAGTTCACATAACATATCGGTATGTGTATGTGTTTATGTAAGGCGGACCTCTGTATTTCACTTTCTTATGTCAGTGTTGCCTCGGCAACTGTATTTTATTGATTAATAGAATAGATGTAATTTGTTTCAGAGCTGCATCATCTTACATGTTCATTTTTCTTTGTGGTTTCATTTTCTTATTGTCTGAGTAAAATTATTTTTCAGATATGAGAAATAACATTCTTTTGGTCTTTTTGGAGCTGTTTCTGTGGCTGTACACAAAACCCTACAAAGTTTGACAAATGCAAGCTGATAAAGTCATCAAATACTTTATCTAGTGATACATGCATTTCTTACTAAAGTTCTTCTGCTGTGTCTGTTAACCTAGTATCTTATCTGTAGCTTCACTGGCAACCAACTGGAGACTCTGTCCGTGTGGTTCCAGTTATTAGATACCTGCGTCGTGGTTTTCCTCCAGAGATTTCAAACTCCAATTAGTAATACTTCGCAGGATCTCTTTGAACTAAATATTATTATAGAATTTATTTTACACTTAAATAAGCAGAGATACAGAAAATTTACCCTCACATAAGAGTAAATCTGAAATAGTACTGAGAGTAGCTCCTGAAACTCAAGAATCTTTTACTCTCGTTCTACCCATTGTGGGTTTGTCAGGTCTAAGGATTAGTTCCTTCTTTAGGACAGTAACGTTTAACCAACCAATTGTCCCATCACCAGTCCTAGTTCCGTGAGTGCTGGTCATGTTTATGAGAAGTCGTGGTCCTGACCTGAAGACCTTTCATTTTCACACAAACTGAGCATGGCAGAGGATGGAAAGGGTAGGCAGGATACCATGTCTCAGTTCACTGCCTACTTACATGCACATCTGGACAGATCCACATAGTTAGATTTACCAAATATCTTCCTGCTTTTGGTTTTGTCCTTTCCCCCTGTGTTAATTTGTTTCATGGTTTATGAGTATCACAGGAGCCAAGAGCAGGCAGGGTGTGCATCTTCCTGCATCAGATCAGGCAGGGGGGCAATAAGAAAAAAACAGGGAGGCTGAGGAGAAGGAGGATTACAAGTAACGGATGGGAAAGTAATGGACGTTCAGCCAGATGTTTGTGTAAAAGCTGTCTTTTTTATGTAGAACTAAAAGCATAGCCACCCCTACAGTCCTAATATTAACAATTTACAAATTATAGCAGTGATTGTATTTATATGTCATAGAGAGTTTAAATGATGGAAATGGGTTGTCAACACACATAGGAAAACAAGTCTGAAAATCTCTAGCACTTTCTTTAAATATAATAATTTCTGACAATTAGATATCCCGTTGGTTGCTATCTAAATATTTATCTTCATTGAAATTACGAGAAGTCCACAGTCAGAGAAAACCCACGCTCTTCTGTTTTCTGTCCTAAAGATTAAATGATGTTCTAGCCTTGAAAAAGCACTTGGTTCCTGGTTTTACCCTGTTTTATTTTTGTGGATAACTGAAAAAAAGGAGAAGAGTCAGCCATTGATGGCAAGCCGGCACAAAGGCACTGTTACTAGATTGTGGTTTTGAAGGCTGTTTACCATGCTAAGTCACAGACCATAACATGAAATCATGTTTTTAATCTTTTGGATTAAAACATTCAGCAACAGGCCTTCCTAGCAACAACGCTCCACCTAACACAGAGCCTTATTTTCTTGCAAGGATCATGCAGTTTTACATGGATTTTCTGGGCCAGTCTTTGGCAGCAATAACACTAATTTATTCCAGGTGAAAGTCAGGCCCACTATAATTAGCAATACCATGGTATTTGCCTGAAAAATCAAGAAACACTGACATTTTTTAGAGAGGCCATGTGCGTTGTGGAGAACCCAGTCCATTTAATTCAAGCTTTTAGGTACCCGGGGTTAAGCAGATGGTCCAGTCCATTTGTAATTACTGCTTAAATTCCTTGTACAGTCTAAGGAGAGCAGTAGTTGCTTACTGAAGACCTGCAGAGGGAGATCCGTTCCCCCCCCCGCCTCCATCCACCCACCCGAGGATGATTCAGTCTGCCTCATTCAAGTAAATACCTCTTCCATTGGCAATATAGAGGAACAATGGGAAATAAATGCTGGCACCTCCATGCAGTTGGGATCCATTTACTCATTTGAAGATGGATGTGACTTATCTTCCTCTTGCATAATAACCCAAGAATTAGAGCACTCACCCCAGAGAGAGGAGGTCCTGGGCTCTACTCGATCTGAGTGGGCTGAGCTCACATCTTCTACACTTAACTCAGAGAGGCTAAATTCCTCCCTTCGTAGGATGACCATCCGTAAGTCTCCCTGCTTTTGTTTCTTATCCTGTCCTTTTCTGCCTGTCTGTGAGGACTGTAAACTCTGGAAGGCACCAGCTCATTTGTCATCGAACGTTTGAGCAGCACTAACTGTTACAAGGTTCTGATTTTGGCTGAGGTTTGTAATGAAATATAAATAATAGTAACACTTGTGCAGATTTCTCCCTTCGCACCACAAAAAATGCTGAGTGAAGGCTTTGTTCTGGTAGATGCATTACGTGTTTTTGGGTGGTATTGGTAGGAGGTGGGCTTTGTACAGCCTTTGCTTGTGACATGGTTTGTGGAACAGAAGATGAGTCTCCAGTGATGTTGGACTTGACGTGTATTTAGGGAATTGCTGGCTGGTTTTTGGTGTTCTATGGGCATGATTATTTCCTCATTTTTGGTTGTCTCTTCTAGGGAAATTTGGGCCACAGCTTAGTAGATCTGTAGCACTGGAAAATAGGCAGGTCCAGGGTTGTCTTGCCAGTGACTCTTTTAGGAGCTTTTTTGGACCCAGGCCAGTACATAGCTCTGACCAGAGGTAGGTCGCAGAGCTCCTACCCAGTGCCACAGCCCTCAGTATCATCTTCTCTCACAGTTTCTGAAGAAGGAAGCGGTGAGAGGGACAGGGCTGTGAGGACAGTGTGAGGGCATTATGCTGTGAGGACATTATGCAGTCACTCCTGCAACACTGGTGAAGAATGCAGCAGTGATATGTTCCTCATATGAGTCATTCTGGAGCTGCCAAAAGTTGAAGCAGCCCATTGCCCCATGATGAGTACTTGTTGACCTTTATTCCCAACTTAGAGAATATTGTAAAATTGAGCTAAATTAATTGCTTTCTGAGCACTGGCATCAGTGCTGCCTCGTTTCCTATGGATTTGGATTCCTTCCCCCTGTCTCACTGAAAACAAGTCCTTACTTCCCCTTTTCCATGCCACTCCCCATCTCTCTCCCATCCCTTAGACATAAACCGGGGAAGAAGTACATACGTTGTGGCTGATGCAGAGTGCTGTGTACTCTTTAGCCAACTGTCTGCTGCTTCTCAGCATAGATGGTGGGTCACCCCACAAATGCCTTTCCCTTACTGGAATATTAATTTGTATGCTTTTGTCTACCCAACACTAGCTTTTCTAAAATGTAGTGTCTTTGAGACCTGGGTCCCCCGTCAGATTTGACTGAAACTGGCCAATATATTCTGAAATTATATTGGGGTACAGGGGGGTGTCCCAGAGAGACAGATGGTATGAATATTATTTCCTTAAGAAGCAATAGTACAAATACACTGTAACGCAAGCAGAAATTAAAAGCATTATGATAAAAGTGGTAGATGAATTTCTATAGTTGTGTTGTGGAGACAGATCTAAAAGGAACACATTTTTAGGTTTGTCATAAAATCTTTAAATTATTACAGTGAAAAATTTTTGAGCAGCTCATCATAAGGAAAATGTGGGACCCACCCTGTCAGTGCATCTCTAATGTATTTCAGCCCAGCAGATGGATAGCCAGTGGTGAATTTGGTCTGACCTTATATGACCTTATCAAACATAGTAAACAACTATACAGCTTATAGGTGGCCAAAGTTATATCAGTACATTGCACCTATAAAGTGACAGTTATTTTGGTCATCTCCTACTTTGCCACCTTTAAAAGTATTATTAACTCTGTGTACCTTCTATTAAATAACATTTAAAAGAGAAATAAACTTGCATACATCTCAAATTGTATCAAAATGTATGTACAGTGGAGAGTTTTAGAAGTTCATGAATACTGTGCTTAGCCTTCCATCTCCTTCTGTGTCTCCCCACCCGCAGTTATAAAAATGTCATGGCTCACACACATGGTTTATTCTTCAGAATATTAAAAAAAAAAAAAAAATTAACTCTGAAGGGACAGGAGTTTTTTCCATTGATTTGGAGCTTGTCTTGAGCTATCCAAGGGCAACGGAGCTACCGTCAGTTCAAGAAAGGCATTCAGAGATGCTACTGGCTATGCTTGAAAACTAATTTTCCTCTTGAAAGTCAGATTAACACAAATTGTTCAGTAAAAGTCACAGAAATTGAATATATTACAGTGCCAAAAATATTTAGCAGTGGAACCCACCAAAGTGTTTATACTTTAGGATTCATCTTTTGCTTTCAGACCTCAGGCAACTTCCTCATAAAGCTCTTCTAGTATTTTTTTATCAGTCTTGATTCTGCATAATCATGTTTCAGTCTGTGGTGATCCACCATAACACACTGGGCTAGACCTTCAGAGTGTTCGCATGGCTTAGGATCTTCTCGTGCTGTCACAAGTGGTAGGAGAGTAGTGGCCAGAGACTGGCTTCAGCCTGGCGAGGTGGGTTTCTCCAGTTCCCCCAGTACTCCGTGGGGAGAAGCTGTTAAGAGTGGGAGCCTAACATCGCATTGCTTCACATTGCTTTAGTTTCCTAAAATGCACCATCACTTTGTTTTTAACCCCAGCATCTGATGTCTGTAGTCTACAAAGACTGCTCTGAATTAGACTGTACTGAGGACGTGAACTCTGTCTTACTCCATGTACAAAATGATTCTCAGTTTGCAGTTCATGCCAATTTATATGCACCAACTCCTGGACCGAGTAGGACTTGTGTACACATACACTTCAGGAGAGAAATCCCTGCTTGAAAAGCTTGACCCAAAATGTAAATCTCAGTCAGAGCGTACTCTGCTATTTGCACAGCAGGACATACATACAGTTCCTGCATGAGAACAGTAATAAAAATACACTCATATTTATCATTTATCAAACGAGACTTCTAGTGTGTTTTCATACAGTTGGTTATCACTGCAAAGTCCATCTGGGGTGATACTGTGTCTCCTCAGGGAGAGAATGCAAAGCCCCATCTTGGGCTGTCAGACCAGTATCCTCATCTTACAGGACGGCCCCAGGGAGCAGAGCACTCCTGGAAAAACATCTCACCTGAAGGCCCTCATCATTAATCTGAAAGCCCTTCAGTGCTCATCTTCTAGACTGGCAGAAAAATAACCCTCCTGAATAAAGGAGCACAGTATTAAAAAAGCAATGGTAATGTTATTCCTTCAGAAACTTGGGAGAAGTTAAACTCTGCTTTGGAAAATGTTACTCCTCTGGGTGTGGGGAAGGGTGCAAGGAGTTTCCAACAGCAGAGTGTTCATCCAGAAAGAAACACAGGTGAGTGGGGAATTCAACAGGTAAAGCACTGAGTACATGTTCACCTGCAGTCATAAAATATTTCAGGGAGACACTCATAACCTAAGGACAGAAGGAGATTTTAAAAAGGGATGGCATGAACCAGTGCTTACCTTGAATCGAAATTTCTTCAGATCAGGGGGATAGTCAGTATGAGCTCAAATTTTAGTATTTCTGATGTGTCCTCCCCTTAGCCCTCTTGTCTTTTTAGTGGGCCAATCCATTCTTTCAGGACATCTTTTATATTTGATTGCAGGTATACATTTTCCTATTTGAATCAACATACCATCCTTAGGAAATTACTAAAGAGAGGAAGAGACTTGGTAGTCTCAATGTAGCAGGTGCTCATTGTAGATGAATTATTTACTCTCCCTGCTTCAGTGTTTTAGTGCAAATGTCCAAAATAGACAAAGGAAGAGACGACTGTAAGGTTACTGTAGTGAGCTCCTGGAAGCTTTTGTACTGTAGATGGTCATATTCACATACCTGAGAAAACAGTGGCAGAGACAGGAGGCAGCAATGACATTAGAAAAATAATTATTGAAAGTAAGATTTGGCAGTCTGGAGACTACTTTTTAGAAAAAGATTCTGACTATGGTTAGGATGTAGGATTTTATAAAGTCAGAAACTAAAATTTTTTCTAAATATACCCGGTTATGCTTCTTATTAAAGGAAATTGTCCCTAACTAGAAGTCCCTGCGAATACTGTGAAAGCGTGCATCTCTGATATACACAACAAGCAGCCCTATATCGCAGCCTGGAGTCCAGGTAGATGCCCAGTACTGTGTGCTTCTAATTCTTGGTGGCTATTACAAGTATTTCTAGTATAAAATTATTTTTTGGTGGGCTGGCATAAGGATTCTAAATATCTTACAAATTTTATGTAGTTATGGATGAAATAATTATGAAATAAATTCCTAGGTAATTCCAAGGTAAAAACCCACAGTAAAACTATGTATTTAAGTTATAAGATATTCTTCCATCTTAACATTCCTGGGGACTCATTTGTGATGCTGTCCTTTCTCATTTTTTCATCTCCTGAAAGCCTTATTTGCCTTAGGGGTATGGTATCATCGTGGTAAAAATGGGCTGGTGCTACTGGTGTGACGATGGACTGCCATACTTTGAGCAGCTTCATTAGCGCACAGCTCTTAAAGGCTGCTTTGGAAGGGTCTTTACACTTACTACAGATGATAGTGCCCTGGTGGCTTCCAAAATGATGGAGAAGAACATTTTGCCCTTTTCATTTCAAGGCATCAAAATCTTGGAGACTTTTGAGGCCGGTTGCCAGATGTGATTAAAAATTAATGAAGCAGAGCAATTGTACCTGATCCACCTGACAGACACTTGAATAACAGCTTTCCCTAAGACTAACTTTCTAAGTCGTTCTTTTTGCATCTGGTGTTTCGCTCCTTGCTGACCACAATGGCAACTCCCTTATCATAAAAAATGGAAAACAATAGTAGAGAACATTTGGGGATTTTTTTTTCCCATGCAATTATAGTTGGATTCTGTTAATTGCACGTAGGGTGAGATACCAAGACAGACTGTAAACTGAAGCATAAAACTGAGTCAACAGGTATTAAGTGGGGAAGCAGATATGCTGCTGTTTAGTGGTACAGGAGTTGCCTTCAGTAATATTCACACTGTGTGTGCAAATTGAAATGTAGCAAACGCTGTTTTTTTCAGATGGGCCTACTGCATTTTTTCAAAGCCTGTCTGCATTGGAAGAGAGAGCAAATACCATCTTTTCTATGTGTGTTACCTCAGCCTTGAAATATTTTAAAGGAAAGGAAACAGAAAAAAGCAGGTGGTGAGGAGGCGTGCGGTCTCTGCATTGATGCTTTAGGAGGTCATTGGTGCGTGTTCCTGCTCATGCTCTGAGACTGAAGAAAAATAATAATATGACAGCAAAGTGATACTAATTAATGCTTCTTCGCTGCTTTGCATATGCTGAGCATTGCAGAGACACCAGCCAAATGTAAAGACTTGGTTATACATAGAGACGTTTGGTTCTTCAAATGCTGTCAATCTTTTTGAACAGTTATATATATGTAAGTATATATTTGAGCATTTTTCTTCACAGAAACAGAGAAAACCAGTCATCGTTATCTGTGAACTATTCGTAAGGGTTTGTATACAAAAGCTTTTAGGGCTAGATTCTGATATTTTCACTCATACTAAATAGGAATGTACTCTTCAGGTTATTTATTAGTAGTGAGAGTGTCTGGTGTTTGGCGAAAATGTTCTCCATTAAATATATTTTTGGAGAGCTATTTATCACTAAAATTATAATTTTGGGGTTTTCTTTATTTGTAAGAACATACTCCTGGCTAGTCAGACACACTTTTTGTTCATTGTGCCCTGTACAGGATAACCATGGGCTATTTAGAAGAGCAGTATTTGCCTGACACAAGTACTGTTCTCTTAAGAGTAGACTTTCATGATAATCCATCACATTACCATGACAAGAGTATGCACAGTTACTCGTAGTCACTGCAGATACGTAGTCCCCCCCAGCAGGATACTGTTAAATAAACAATGTTGTTTGAGGAACTGGCAATTCTGTCTTCCATGCTTCATCCAAAGTATATTCTTAGCTTTTCACTCACTGGTATTTTTGCTTTCCCGGAACCTGCTCTTCTGCCTTCTGAAACTCACAGTTGCGCAGACTTCTCATCCAAACAAATGGGTGATAGTTTGGAGAGACCTACTCTTTCATATTCATCAGAAGAGGGAGGGTTAACTAATCTGGGCACTGCAGCTGAGGATATCTTCCAGCACCCCTGACAAACTGTGGAAAGCAGCATTGTATGAAATGGCACCATTTCCGTCAGCAAGACGCAAACGATGCTGAGATGCCAGCACAGCTGGAATATAGGGTACTCTTTGGAGGAAAAGAAGAGAAGTTTACTGAGTTTCTGCTGAATAGCTACAGGTGTGGTAATCCAGAGGCAGTTAAATGCAAGGACTGGAAAAGTAAGCAGTGCATTCCAGCCGCAGCAGCCGAACACTGCTCAAGTTAATGTCTCCATCTGAGAACAGAGCTGGAACTGTATCATCAAAATATCTACTCCAGCAAAGAGTAGTAAATTTGCCACCTAGCTGGTTTAAGACCAAAGCAACCTGTTTAGTCAGGTGTATCGCAGATTATATATTTTTTGGAGTTGTCCTGAATCCAGGATTCCTCTAAGGAAGAGTAAATATTAGTCCTGCAGGTTTTGACAGAAAGTGGATTAGATGAACTTTCACTCTCCACTTTGGCCTTACTTTCTATGGTTAATTTCAACCTCCTTGATGAAGTCTTTTTTAAGATAAAAGTGAATATGGTCATTCCTGTGAGGAGAAAAAGCCAAGTCAGTTTGTTTTTTGAAAGTGGTCATCCTGCAAGGATGTGGCTGCAGTTATTACCAGTCCCAAGTACACGAGTCAGATGGTGGTATTATCAAGTTATTCCTTACTATATTTTTGCATAAGATCCATGGAAGGAAATGTGACTGCCTTCTCAGGCAGTGGAGTTCAACATTTTCCTAGACTCAGTGACCAGAGCACGTGGAGGAATGAAATTTGACAGAGATTGACTGAAGTATCCTGAGCATTAGTGGGATAGGTGTGAAAACCAAGACAATACAAAAACAGTTGGAGAGTCGGGAAGAAGAGTTATACTTATGAAAATTAAAGAAGAAGAACAGGAGGAAGCAGTAAGGAATTGTCTGTTTTGTTGAAAATGCAGGAGAGATCAAGGACATGTGGTTCTTTCTCAGATCTATTTCTTATGTAAATAGTACGATGCATGCCTTATGGCACAATCCAGCAAAGCAAGCAAGAAAATAAATGTTAGATATGCTTAGGTGCAGTGATTTCAATGACACAAATCAGTTGAAAATCCTGATCAGAAAAGCAATCTTATTCAAGACAGCATGAAATGGCACAGTTGGACCCCTTACAGCAGGAGTTTAAATTAATCTTTTCTTCAGAAGAAAACGACTTTAAATGTATCACTTGTTTGCAATCTAGGTTACAGGAACATACTGCTATAAAAATATAGCATTAGTGGAATTTTCCAAGTCCAAAAGTAATGTAGTGTCCAAGCACTTATTTTATCTGATTTATGGCTTCACAGCCATGGCTAAACCAGTACTGCCAAATAAAATTTTCTTTGCTGTGACATGGATGCAGTTCTTCTTCAGGTATTTGGAATGATGTCTACATATAAATTAAGCAAAAGTTTCATTCTAGAAATATTCAGCTGTATTTATATTTTTAAAGTGCAACTTCATTTTTTTACAATTCAAAAGTGTGACTTCATTTTTTGCAGTATCAGTGCCTAAACATATATATGATATGCTTAATGAAATCAAGGACCCAAATATATGCAAAACCTGTGTAGTCATCATACAAAGGTGTTTTTTTTCTTAATGTCATTGTAAAAGTACTTTTCTGTACTCCAGTAATTTATCAGTTGCATTCAATATCTTTCAGGAAACAAATCAGACAACGGAATAACACTGAATTTGCCCTTCTGTTCCCCATAGATGGGTGTGTTCCTGACACCTATGTAGAAACGTGTAATTTAAATATCATTAGCATAAATTCCATTTAGTAAGGATGCATTGGCTGATGTCAGTGAACGTTAGGGCACTTAATCAAACAGTACATAGCAATGCATGCCTGAGCATTGATCATTTAATGCAGACATTGTCAGAAGAATTAAATAGATCATGATGTCCTTTTGTTCTTTCTTTTTACTTAGTATAATATACTGTTGCTTCCTAAATCTCCTCAGGCTCTTTAATAAAGAAAGATTTCTTCTCTTAATTTGGACAGCTGCATAATTGGGGTGCTAAATCATCCTCAGGGATGTAATCTAAATGATCCTACTATGTAACAGTTTTCTGGTTTTCCTGCTTAGTTTAGAGCAGAAGGAACAGATTTAGGTGATTGCAATGTGTTGCATTGCCTTAAAAATGAAGCATTGATCATTATAATATAATAGTTTTGAAATCAAAGATCTCCAGGTCCCTTATAAATAGATTTAATTCAGAGTTCAAAATATCTGTTGAGGTGGGTATGGTTATAGCCCTTTTAACGTAGGAAAATCTGATGCACAAAGGTAATTTAACGGAATTACAGGATTTGATTTGCCCAATTCAAATGGCAAACCAGCAGCAGAATCTAGAAAAAGAATAATCACTATGCCTGACTTCCAGTCTTGACTGTTATCTACACAAAATGCACCAAACAAATAATTGCCGAGCTCTAGACCCTATTTCTAGAAAGTCATGGTATACATGCACCAGTGGTTTCGATACTTGGTGGGAAGGTAACAGCAGTGACTGTGAAGCTGAGGCTTTGTTCATGAGGTGCCCAATGCAGAGAAAGGGTCCAAGAGGAAAGCCCCAGACCGGGATCTCACCACGTACTGCCCTTCCATGCCGGTGGGTCAAGTTCTTGGCATTAACCCTGCAGTCACCAGTGGATACGTTTGTTCTGGTTCCAGGTATTTCTGCTTGAAGCTAGTGAGGTAGAGGGAGATCTTCATCCTAGAAAACTCTCAGAATAAGTATAACAATTCTAACACCCGTACAGTTTCACCCTTCAGTCAAATGCTATGGTCACCAGTGTACACATCAATCGAATCAGATTTCCTATTTTTATTTTAAAAAGAGGCAATAGCAGGGCAGGACTCCAACCTGAAAACATATGCTAAGATATCTCTACTCAGCAGGAGGGACTTCAGCTAACGTTATCCCTTGGAGTTATGCGGAGCTGCTAATTTAAGTACTCAATGCATGATAGAATTCCTGTAGTGACACTCTGCAAAAGAGTGACTTAGCTTAGAAACTGTGCAGAGAGTGACGCGGAAGTTCAGGCAAGCTGGGTGGTTTGTGGGCACTGCAACATCCTCCTGGAAATGACCTGCCCACGCTCACTGAGAGCGTTTCTCCTGCAAACAGACAATATGCTAATTTCTTGATATGCCCTTAATTTCCACTGTATAATAGCATTAATGACCTTGACAGAAAGCATTTCCTGGGGATTAATAACTATTTGAGGTTTAATGACCTGAGGCTATGCCTCAGGCCATCAACTCCTCCAAGCTGCTCGTTAAATCTTTAGGGTACACAGTCTGCTTCAATCACTCCTGCTTAAGCATTTGCTCAGTGTCACCTAATAACAATATTCTCCCTGAGGTATTTCCTCTTCAGAGGCCCTGATATTGGAAATGTGTTTGCCCTTAATCCTTTTGGGAAAAAGACTCATCGTTAATTGTTTAGGTGACTGTGTATTACGAGTCAAAGCATTTACTCAGGCTGTCGCTGAGCTTCTGCTGTGATTAACACAGTAAAAATGAGACAGTTAAATACATAAATTGCACCTTGAAATACAAACTATTTGTTGTAGTTGCTTACAATGTCATAATCTAAATCAAGAGCCAGTAGCCTCCCCTGCATCCTAACACTGCTGGTTCAGCCTGAGGTAATTTATTTGAGAGGTGACACGGGACAGGTTACCGCTTCCTAGCAAACAATGGCTTTGTTTTACTAGCACTAAAGGATACCCCAAATTTAGATCTGTGCAGAAGGAGCAATACAATAGAGAGCATATCTGCCTGTTGGAGGAGAAATGCCATTGCTTGGCCAATTTGTTACCAATGAAGTCATAGGTCAAAGACGACGTATTGTCCTGTGTTATGGTACCTACTTGTGAAGGGTGAACTTGCTTTTCTGTTGAAGATTTTTCGTTTAAGGGAACATTCTTCCCACATCGAGATGGCATCAAGTACAATTGGATCTTAGTTAAATCTGCTGCTGTGGTGTTACGTTGCATTCCCTGTTTATTTGTGTAGTAGTGCAGCACGGCACGCCAAATAAGCATGGCACAAACAAATTGCTGTTAGGAGTTTCTTCCCAAAGTTTCTAAACCGAAAGAGAAGAAAAGCACAGAGAAGAAGGCAATCAACAACAGTTGTAGGAAACTGATACAGTGAACTTGATGTAGAGTTCTGTGTCTGCAAATCAGTTAGATTGTCTTCACATCAATTGCAAGATCTCTCTGATGAGGCGTTGCCAGCATCACATTCTCACATTAGTCTCTGTTGTGCACTGAGCGACCAGTTAACTTGATATGTCTAAGGAGAGCTAGGAACAGTGCTCTTAGGGCTCTGGAAAGTGGAGATGCTTACCTCCCTGAGAGGTCTGCAAAGACCACTCTCAACCTGACTTTTACTTACAACTAGCTATGCAGTCCCTGTGCTTTGAACTAACGTCTTTGTCCAGAGACAGCTGACATTTTTAGGGAAAGAAAAGCATTTTTCTGGTGAATTCTAAAGATCAGAAGTACTTGGAAGTGTTTATAAGCTTAAGATACTTAAAGAAAACCTGAATTGTATAGTGTCAGCTGCAGGGGAAATCTTGATAATGTAGCTTAGTTCTGGTAAGTGAGATATACATATATCCTGTGGCAATCAGCAAGTGAATTGGTGAGTAAGACACAGATGGGGTGAACAACTCAAGTACGTACTTCCTTGCTTGTGTTTCAGATTAGTGGATTCTGAGGTCAAGTAACTAATTCAATGACATGCTTTGTGTAGGAAATATATGGTGTTTGTGGTAAACACTGAGCACCTACACAGGAATGTTCCAACATAAATTTCAAATCCTTTAGCAAACGTGGATACAGATCATTTACACCATCCCTGTGAATGGAGAAAATCAGGTGCAAATAGGTGAAATTACAGATCTTAAGTCACACAGTACATTAACAGGCGACGGCTCAGAGAAGAATTTACTTCATCTCACTGGAAACATCTCTAGCATTATATGCCTGTTCCTCGCAGATTCTCTGTACAGTCCTTAGAGAAGAATGAGCACTTTCTGGGTACAAGCCATTTTACCTCTTTTAGACAGTAACTTCAAGATAAGAGAATTATCTTCATGGAAGTACCTCTTTCTCTCCATACCCTTCAGAAGCACCTGGGGCAAATACTTCCAATACAGTTGCAGATAGGTGAGATGTTTCCCACCCTTCATATCCAGAAATCCCCATGTATGTAAACAAATATTCTACATGGATGACAAAATGGCTGCTGTGAAGACAGGTGAACTAGATATTTAAGCATATGCTTAATGCTAAGCTTCTGATATGTCCTATTGAAGCCTGGTTTATAAAACCAGCCCCTCTGCTGAGACCCTTACCATCGTGTTGGGCAAGTCTGCTGCTGACCCAGCCTTAGCTCCGATTCTCCTGGCTGTTGTTGGTTTGAGACAAGCATACAGCACCGTTCCCACATAGATTTTAGGTGTAGGAATACACTTCTGGTTGGAATTTCCTTTCTAAAGTCTATTGAGAATTCAAATGAGAGCCAGATGAGTTTTTCCCTGTTCATTTAGGAAAAAAATGCAAAACATCATGAGAAACTTTAGAACTCCAGCACTCCCTGAAGGTCCTCACCACAATAACATTTTCCTGAAAAAGTTCTTTCCAGGGAGGATTCGAGCTTGCAGGTGATAAGCATTCATTATGTTTTTCTACCTCTGATGAGGAAAGGCCAGATCAGTAAACAATGAATGAAGGAAATGCTTTGAAATACATTCAATAAATATTACATTTGTAGACTCAGATTTGAGGCTACTTTTAGCAACTGGCTTTGGCTTGAAGTTGCAGAAAGATTAATGACAGCCCCAGCTCTGTTCCCAAAATCAGACTCAGCCAATGGAGCATCACAGCTACAATTTTCACCTTCAGGCAGCGTTGCCTTCCCTGCACATCCTCCAGTGCAGGTAAAGCAGCGGGGTTCAGGCTGGCTTGTTTGCATTACTGTTTGTCTTTAAAGGTGAAGCTCTACCAGAAAATAAGGAACTGTAACTTTCAGTACACTGGTGTGATTCCTTAGTAGTAAGTGAGCTTTCAGAGCATAACGCAGTGACCATAGGGTAACATGGGTCCTGGGTTTATAACTACCGTGACAGTGTAAAAAACCACTGCAAAATACAACCCATCTCCTAAATCAAAATAGCTTTATTATGTGTTCAGTTTTAACCAGTGGTTTCAGAGCAGCATTTGGGCTCTTAAGATGGTGATTTAAAATCTTCAACTTCCATTTTGATGAGACTTCATTGTCAGATTTAGGCTTCTCCTTTCGAAAACGAAGCCAGACACTTTTACAATGAAACCCATAGGAGAGACCATCTTTTGTAGGCAACTGCCTGCTTTCTGGTTCTGTTTCTGTCTGGAGAATAACTTATCTCATCATACTTCTGGCATATCTGAGGCTAGACCCTGCCAAAATCTGAAAGTGAAATAAACCATCAAAAAATGTCAGATTCTTAAAAGTGCAGACCAAGGTCAAACCTAGAAAAAGGCTAGACTTGGAAAATAAAGTACTTTGCCTTTTCCTTCAAAGCGTACACACCAATTTTCAATCTTTCTGTTTATCTGTAGATCCCATTACGGTAGAACCGGACAGCCAAAAATGGCTCATGTCCTCAGCACGTACATTCATTCTCCTGCCCTTGAGGGGACATAAAGCCAGAGCAGCCCCTGGATCCTGCTCTTTGTGGAGCACATCTGGAGATGGGGAAGGGCCCCGAGCTGATCCCGGAGGCAGCACAGCAGCCAGCTGGGAGTCTCCAGCTGGAAGGGGTCCTAGTGGCCCTGTGCCCCTGGGGACAGCTTCCACCTCATGCTGGAGGTGACATCCAAGGGAGGGAGGTGTCCTCACACACTCCTGCTGGGCAAGGGCAGCTGCTGTTGTTCAGGGACTTATTTTCCCAAAGACCAAATGGAAATTTTGCCCGACAAATTGAACCCCAGGCCCCAAAATTTTGAATAGCAGCCACCTCTCATCTCTTCTTTAAATAGGGTATTTTAATGCTCTGCGGAATTACAGTGTGAGGCACGCTGCCTTCCATCTCCTTAATCCTCTGTAAATTTAATTCTAACAGCTACTGCCAAAATACAGTATGGCACTCGCACAGCACATGCTCCTTCAGTGGTGAGCACAAAGCGGCTTCTGTTCAGAGGGAATATGTTGCAAGCCCATGAGCAACTCACATTGTCACTGCTGAAGATTATGAAACATATTCTGAAACTGAGCAAGCCATAAACACTTCATTTTTCAGAAACAGTCACATTGCTTCTGTCATTCTGCTTGGCAAACGTATGTACACAGACCTTGGTGCATCCACGTATCACACACTGAACAGGCACCAAGTGCTAAACCAGTGGTGTGCCAGCAGCGCTGCAGAGTTCAGAGGAAATATTTCAGGTATGCACTTCACCACTCTTCTTGGTTTTTGTAAAAAAACATGATCTTTATTTGTTGATTTTTACTTCACTAGCCTCTCTCTTGGACTAAACTGACCTCAAACTATAGCATGGAGTTATATTCATTGATCTCCTGGTGAATGCTCACCAAATGATCAGGAATTAGGTCATGGCTTAGGACAGCTTGTAACTCCAAGTAGGAAACATTTGCTGGAAGGGCAAGTGTCTTGTGTCTGTGTATGGCCAGATGCTCCTGTGAAATAAGTAAGTGGGGAGATGAGCCGCGGGCTGGACCAAATCCTTAATAGCACCATAAAACCTCTCCTGTTTGGTAGCAACACCACCTGATTGTTGAAGTCATAAAGGATGGAAGACCATCTCATGCAAGGTAGCTATGTGGTCCTCATGTACTTGGAGCATATTTTTGAGCATAATACACACGTTAGCATATGGAGTCTCACAAATTTCCTTCCTAAGGAAGGAAGAACATTTTTTCCCTTTTTAAACTGAAGTGTAAGTGTTAGGCGATGTGTCTCATTTCCCACCAAAAGTCTAGCTGAGCAAGGAATTAGTCATTTACTTTCCAAATATCTAGCTGGTTACACCGTCTAGTGACCAAACCATCTTTGCCCACAGTCAAGCAAATAATGATTCAGACGAGTGGGAATGTGCTCTCCAGCAACCAGACCAAAGGGACTCCGTCCGTGAGGTGGCAGCTGAAACTGTCCGACTGATTTCCCATCAACTATTAGAAGATTAAGAAATAGTTGAAATTCAGCCAGCAAGTTAAAAAGTGCCAGGGACTTTATTTCACTGACATTTGCCGAGGCAACCGTTCTGTATTCCCTTCTGTTACCCAGCTAGAGACACTGACATGAAAATAACAGGTTTGTGCTTCGGTAGGTTTGGCGTCTCCCGCTGTCTACCCCCGAGTCACTCTTCTGTACCGGCAGGGAGCAGGCAGTGGTAGGTCTCCAGCCTTCCTCTTGTCTTCTTCCAGGGTAATATATATGCCACATAGCTGAAGGGCAGACTCCAGCTTTATAGAGTGATAACTGCAAACATGTAACTTACCTAAGCTCTTTCATGCTATTTGATAAAAGAGCAATTTATGTCTTTCCTGCTTGTAGCTAAAAATAACAGTAAAGAAGTGTAGAGCGTTGTTAGTCCTGGGTGGTGCACTAATTAGTTCTTTGCTAACTCTGCTTTATTGCTGGCAATGATTATTGTCAAGTAATTACAGGGTTCCTATGAATCTGGCTTCCATTCGCTCTGTGGTCTAACAAGGGTAAGGAAATGAGAAGTGTCAGTACTGTGGATACCCAGTGTTATTTCTGCCATAGCAGAATTTTGTATTATAGGGAACAGTTACTTTGTACAATGGTTTTAATAGCTGGAAACAGACCTAGGTGAGCTGCAGAATGGAAAACCAGTATTTTCACTACATTGAAAGTCTGTTCCCTACTTGAAAGAGCACATAAAACCCCCACAGCCTTCTATAAAAAATGTATGGAAAGGAAACTAGAGACTTCAGCCAAAATGCTAAAAATAATAACTATACCAACACAGCCAAGTTGTCTGTTCCTTCCTCCCTCCAGTATGAACGAATAAATGTTTATGCACAGCTATCTTGTAGGAATTGCTTTAACCTTATTTCTGCATGTTGCTCTGTAGCTGTACGGACTGCAGCTTTCATTGCAGAGGGGAGTGAACAAAAAAAAAATCCCATGGCTTGTCTGCAGAAAAATCCTGGAAGTATTTTAGTTCAGATATTCAAAATATTTCAGTTCATTGGTAAAACTGTTTGCTCTGTAATCTTCCCATTGCACTTTCGAAGTGCATTTAGATGTGTATGTGCCAAAGTGTATAGAAAATGTCTGCAGCTGCCTAGTAGTAGAAGGCAGGATCAGGTGAATCAGAATCAAAGGTGCTTGAGGAAGCAAATGAGCGTTAAATACTTCAAACATCTTCAAAGATCTGCACCCTACCTAACAGTTAGGAAATTTAAATATCCTTAGGATTTGGGCCTTTGAGTTCACCACTTTGATATTGAAAGTTACCTGTTTCAATTCAGTAAAATTTAAAAAAATTTCCATCATGTGAGGGATAATGGAAACTGTCTGAACAGCTGTCTGAACTGTAGCTCCACTGCTGTTGTAAAAAAGAACCTTTAATTTGACTTTCCCACATTTAGTGCTGGTTTTGTGTTGGAGAGAAGTGTTTGGAAGGCACTTTTGTAAAAATGGGTGCCTTTGTAAAGACAGAGTGAAGAAATATTTTCTTTTTTTAGTAACCAAATAATTGTTTCCCTTAATCTCTTTGTTTTTCTCGTGACTCTATAAAGATCAGCATACAGCCATGTAATTAGTGGCTCTGGACTAGATCACACTGAAACACACACTAGTGTGACTCAGTTGTTTTTACATCACTGCACAGTCAAAGCAAAAGGGTAAAATTTAGTTCACAATAACATCTTTATGTAAAGCATATGCTATTTCTTCAATCACTGAAATAATTTTTAAAAGTAGTAGAACCATTGAACAATGAAGGTCGTCTGGTCCAACCCCTGCTCATGGCAGAGCTAGCTTATAACATCACATCTGGCACTGGCATAGGACCAATCTAGCTCAAAAAAGGAAGATGGACCAGGTTCAGAATATCTAGTTAAAGAAAGTAATATTTGTGCTTACTATTAATTTACTGATTTTTCATTTCTTCATACGGTCACAAGAAGGCATCCTGGCAGCTCTTAGTAATATTCTTCTACTAAATAGCAGCTTGAAAAAAGCATTCAACAGATATGGGTGTTTGAAGTTAAATCTTTTAAGAAATAATAATAATAAAGTAGATATCCACAAATTATGTTAAGCTTCATTTTATTTTTCACTACAGTCTTGAGGCATGATGAAATATGTTTATAATGTTGATATACTTCAATGATAATAATTATGATATGGTTGTGAATCAGAAAAAAGTTATCTGGGTTTGTAGGTATGGCTCTTGCCTGTACTTTCAGGATAATGCCAGCCCTCCTGTTACTGGATTGTATGTAGATGACAAATCCTTCCAGACTGTGGGAACAAGTGGCATTCTGCTGTTTGAGGCTTAGTTTTTTTCAGAAGAAATACACAGGACATCTTTCTCAATAGGCCCTTTCATGGAAAGAGCTAATGAGGAAACAGTGGGATCTAAAGGCAGATCTGCTTGTAGCGTTAACCAGCTGACAACAGCAGATAATACTGATAACACCAGGTGGGAGCTCAGCACTGTGCATTGCATTTACTGTGCACAAGCCGTGCATTCGGACCTCTGTCTTGAATATTTGAGCTCCTCTGTATGTGCTGTATCTTATGAATGTTTCTTGCACTACAAATTACTCATCTCACACAGAACTCCAAAAGAAAGTGCTTTAATCTTACTTTACGATAAACAAGCACTGAGAAGTCTTTTTTTATTAATACATCAAAGCATTATCTCCAAGGGGAGTTAGTTTCGTATTAATGTTCAGTGTTTAATATAAATTCACAGCATGAAGACCACCTCGGATGGGTAGAGATTCTCTGATGTATATCTGATTGCCCACATGTAATTTGAACATCTACAGCACATGAAGGGTATAATCAAGGAATAATTAGTATGTTGATAAGGCATTACGTTTTGTTCTACTTATCTGCATAATTCAGAGAGAAAGTTTACAATGACAACATCTATCTTTTGGGGTATTGTTTACATTTTCACTGAAATTATAACATGAAGCATTCTCCTGCATTCCATACTGTCTTTCATCTGACGAGCTCTAATTACTGTCTGACCAATTAACTTCTGTACCGCACACATGCAAGCCACGTTAGGTATTGTGGAAAAACCAAGCAAGGCATTGAAGTCTGAAACTTGACCTCTGGTTTAGGGCACTGAGCTTGAAAACTCTGACTTCCAGAGTCATTAAATCTCTGTCTTGAAC
Source organism: Ibycter americanus (assembly GCA_035590275.1). Classification (NCBI taxonomy): domain Eukaryota; kingdom Metazoa; phylum Chordata; class Aves; order Falconiformes; family Falconidae; genus Ibycter; species Ibycter americanus. Next base: position 24,784,560 of record JAVJGI010000014.1, on the reverse strand, counting down.
TAGAGTTACGAGTACCAATGAGAGCTGAAACTAATGCTCAGACCAGCACCACATCCTCTTGGGAGCCCTCTGAATGTCAGGCCACTCCAGAGACCTTGTGCATCTTGTATGCTGCTTGAATTCAAGCTGTCTGCAAATTTCACCTAGCCTTGCAAGAGATGATGTTTTTCAAAACCTTGCAATGACAGAGGGTAGCTGCAAGCCGCATGTAGTGGGGTCCATCTGCTGCATCCAAATTCAAACCAGATCTCAAGGGCACAGTACGAGCCAAAACACCTTGTGCAGTTTACGTGCACTGAAGAAACATAACTTGTGTACAGACTGAAGAATCTACTGCTCCTGTAATTAAAGTATTAGCAATCTAATCAAAGAGTTAGTCCAGGTACAAAGATAATAACACTTTTAATTCCAGATATAAAGCTTCCAGTAGTGGTACAGGTGGAATTGATACATATATACTTCCTATCAGCTACTTCTCTCCCTGGTGTTATACTTACCCTTCCTATGATTCTCTGGGTCCTAAAATCCGAAAATCAATGGTTGTAGTCTTCCTCAAGAAGAAAAGGGGTGTAGAGGAGCTTACAGTAAGTCTTCACCTGAAATACTCCACTAGAAGTTAGGATGTTGCTGGTGGAGGTATTTTCCTCCTCACTGTTGGGCTATTGGGCTAGTTTGGAGTTATTTTTACACATTTCCTGAAATAGTCACAGAATCACAGAATGGTTGAGGTAGGAAGGAACATCTGGAGGTCTGCTTGTCCAACCCACCTGCTCAAGCAAGACCACCTAGAGCTGGCTGCCTGGGACCATGTTTAGAGGGCTTTTGAATATCTCCAAGGATGAAGGCTTCACCACCTCCCTGAACAACATGTACCAGTGCTCAGTCACCCTCACAGTTAAAAAGTGTTTCCTTTGAACACTGCTGTTCAGGCAGAGCCTCCTATGTTTCACTGTGTGCCCATCACCTGTCACTGGGCACGACTGAGAAGACCCTGGCTCTGTCTTCCTTGCACCCTCCCTTCAGTTTTTTATACGCATAGATGATATTCTTCCAGGGCTTCTTTTCCCCAGGCTGAACAGTCCCAGCTCTTTCAGCCTCTCCTCATCTGTCAGATGCTCCAGTCCCTCAGTCATCTTTGTAGCCCTGTGCTGGACTCACACCAGTAAATCTGTATCTTCCTTTTACTGGGGAGCCCAGAACTGGACCCAGCACACCAGATGTGGCCTCACCAGTGCTGAGAAGAGGGGAAGGATCACCTCTCCTGACCTGCTGACAACACTCCTCCTAATGCAGCGCAGCATGCTGTCTGCCTTCCTTGCCAGGAGGGCACGTTACTGCCTCATGTTCAAGTTGGTGTCCACCAGACCCCCAGGTCCTTTTCTGCAAAGCTGCTTTGCAGCTTGTGGGCCACTTATTTGCTCTTTCACTCTTCAAAAATAGTGGTCCAATAGAAGCTATATAACATGAATATGTTAAATGAATATATAGCATGAACACGTTAAATGAGTATATAGCATGAACATATAATATGAATAGGTATATCAACCTATGATGTTTCAATGACTGCTTATTAACAATACCTGTTAGATATGGAACAGTCAATGGTACAACATAAAAATCACTATATAGCACATCTTGGTGGCAATAGAGCATACACTGAAAAATTTTCTAAATGCCAGTTGGGCTCAACATTTCCCTTTTCAATATGAGCTCAGCAGCTATTTTGGTCTTCAGGCCACTGTTTGGTCCATAATACATAGAAGTTTAGATGCTGCCTAGATCTCTTAATTTGGGAACTCAAAGGCAGAAACTTATAAAATGAGTCTGTTTTCAAAATTTGGCCCATAGTGACTATGAGTCACTAGAAGTTTCGGAATAGATCCCAAGGGATGGGATTGTTATCCCTTTCTCTACCTATTTGATAATGTTCCTTCCACATTAAAAATACAATATAATTTATATTAGAGCCCTTAAAGACTCACATTTTCCAGACATTTACCCGAACACATTTTTCAGTGGACATGCAGTGCTCACAGATCAAAGCTCTGTTAATTCTCAAGTCAGTGGTGCTCAGCTTTTGAATGGCAGGCTAAATAGGTGGGAAGGGCAGCATGGTACTGAAGAATGGGTGGGTGGTACTCAGTCCTCAGAGTCTGTGCTGAGCCGAGACTCATGGAGGCTGTCGGAAGGCAAGAAAAGGGATATAAATCCTAATGGGGAAGGGGGAGGATGTGGAGGAAACCAAGCTTTTAATCACTTCTGCCCATTAGCAATACCAGAGTATTTTTCCTAAGACTAAAGGGGGGAGAGCCTGGTGTCCTTGTCAGCTCCCTATATATATATATATATATATATATATATAAAATTTGAATTTTATCTATGTCATAAATCCCGTTAGTAGTTTCAGCTGGATAAAGTATTCTTGTTTCTTGTCATAAACTGCTGCAGCGTTCTTTTATGCAGCTGCCACATTTCATCCTAATGCAGCTGCATTTCACCCAGGGATGAAGTGATCCCTATATATAACTTTCGCATCACTTTTTATAACCATTTAAAGTGCTTCAAGATGAGATGTGGGATGCAAGCTATTGTTTTATTAGTGTCATCACAAAGTGCTGCATTGTACAAATCAATTGTAAGCTAAGAAGAAAAGTGGTTTCGAAGTGATACTTGAAGATAGGGAGAGAATTTTGGGGTTAGGAGGGATATAAAATCCTGAATCAGGAACTTAAAAGGAAGATGGCAAAAAAAGGAAACAAACTAACATGGAGTAAGGTTGTATAAACTGAGTGGACATGTGGGACAGCAGGTAGGAAAGATGTCAGAGAAATGAATGACAGAGAGTTAGTTTTAAGTGGCTTCGGAGTGGAAGACATGGAAAGAAGAGGAGAAAGGGAAACCAGTAGTAAATAGAAAGGATCATGATGATAAACAGCAACCAAAGACCTTGAGAGGACACTCAAAGGAAGACCTGAATCTCTTGGTTTTATCACATAGCAAAGCCATATAACACAGATATGACTTCTCAGCATCAGTTGGCACTATTAAACGTCGTTGCTGTGCTATTAAGATTATGTCTGAGGCTGTTGAATGTTAAGACAACTTGGTGTCCAGATCTCATTGCATTCTCATGTTAAGGTGCCTGATTGTGCTGAACACCCTGTACTTCAGCAGAGGGAGTTACTTAGACATCCGCATAATGGGATAATTCCCTGGGGAACTGATTTTATGCTAAAGACTCTCAAGGGCAGTAATGGCTGCCTCGAAGGGTCGCCAGTTACCCTGAATCAGGAGTCCCTCAGGTTATTTCTTGCTCCTGATGGCTTTATGTGTCCCTGTGTCCCTGCTGACTTATGCTGGCTGCTTCAGTGGCCCCCGTGAGTCACCTCTCAGCTTAAAGAGCTTGGGGAGTGTAGCATGTTGTACAAAGGTCTCTCCTACACTGCAGACTGCTGGTGTTGTCCCTGCTGTTGCAATGCTATTTGCATAGCTGCCTGCCTGTTATTAGCATGAGGGAAATAATTGTGTTTTATACCTGGCTCTGGTGACGTGCAGATGTGAAAAACAATTAATACAGACACTGATCCCAGACCTGTAAAGTTTCACGCCTGATGAACCTGCTATGAATCTCAGGCCTACCAGTTTTACCAGTATCCCATTAATTTTGGAAAGGAATTCAGCATAATGCTTTCACCCAAAGGGGACTTAGGTTCCTAACTTCTTTCAGGAATAACACACCTTTCTTCTTGGGACATGCAGCCTTACTCAAGATAAAAGGCTGACGAGAAGTCTCCCAGCTGGGCTGTGCAGAATTTGGTTGTAGCAGGGAACAAAACAATTGTCGTAGTGGTTGAAAGAAACATTTTATATAGTTCCAGACTGTGTCTGAGCAACAGAAATGTCAGTAGCTCAGGAGGAAAAGCTATATAAGGAATCATCTAACCAGGAAAAAATAATCTCATAACACTGTCTTTGATTTCATTTATTCCATTGTGGAGAATCCTTTTCCAAATTTGTGGTGGCAGCAGTGAGTAGTCGAGACAAGACTCCAGCTCAGTTTTGAGCCCACTCATCTCCTGACCCTGGTATCCTTTGACTATGAATTTTATAGATTGTATTTTAAAAAAATACTTTATCAGTTCAGATTGCCTTCTTTCTTTTTCATTCCTCCCTTTTCATTAATCTCCCTGTCCTTGTGCTGCAAGGTAGAGTGAATAGAAGTTCCCAATTTCCTTTTTTGTATTAACCCTGATTTTGTACCCTTTTATCATAACCCTTCCTTATTCATCTGCTCTCCAAAGTAAACAGTCCCAATCTTTTAATCTCTCAGCATATGAGATTTTTTTTCATGTCCATAAATAGTCATACTTCTCACTTTCAGCCTTTCCAAGAAGTCAGAGCATGAATGGACATCATCTGGCTATTATTCACCAAGTGTAAAGAATTACACATAAAGAAACTACTCTTGAGCTTGAAAGGATCTTTTTCTGTTGACATTTGAATTATATTCAGCCACAGTAGTTCAAAAGGTCCATATTTTATTGTATTATTACTAGTACTACAATATTCTGCAAAAGCTTAAGGTCTATTAAAATAACACTTTGACAGCTTTATTTGTTCCTTGCTTGCAAAACATAACCTTGCCTCTAATAGTAATTATATGGCATGATATAAAATAATTCCAAATGAAATTCCACTTTTGAAAACCTTATTATCAGGATTTATTGAAGAGTACGTATCATAGTGTAGTAAAATCATATAAATTCATTGTATGCTTACATTTTATGTTATGATATATTTGTACTATAAATGGTAATTTTACGGGTGCATGGTGCAATTACCTTTGTGTTATTATTGGAATTCTGCTGGAAAAGTCCTACAGAGTGGAAGGGAATGGGATAAGCCATTAGACCTCTACGTGAAAGCATTCCCTCAAATGGATTTCTCAGGAAATCATGCTAAAAGCCTAAATAATTTCAGAGACACCAACATCCTTTGCACAAAAATTTATGCCATCCTACAAATAAAACTTTAGAATTTTCCCTTTTAATGAATTCTGGTGGGTACAATACAACATGAAAAGTTACAGTAAATTGAATCTGTCTTTATTAAATTCCATGGGACTTCTTCCTTAGGGAATATGAAAGGTGTTGTATTTTTCCATGATCAACACCAACCTGCCAGCAGTAGATAAGCAAGATGATAATCTAGTAGTTAAGGTATTAACCTACTCCTTGCAAGCTATAGATGTGAGCCTCTGTTTTGCTGTGAATTTCCTATGTGACCTTGGAAAGTCATCTTTTCTCATATTTACAAATATTTTCCTGTTCTTTAGAATGTAGCACCTTTACCCTACTGTAATCTAATTTCTTAGTTCAGAAGTAGTTTTGCAAATGCCATTCAATGGAAACCTACCAGCCTTTAGTGTTACATGGTAGCTGAGTGACAATGGAGTGGTGGGTTTAGGTATCAAACATTTGGGATTTGATTTGTCCAGACCAGATTTCTAAGGGTATTAGTAACTGATGAGTGACATAGCTATATTTTTTATGGGTAGTTAAAGGAGTCAGGCACCTAATTCCCACCAACCTTATGTCTAACCTGCTTATATACTTCTGAAGTGCTTTAAATTCCCATCTGTAAAATAAGAATAAAAGTTACACAGGGAAGTATCCTAAAGACTGTGAGATATAAGGGCGGGAGAGTAATGGTGGACATTGAAGTATCTCAGACTGGGCTGCAAGAAGAAGCAGAAACACACTAGATCTGTTCTCATACAGCTTCAGCCTGAACTGAACTTTCCTACAGATCCCATCTGCCCTCATGAGTGCTCTTCTGGGAAGACATCAGGGTGGTGACATGGCTTGCTGGTGACATGACGGGTATATGGGGCACAAGTGATGCATCAAGACCAGCGAGGCAAGGCTGAAGCTCTCCAACACAGTGTCTGTAGCTGCCCTGAGCATGCCTCAGGCGTAAGACATGATCAATATTTCCTCCCCAGGGCTAGTCTCTGGTTTACCTTTCAGACAGGTCTGCAGCAGCTCCTGAGAGTTAAAAGGGGTTATTAAACCCAGGGCTGACCTGAGCCTCCAAACTGACTCTAAAATGCCAGGTTGATGTTGTTCTGGAAGATGCAGTACGAACTCTGTCATCCCAGCAGTTTTACTGCTCTTGAAGGAGGACCTCCTCTTGAAGACAAGGACCAAAAGTTAATGTAAAGCATAGCACCAGATTAACTACCTGCAAACCCTCTGAACTGTAATGACACCATTACTCTACTCCAAAACAACACTCACAAGAGTGAGACCTCTTCTACTTAACATACCTGCTTGGGATGGCCACTGGAGCTCACTGGCTGCACAGTAAAATGCACTCCTTTCCAATGACTTGATTAATCATTTTCTCTAACACTCCCAGATATTTTATCTTAAGTCCAGTAAATTAGATTTAAGTGGTGAGGAATTTAGGGGGAATAAAAAAGTGAGCATAAACAGTTACAGACAAATGAGTAATAACATTTATCACATAAAGTTGACATGAACACAATAGATGAGATAATTATGTACCTCATTTATTCTGGTTGCTGTTTCTTTCACTGTGTTGTGCAAAGGAATATCTGAATCTTAAATAAAAAATATAGTTTAAAAAAAAAGGAAAACACCAAAATAGAAGATAGAAGAGACAGAGGGAGAGTGGCAGAAAGGCAGAAACAAGATCAAATGCTGATGTCTAGGCAGGAAAAGGGAAAGAACTGCAGTATCTAGGTCTTAGCACCAGTATTCGTGGACAGTGATAAGGTCCCAAACTAGAAAATTAATTTACTTATATGATTTTCTCTTGACAGGTCAATTTTCTCCAAACTTTTTAGACAGTTCTGCATTCTTTCATGTGAGGAAGGACTGTCCCATTGATTGACTGTCCCAGTGATTTGGTTTTCTTGGGCTTGTTAAAAGGCAGCTAATGTGGACTAACCAGGACCCTTAGAGGATCTGGGTCAGCATGCTAACCCAACATTTGGAGGGTTAGTTTTCTGCCAGTTTAGAGGGTTGAACTAGAGCTCTGAAGGGTTGTCCAGGAACTGGTGTGGCACAAAGGGAAGCAGTAGAAGGAGCCAGCTGGCATGGGGTAGGTGGGGCAGGATGTCCCCTTTGGTGGCAGCTGGCTGCTAGAGTCTTCTCGTGTTGGGAACCATCAAAGTAGTTTGTGAAGAAAGTGTTGGAAGAGAGAGAAAGACTGCAAGCAACTGTCTCCGTTTCAGCCCCAGAATAGCCAGAGCACCCACGTGGTCTGTGGGAGAAAAGCTCAAACCTGCTTAACGATAGAGATGGACTCAAAGCCAGGTCCCAGCTGTGCTCTGAACACCTGTCATGTTTCCTGGGGTGAACCTCTCTCTCCTTATTTCGCTCTACTTACATCCTAAATAAATAAAAAACCAGATCAAAGATGGCTTGGCTGATCAAAGAGGTGCATGACAAGTTTTTAAGTCACTGCTTGCATATGGCCACTGAAAGGTTTTGGTGAAGCAGGGGCAACTTCTGGGGGGCCCCTGGGGTGAGATGCAAGGAAGGTCAGCAGCAGTGATTGTGCATAGGGGACTTTAGACTTACCTCCTGGGAAGAGCTGGTAGATGAGGGGGCTATGGAGGTCATGAGAAGATCATCACCCTGATCTCCTCAGAAATGTGGCTAGAGGGCTTTTGCATGCATGGATCTCAATTATCATAGAGCCATATAATGGTTTGGCTTGGAAGGGACCTTAAAGATCATCTAGTTCCACCCTCCTGCCATGGGCAGGACACCTTCTTCTAGACCAGATCGCTCTGACCTGGCCTTGTACACATCCAGGGATGGGGCATCCACAATTTCTTTGGGCAACCTGTTCCACTGCCTCACCACCCTCACAAAGCCATTCCCCTTTGTCATATCCCTATATGCCCTTGTAAAAAGTCCCTCTCCAGCTTTCCTGTAGGCCCCCTTTAGGTACTGGAAGGCTTTTCTAAGGTGTCCCCAGAGCCTTCTCTTCTCCAGGCCGAGTAACCCCAGCTCCCTCGCCTGTCTTCATAGGAGAGGTGCTCCAGCCCTCTGATCATCTTTGTGGCCCTCATCTGCATTTGCTCTAATAGGTTCATGTCCTTCTTCTGTTGGGGGCCCTGGAGCTGAACGCAGTGCTCCAGATGTAACTCAAATTACAACTCGCTACTGGTAGAAAAGTGAAATGAAAGAGAGGAATTTTTTTCCTGTCAAGCTTCAAGTAAAAACTGGGAAAAAACCCTGAGAATTCAAGTACTGTGAGACATACTGATGCTTGTCAATATTTTTGACTGAATTATTATCTGGCCTTAATGATTGTCATTGAATTATCCCTGACCTTTTTTCTGTCAGCAGTGCAGGGCATTGGTGCATAAGGACAAACCCCCCATCAGGCACGCTGGGGTGAGCAGCCTTTTGGTCATGCCAAGGGAGATGCTGCTTGTGCGTTGGTGGTGGCTCACAAGCTTCTGGGAGGAGCTGTGGCTCCTGCCAGCCTCAAACAGAAGACTATGAGCTGTGTCCTCTCTAAAATCATTCTGCTTGGCATGACAGCCCTTCTCTGTGCTGTTGACAAGCTGCCTTGGAGCCACTTGTGAATACATGTAGTTTTCCAGGTCCTTCAGGGTTTCACCAAGACCGTGCAGGTGCTGAAGGCTGGTTCAGACCCCTGCATTAGCCTGGGCATGGGAACAGAGCTGGACCAATGCTGCCAAAAGTAATTTCTGCAACGCTTCATTGACAGCTTCAGTGTAGTCTTTTTGATGCTGTACTCACCCCTTCTCAAAGAAGTCTTCATTGATGTTTAACCAGCAAGTAACAAAAAGCAAATATTAGAGTATGTGCACAGAAAGAGAAGGATGAACTGAGCATCTCAAATTATGTTTTAAGCATTACAATATCCAGAAATGAAAGCATTTGTATTGCATTCTGAACTACAACTTGGATTACGTGCCCAGAGCAAGATAATAGAAATCGCCTTTGGTGTCTGCTGAGGAGTAAATCCTTGGTTGTGCCTTTTCACCTAAACTGTAGGAGCGGCCAAGCGGGGAACAGGTGCCTTTAGCCAGTGGAAATACACTTGTATGAGCAAAGTCATATATTTGCCTGGGCCAGCAGCACATTGCACTGCTCCCCTTCTGCTGTGCTCTAAATAAGACCAGAAAGGAAAGAGAGGTATGGGATATGCACTGGGCACTGATACATGTCCAAGACCCAGTATCCTGTAAGCTGACAGCAAATCTTATTCAAGGCTGAATCTGGCTGTTTGAGGTGATCATTCAGAAAATGAGAATACTGCCCATAGATGCTTCCATGGAAGAGATAGAATGGAAGTTTTGAAGGCAGATGTTAATCAGTCAATCATTTTTGACTGGTCGCAGTGTGTTACAAACAGCCTCATACAAAAAAAACCTCAAACCCAAAACCCCCCAAAAAGGTGAGTTTTACTTCCTTGGGTACTCCCTGCAATTATTCACTCATTGCAACCTGAGATTTTTTAGATCTCACTTTGGCTGCAGGAAGATTCCTCAGCGAACTCCTCTGAGCAGCCAACTGCAAAAAACATTGAAATATGATAAGCGTCTAAGAGCATTAAATGGTAGCATTCTCCATCACCCACAGCCTCTGTTAGTTGTGCTTCCAGGCCAGATAAAGCTAGAATGTACGTACAGCTGTTCTGAGTTGTAAAATACATATTGAAATGGGATTGATTCATCTGTGTTTCATGAGATTGAATTAAGCAAAATAAAAAAGTATAAAGACTTGTCTTTTTTCCAAGGATTTAATAAAAATAGGCAGTCTCACTGGAACATAATAGAGATGTGCTTTCAGCACACAGATGTGCAATAGTGAGAGCCACATTTTATGTAAGCTGCTCATTCTTTTGTGCAGCGTTAAGAACTGAATGTACTTTCATACTCCTTTTTTTGGCCTCGACATGAACTAATGTCAAAGCAAATGAAGACCTGTTGGTAAATTCTTTTCAGCACTGCTAATGATCGCAGCCATTGCAGAGCCATTACTGGCTGTCTAATCATCTTTGGAAATCCGACTTTTGATACATAGGCCTTGTGTTCTGAATTTTGATTTCTGCAACAAAATTTGCTGGTGTGACTCAGCATTTAGAGATCAGAAAGGTGTGTGGGTCACATACTGCAGAGTATATTCAAAGCAAGTTTTATGGTGAGCTTCAGTGGGTGAAGTCATTAAGGGTTATGAGTGACTTGAGCAGAATTACATGGGGAAGAATTCATGCCAGCATCTCCTATCTATAAAAATGTATTTTAGTAGAAAACAGATTTACAACTGGAATTTTTTTTGCATGCAAGTCAGAACAAGCAGAAGAGGAACTGAGTCTGATTTTCTTTTTCCAGTTCCATTCCTTGCATTATATTTAGGGGTTTGTGTTATTGCTGCCTAGATTTTAACAACCACAAATGTGCCAGAACCCTTGACTGGTTCATTCACGTTGAATAATAAGCAAAATAAAGTGTCTACTTTCTTCAGCACCTGCACAGTCTATTCCTTTGTGTTTTGCAAATGTAAGAGGTGCAGGTATGTGTTTTGCCTGTGGTCTTGTAAACTGGAACTGTTCATGTGGTAGATCCTGATCTGGATCTGGGCAGCAAGGACACGTTGCCCAGGTCTCCCCAGAAACCCACATTTATCTGGGCGAGCCTCTGTGTTCAGTTGTGCCTCCAGCTGCTGTGGGAGCAGCTGCACATGCAGGCAGTGCGGGTGCTGGGCAGAGCCGGACCTGGCACGCTGCTTTCCCTAAAATGAACCCACGGATCTTGGTAAAAATCGAGGTACCCCACTGTCAGCATGCATCAGTCATCTCAGAGGCTGGGTGCATAACCATGTGTGACTGCTGGAGTGCACAAAGTCTGTTTCACTGGAGACACTTCAAAATTTATCCTCTGTTTTTGTGTAGCTGGCATGTATTTACTGCCGCTTTAGTAACTGCACGGTGTGGCTCTGGCTCTCCTGTGCAAAAAGCTTTTCGGTCTTAGGTATTCCACCTCTTGAATATGATTTTCTCCCATTCCCTCATGCTTACCTATCCCTACTGTCATCTCCAGAATAAGGACCGTCTATTGTCTTGTCCAGCTGATGATTCCCTCACCTCTTTCAAAGCAGTAGGACACTTCTTACCCAGTGAAAGTTGTTTGAAAGGGGAAACCTAGTCCAGCATCAGCTGTGTCTGTACTTCTAAATAGTGGAGAGTCAGAGACAAGATGACACAGACTGATACCTCTCCTCACTACTTAGTACTAGCCTTCTCAAGAAAATATTTCTCTTGATAGATAACTGAAACAGTTCAAAACAGGCCTGGAAGTGGATTAAAATTAACGAGTGAGAGGTCTGGGGTCCAGTGTTTGAAGCTACTGCCTGTATCTATTTTATTTAGCTGCACAGGCATAACTGTAGCTGTTTATTCTCCCTTTGTTAGCAGCCACAAGAGAAAAGCACTGTCAGTAGTTGATTTATCCCACCTATTGTAGACACTACTTTAAGGTGAAATGAATCACCCTTTAGAAGTAACTGGTAACTGTCTCTCTTGACTATGTATCTTAATGGAGTTCCAATGGCTAAAGGTGGGAAGACACATCCTACCTGTGCACTTGTCCTTTCCGTTACGTGAGACCTGCACTGAGGTTTTCCTGGCAGAGATTTCAGCGGCTTTCACATGGAATTTTTCTCCGCAAGAAGAGTCACAGCCAGAGAAAACAGAGTGTATGCTCCATGTCACCCCATTTCCACCCCACTTCATGTTCACATCTTCCCAACAGCCTACCCTTGGGGGAGGATAGGACACAGGACCACAGACCTGGCTGAGCAACCCCTCCTGCTGTGGGGAGATGATAAACACTTCATCCTGGTCACCAGGCAGCTATGCAAACCCCAGGGTTCTGTGGAAGCAGGTGGATTTCTTTGAGGGTCCCTATTTTAATTTTCTGGTGCTATAAAGAAATACTTCAGAGTGATGACAGTACTTTTAAGCAACAAACAGCTATTACCAAGTCTCTTTGTTATTTCCTTGTAATTAAAAGAACTTCTAATGTGAAATAACAAAGTCTGAACTTTTTTCTCTTTTCTTTCTTCTCAGAAATCGAAGCAAAGGAAGCGTGTGACTGGTTACGTGCAGCTGGATTTCCCCAATATGCTCAGTTCTATGAGGGTAAGTAGTTTTTTCTTCTCTTTGTGCAGTACTGAAAGTGCACTGGGCCCTTGCCAGGAGAGCTTGCAGACGGCCAGCTCTACATTTGACTGAGTTATGGCCATGGCTGGCTGCTTCACAAAGCCTCAGCTGCTGGAGTCATACCAGTGCCTAAAGAAAAGTAAGATTCTTGCCCTCATAGCCATGGGAAGAAAGAAAAAGAGGAACACAGTTTGTGTAAACCTCAAAGGTTAAAAAAAACAAGTACAAAAAATCCAAATACATAGGTCTCTCTTTATTTTAAACTTCCTGAACTGCATCTAAAATAAGATTGAAAACACTGAAAGTTAATGAAAATTTCAATCTTACTGAAAATAAGACTGAAAACTCTGCAAAGCTACCAAAAGGAAATAATCTGAGCTGCATTTTACATTTGCAAAGACAGAAAAGCATTGTTGCTAACTCAAAGCAAATGGCTGTGTCCCCTTCCTAGCTGTGCAGTTCGTGCCCAGGGAAGCGGTGTCCCCGAGGTAGGGCGAGTGGTTGCACTGCTGCTGCCTCCGGGAGCAGTTTGGCGACTGGGATTGGGTTTTTCCTGCTCTCCCTAGCTCAGTGCTGAGAAGGAAACTGAAGCTGATGCAGCTGATCCTCATTTTCCCCAAACTGCTTATTCTCTGTGCCAGAGACACAGAGCCAGCTCAGGCCCACTCGGGCTTATTAGCCGAAGTGCAGCTCTGCCAAATGCCGCTGGATACCTTCCAGGGTCAGCTTGGGTCTGGAGGCAGCACGGCTCCATGCATGGAATGATGGCCAAGAAACCTCACGGGTCAGAGCCAGCTCTGCAGAGAGCCAGCTTGGACAGTGTCTATCCCCTCTTGTGGGGCTGGGGGTGGTGGGAACATGGTGCTGAGGACACCTCCATGGCTTCTGATGGCCAGCTGAGGTATCTCAAGGCTCAGGTGCTGGGTCCTGGGTCCTGATGGTGCCCAGTGACTAGGAGCACCATGCAGAGATGCCCAGGTGGCTCTGCGGGAGCCAGGCAGGCTCTGTTACACCCAGCAAAGAACGAATAAGCATGCCACACCGAAGCTGACATAGATGTGTGTCTATCACAGTCCCTGGGTGCCCAGTAATACTTTTGTGTCTGCCTTGTAATCACAGTAACTCAGATACCAACTTCCCCAGAGAGAGCCCGCTGCCTGAACTCAAAGGGATGTTCCCTCCAAAAAACAACCTGTGCTGGGCTCCCACAGTTCCCATACAGTCAATACGTGCTCTAGACAGTCTGTGTCTCTGAAAAAAGGTCCTTTTTACAGGCATCCATTATGTCAGTGTTAAGCACTAGTGTCTGAAAATGCTGGCTACAGTTCCTGTATCACAGCATCCTGCTGTGGTACCTAAGCATGGCAGAGCAATCTGGAGAGCAGCCACAGCACTGGAACCCATCCCACTGTTACAGAGCCCACTAATGTGTTGCAGCCATGTCACTTTTCATTACAAATGTCAGCTTCCAGCACACTAGTCTGGCTTTTTAGTTAATATTGGAGGTTATAATTCAGCTCATTTTTTTGTTTCTATTACTTGAGTAACCCTTTGTCTGAAATTGTTAATGGGAGCTGTATTAAAAGCAAAAAACACAGAATGTTTCTGTTCCATGGGAAAAGTCTGATGTGGTATAATAATAATGAGCAAATAACTGTGATGGGAATGGAGAACCTTGTTGCTCATGTGGATAAAGAAAGTGTGTTGGTAGTTCCCTGACCTCATTCATTTGTGCTAGGCACTAAAAAACCAGCTAAACAATTAAGTATCTTATTAAAGCCAAAATGAAATAATCTTGCTCTCTCTTTGGTGCACAGAGCGTTCAACTATACCTTTAACAGAAAAATAAATAAATAAAGTGACCGAAGGGGTCACAGATACAGCTGGAAGGGAACCAGAGCTGAGTGAAATTGGCCATACTAGGTTTCAGTAAGCAAGCACATGCAAAGCACTTTAGATGTAGACAATGTATTTTCATTTGACTAGCAAGCAGTCATCTTAATATTGTGTCTCCTTTTATAGACTCCCAGTTTCCTATTGACATTGCTGCAGTAAAGAAAGATCATGATTTTCTTGACAAGGACCTTGTAGAACCTCTTTGCAGGTAAATAACACCTAAAGTTTCTTTTCTGATAATTTAAAAACATGAGTTGATTTATTATTGCTAGCATAGCAGCAGAAGCAGCAGCAGAGATGTTTGCTTGTCCACATGATTTAAGCAATGATATCTATAACACTATCATTCTGAGTTCATTTCTCTTAAGGAAAATCCTGGAGTAGGACCCCCACTACACTTACATGATTTGACAAGACCCAAATCCATTTGGATTTGAAACACCTGCCTTTTAAGAAAGGTCTAGCAGTAGTAAAAGCAAACCCTGAATAAATGAGAGTCACATTTGAGTTGCACACGAATAACCCTTATGTCCAAGCACAACAGAAGAGATGAAACTTCATTGCACAGAATTCAGCGAGTACTTTCTCTGGCAGCTGACGTGGTGTTCATGCCGCTGTGATTCCCTTGGTACTCTGCTTTTGGCACCAGTAACAGAAGTGGGACCAGAACCCCACCGTACTACAGTTGCTACAACTAATCACTGGTTTGCCCCTCCCAGAGGGCTTGTGTTTGCTGTTTATCTAGTTTTTTATACTCTGCCTGTGATGAATATATCGTATTGCATTGCTCAAGTGCTGTCCCCCAGGACTCAAGAAGCAGCAATTCTGTGGCAGTTTTGCAAAACCACATTGCAGAGGCATTGTTCCCTTCTTCCTTCTCCTGTGCTCAGCTCAAGCTGGGTTCTGCTTCTCTCCTCTTCAGTAAGGACAAAAAGGCATCTGGCCCCTAACCAAGCAGGCTTTATTACATGTTATGGAAACTTTCACAACATCAACATCGAGATAATTGGACAAAACTCTGTTTCCCCTTCTGCAACTGTGCCTAATGTCATCAGAGAGTGTATGCTGTTCCACTGCATATAGTACTGTGCGTTGCAGGGATTAATGAGTCTGTGATGGGGTACTGCAGAGAGGGTTTCTGAGAATCATAGAAAACAGGGATGAAAAAGAGTTCATCTAGTCCATTTCTCCATCCTGGTCTATGCCCTCCTTCCTGGAGGATCCAGGCAATTCCTGGACGTAGCTGTCAGAATGCTTTCCCTGACTGCAACTGAGACCTGTTGCTTCTTATTTTGTCTATCATGGTTATGGAGAACAGAATCTTCTCTTTCTCTGTGTAACAGCCTTTGTGTCTTAAGATAAATCAGTAGGAAAGGCTTGGATCCTTCAGTGATTGCTCTCAAGGATGCCAGGGAGAAGAATAACTGTAGAGACTTGATCCACTGCTGTTCTCTACAGCTTGGTGGGAGGGATAGCTATGCCCATGCCTGAGAAACCTTTCCACGCATACGTGCATTCCCCTGCTTCAGTCTGGCATGGTGGAAGACATAGTTTGCTGTAGTTTAGGAACTGGAAATGAATAGTTGTAGGAGGTTGATATCTCTTCCTGTCTGCCCTTTCCCAGAAAGTTAGAGGACCATCCAAAAGTAGCAAGTATGATGTCTGTCCCTGTCCCTTTCTTGTGAGAGCAAACAGTGAGGTGCAGTCTTTGCATAGCTCTGTGACTCTCCCCAGTCTTCTCTGAAGTAATTGGCAATGGTAGTACTTTAATCATGGTCACCAGGCATCCAACACCTACACAGCTAAATGAGAACAGCACATCTCTTGCTCCCCTGACCTCTCTGTAGACTCACAGACCTACAATTACACTTGGTTGATACATTTATAAGGTTTTCTTTGTGAGCTGAACAGCTAGAGGCTGGGGGGGGGTGTTCTCTTTTGTTAAAAGATGAGATTTTGGAAAATAAACTAGCAGCTGGATAGATGTACTCATTTGACAAAATGCATCTAGATCAAGTGATACTGCTGAGACCTGTAGTACATAAGCACAGACAGAGATCTTTTCAAACTATTTTATTCAAATAATAATAAAAATAATAAAAAGGGTTTTGTGACTATCTAGTAACGTTTTCTGTAATGATTTTATTCAGAAGACAACACCTGTTGACTTCAATTTTTGTTGGGAGTTTTTAAACAGTTTAGATCTAAAAAAGGAATAACACCTCATATACTAGTCAGGTAGAAATACAAGTATTATGTACAGGTTATCTTTTCAGATTGCAGACATCTAATTTGCTGTAACTCAGCAGCTCCAAACCTTTAGCTGAGAGCGACCTGTAAAAAGCTGTGGTGTGAAATGTCAAGATTCAGGTTCATCAGAAGCAGCAAACAGTGTCAGCCACTGCCCCCAGTACCAGCTTTGTTACTGTGTTAGCTATCAAACCAGCGTCTTCCAAGTTTTCCAGTGTACTGGAAATCCTCATAGCCTGGCTGTTCACTGTGGCTGGTTTTCTACCCTTGCTTTGCTCTGTTGCGGCATTACTACAAGGTGCATGCCAGTGTATCATACGAGTGTCACAGGCTATGATGCACTTCCATGAAACAGAAAGCTAAAAAAAGTTGGTTATTATTTCTGTATGCACCAGTGCCCAGGCTGGGAGCCAAACTTCCATTCTTCAAACACCCAAAACTGCCCCCAAAGCTATGCATGACCAGCCCTTCACACTGACTCATAGTGCATTCTGCCTGTAGGACTAAACAAAATGGGTTTCTCATTTTTATTTGGAGGATAATTTTAAAGCTGGAATGCTGGAGTGGATAATCGTCTTGAACAGAGTTTTGGCTTTGAACAGTAATGGTTCTAGCATAAACACTGATTTTCTCTGCTCTTGTGGGTTGAAATCAGACTCTCAATCTCATTTTATAATCAGTTTTCTTATGGCATTGCAGTATACAAGACAACATGAGGCACAAATGCAGAGGAACCTTTTCTTATTTTAAGGTAGCTGGTAGTATTTTAGTCAGAAAGCCTAAGACTCCCTGTTGCAAAAGATTTCAGTGACCTTTTTCAGATATTCTAATACTCCTGCTGTTTACAATATCATTTAAAATTTGGCAGAGTAAAGACCAAATTTGAGGCCTTTGGGTTAGAGACGTATCTATCAAGAGACTCCACTCAGATTTTATTGAGTAATGAACAATAGAAAATTGCCATGCAATCTGCAGGCGAGCACTGTCAGCCTGCCAAAATAATAATTGGGCATGAAAATTTTATAGCTGGATCTCTGTGTCATTTCCAAAATAGCAGCAACCATCTCTGCTCTGGGAACTTTTGTGGCTGCTGTGATAAGAGGGTGAAAAGGAAAAGCCAAGCCATGTTGTACTTTTTGTATTCACGTAAATACAGTGACTAAGAGTATAAAGAACAAGTGTGTAACGGTCTGATACATAGGCCTCTAAACCAAGCTCTTAACATTTGAACTGTGCCAAGAAGCCAGCAGCCTTTTTTTCCATAGCTATTGTCTCTTGGATAGCTTGTAAACGACCCAAAGGTCGCTGTATATGGGATATCCTACCATTAGCATTTTGAAATGATGGTTGTATAGTCAGTATCGTCTGCTGAGTTACATTGCTCTAGGCGCTGTTAGGAGATAAGCCCATCTCTCCACATGCAGTATGGAAGCCCCTCCTCTGAAGTCAGTAGAATGGCTCCCATTGACCTCCAGGAGGGTTGACTCACCTCCTGGGAGCATGTAGCCTATAGGGTAACTCAGCTGCAGCCATGATAAAAAGTGATAGGACTGGAAAACAGTGTATTCTCTTCATGCACAAAACTAGTGGAGCAGGGACATGCCAGTGAAGGGTTCACACACCAGTCCTGACGGTACTGGGAGGACCCTTTTTCCGTGTTCAGACCTCATCATGAGGAGCTGGATGTCCTCCTCCCACAGCACCAGAAGCAGCCAGCTAGGGGCATGTATATGATGCACCTAAACTTGTATAGGAATAATGATAAAACAAAGAAATAGTGTTGTGTTTCCCTCAGAGGGGAGTTTACAGAACTATGTAATATGTTTGCCTGGTCACGCTCCATAAAAGAGGACATGTGCAGATCTGCTGATGTAGGAGACACTGCTGTCCATGCTAGCCCTCCCCATGGTGCCTCCTCCTGCATGACCGGTTGGTGCTCCTGGCTGCATTCCCCACCAGCTGCTTGGAAACAGCTGCAGAACAGGTCCAGGGGAATGCATGGAGTTCCAAGTCACTTTAAAGTGGTCTTCCTATTGTCTGGATGGCTCTTCAAGCAGGACAACAGGTCCCACACAAGGTTTTCCAGCTAGTCGGATCCTGCATTGCTGTAAGCTTGTATTTATTTGTGAACACTGCTTAGTGCTGTATAGGATGCGAAAGTCAAGAGATTTCTTGCTTCTGAAGAACTTAATGGTTAATAATTACAGCACTGGGCTCAGGATTCAGAGCCCTAAATACCTGTATCTATTGCCATCTTAGATCTCCTAAGATATCCCAGACTTCTCCATGGGCTGGCTGGACCAAGAGGACCTTCAGCAGCTAAGGCCAGGCTTGATATTCTAGGGGATCTAAAATAGCACCAGATGCTCTGTTTGGGCACCTGAATTGCTCTGCTGATGTTAAGTATTGTTTCAAGGAACACTTTTCAACATAGAGATGATGTTTCTACATAGAGATAAGCGTTAAACCATAAAGATTTACCTGTGATGGCCTGGAGAAGAAATGAAATTAACATCAGTGAAGCACTTGCTATAGTAAATATTTTGCAGACTTCCCCTGAACACTGCTGAGCTTTCCAGACAAGCATTCAAATGCATCCTAGATGGTGTGGTTTTTATATAGTCACCTCTCTTGTGTTTATTTAATGGGGTTTTTTTCCTGCCTTTTCTCAAGTCCAGATTTTGTGTTCTGTTAACATTACAAACAGGCAGTCTTTTTCCATGTTTTTAAGCACTGTTGTCAAAGTGTAGCGCTTTTCTCACTTCGACTGGGACATTGGTGACAGCCTTTTGTAGCCAGAGACTTTTATTTTCTGGTTTTGTGAAAGATTTGCTGAGGATTTGGCTGTCAGTCATCTAACGACTTTAAGCAGATGAGAAAAGCTTTCTGCCACTGCTGGCACATCAACAAGGCAAAAGAAGTTGAAACAGACTGGCTTTGATTGGAGTTGTTAGTACCAGGGAAGCTCACAAATGCAATCATTAGTTCTCTGTTTCACTGGCAAATCTTTCCACAGCACTGGAAGAGACCCAGAAAGCATGCCAATGTTTTGTAGATGGGTGAGTTTAAGACCTGAGGTTGAGCCCTTGGCACCCAGTAAAAAGTAATTTTGTTTTTGACGGAGCAAGTTCTTCAAAGCAAAGCCAGGTTAGAAAGTAGCTGGGGCAATGGTGTGGCTTCCCAAGCCTCCAGTTTAAGTAACGGTACTCACTTTTATAGAGATGACCTCTCAGTCCCTGCTGAAACGATCTCACCTTTGGATGCCATTAGTGGGAAGGCGATGGCTTTGGACGCTCTTGTTGGTTTGATCACGTGCTTTCTGTGCCTTTCTGTGCTGAAGAAGCAGCCCTTCTCAATAGAAATGCCATGACGCTTTCTGCTGTTGGCTGGACATGTACAGAGGTACCTGGGTGCAAAGAGAGTGGAGGGTACATCAAAGGCTGTTGCTTCCCCGTCTTCCCGCTCCTGAAGTGCGTGGCTTGCTCCTTGGTTTTTAGAAGGCAAGCAACACCGTGGTGAATGGAAGGAGCACTGGTCCCTGTATTTAAAATGTTTTCCTCTACACCTTCTCCTTAACAACTGCAAATAGGCAACAAGTGTAGAAGTTTTTTATAAACTATTGAGGAGGCAGTTGCAGAGATCAGCTGCCAGGGAGTGTTGTGGAGACAGCCCTCTTTCTCAGGAGAGTTTCTTCAGTGCCTGCTCTCACAGAGGCGAGGGAGGTGGAGTCAACGGCTTGGGTTTCAGAGTTGATAAGCAGCTTGAAAGGATGCAGTGATTTCTCAGGATTTCTGAGCCTCTGGGCATGAATTTAGGTGACACCTGGCTCGTGGTCAGCCCTGCAGGACACATTTAGGTCAAGGAAGCAGGGAACACCTCCTCATCCCTGGTCTGGCCACTCACCATGTAAAGGTGTGAAGACACAGTGGCAGCTTGACTCAGTGTGCAGCTGTGAGCACTCAGGTGGCACACAGCAGCACGTCGGTGTGGAAATGTGGCTACAGACTTGTCCCTTCGGCACAGGCCAGCTAATGCAGAGGTGTAGGAACTCCGATCTGAGCCTCCAGTTCGCCTCTCGGAGGAAGCTGTCTCCAAGGATAGAAAGTTGGGCTGGAGTCCTTTGAAAATGTGTCTGTGCCTCTGTATATTTGGAATCCATATCAATATGCAAATTTAAACATTTTGCACTCAAAAGAAGCGCTGAACATTATTCAGCCCCAGGGCCCAAAGAAAATGCAACTTCGGGTTGTGAAATTCCATGTTTGGGCAAAAGATGAGCTTTGCAATAATAGATGTAATCCCAGAGGAGGATTTGTGGGCAGAAGGCTGAAGATATAGCTACAGAGACACTAAGCCTGAAATTTATTTCAAGCACATTACTATCATACATGCAGGGTGTGCTTGTGCATGCATTATACTCACATTAATGTGATGAGCACAGGACATTTCTGATACGGCATAACGGGTTTATTGGCCTGAGTTACGGAGGAGTATTTTATCTACAAATGAGTAGGTGGTATTTTGTGAGGGAATTTTTTTTAAGGAAAATCCTCATTTGGTGGGCTGGTTCTTTATTAATGGTGGCGATTTGAAAGAATTTCTAATATTAGAATTTCCAGGGAGGAATATGTTAATGCCATAATATTCTTATACTATGAGAGAGATTATATTATTGATGTGATACTTTGTTCTGTGTCCTTGTAACTTATCACACACATTTTAAATGCTATCAGTTCTGGAGATTTGCAGCCTTTCCTTGAGACCCAGAAGCAACAGGGGCAGCTCTTGCTGCAAAGACACAGGAGACACAGGCAGCCTACAGACGAGTGTGGTGGACACACGGCTCTCTCACTCTGCCTCTGTTTTGAAATTCAGCCCTAAATGTGGAAAACATTCGAAGTCAAATGTATCTAACTCTGAGCCTCTGCTTTTAGAATATGGATTGTTTCATCAACCAGGATCTTTAAGTATAAAAAAACCCTAATCAAGTATGATCAGCATTGCAGGTTCTTTATTGAAAGAGCATGTTTTCTTGTGCTTTGTCTCTGCACATGGGCGTGCATACACACACACACACACACACATTCACTTTCCATCTTTATCAGGTTGTCATTTAAACCCACTGTCATCGTGGGATAGCCTTGGATCTAGGGAGCAGAAGCCTTATAGAGTCCCTGGTAACATCATTATGAACATAGTGAAAAATAACTAAAAATACTTATTTGAATATGTTAGATGTGTTACATGTTGGGTGTGTTAACCTGTCTATGAGATCCACAGGTATGGGAAAGGAACTATTGGTTGTGGAGGAGCATTTAACTAACTGCTAACAGTTCTTCTTTATGTCAACTTTCTAAAGGAGGTGCTAACTGCATGAAGTGAGGAGCTGAATCTTTTTCTTTTGTTTTTCACCAGTGCTTTGAAATCCCTGTTTAGACCAATTATCTTATGGTCCTGCAGAAGGCAACTTACCGCCTCCTTCTCTTGTCATTTCCCCAGTCATCAGAGGTTTATAACTGTTTATGTTTGTTTGCTTATACCTGTTTCCTTTGCTAAGTACTTAAATGTCTGTGAATTAAAAAAAAATGTATAAAACCAGGCTGTCAAGTAATGTGAAGCTAAGATTCCCTTTTAAAGGATGGTCTGATAGCCTGGAATAATATGACCGGTATCGTTTCTGAAGCCTGTTGTATGCAGCTGGCACCCTAGAGGCAGATAAGAGAAAAACTTTTGAACTTATGAAAAGTCATGCCCTTTAATCAGAGGCTGCTAATCTTTTGAATTTGCTTTGCCTTGTAGACGACTGAACACACTGAACAAGTGCGCCTCAATGAAACTCGATGTGAACTTCCAAAGAAAAAAGGTAAGGAAACTTCATGAAAAGTGCTGACTTTGCCCTGGCTTTTGTCATGTGTCCCCTCTCCCCCAATTTAGCCTTTAAGTCAGTAATGCTCTTAAAAGTAAGTTAAGTGTATTTGACTTTGAACACGCGTGTCAGCGTTATCTGGATGCATGATAACATGAATTGCTGAATCTTGAAATTATAAATAAACTAGAAAAAAAACGGTGACTAATACAGCAGGAACAATACTACGTGTGTTAAAAGGGCACACACAGTACTTAAAAATGTATGTATGTGCAATTCAAGTTAGCGGGTGAAAAGACAGTGCGGTTTCATTAGGCTGCCTTGTTTGCCAATGCCATGTGAGTACACAATGGAAAATCCTGCTCGGAAAAAATGGAAGTTGCTCGGATGAAAACAATAGCTTGCTTTATTTCTTGTACTTATTCCCAGTTAAGAATATGAAAATAAACTCTGTCATCCTTACAAGTTCCTGCGTAACATGGGAATTATTTGAGCTTAAAGGTTTTCAGCGAGGACTCCAGAAACTGCCTGTTGATTTTGAGAGTTTTGTAACATGTCTAACATTAATTGTTGAACGTTTAGTCTTCTGGTCACAAATTCCCCCAAGCTCTTCAGTAGTGTACAGCAGTAGTTGTTGACTCTGAGAAATCTTGGTGTCTGTTTTTCCTTCCTTAGAATGTTTGTCTAATGCTTTTTAAAAACTACCTCTGAGAGTTGTGTTTTTGGCTTCTTTGCAGGTTCTGTCTATTCATACTCTATTCACTGTTTGAGGGAACTTGAACAAAGAATGGTTTTAATGTCCAGATATTCTGCCTTTGGCACATGCTCATTTGTTCCTCTGTGTAGGTAGCCTCTTTAGCTTGCATTTTTTCCACTCTCTGGAGCCACGGGGACCTCTCCTCTTCACTGCTTCAGACCTGATGGGTTTTTCTTTTCTTTGATAAATGCCAACACTTTCACATCAAACACCCACATCATACCTGAGAGAGGGAATTATAAAATCCCCTGACTACACAATAACCTTATGATTTGGGCAGGTAGGCTCTATGGGAGGAGGCTGAGGTCCTTCAGCAAAAACTAACTCAATCGATTGTGTTGTTGAACGGCTTGGAGTGGTGTCTGGTTTGCATCCATGAGCTCGTGTGCTTCTGTTCAAGCAGAGATACTGGAGCTGCACAAGAGGCAGAGTTATGGAAAGCAACATATAGTGAACACTCATTGTCTTCTGGAAATTTTGTTTAGCTCCTGTCCTTCTCTTCAACAAGTATTTCAGGTTCAGTGTGAGGTTTGTATGCTTGCTTGCTTACTTCTTTAAGTGTCTGATTATGTTGGGTTAAAAAAAGGAGAATTTTCTTGTTATCTTTGTTTTTTGTTGATTTTTGCTACCACTCCTCCCTGTTCTGAACGGATTGAAGCCCTCGGCTGCTCTCCTTACTGATGACCATTAATTTGCTATGGAAGTGGGACTGCCCTGCCTGGTACTCTTTCAGAGGGACAGAAGCTAGTTGGGTCCATACCCGCACAAGGCCAAGGAGAAGCAGAGCATAGAAAAATGTAGAGAAAGAGGGCATTAAGGAGGTTTGAGATGACAGATACAGAGCACCTGAAAGTAGAAGAAAATGTGGGGGAGAGGTGAAGAGGGAGGAGAGACTGTTGACAGGAGGAAATGTAAATGCAAGTGTAAAAGCTGGAAATTGTGTCTGGAATTGAACACTGAATCAAGTAAACTTTTTTGCTGTAGATACTGCCTTTCCTAATAGTTTGTATGGTGATCTGAACAATAAAATGCAAAATCAGCTTGCTTTGGAGGTTCAGCATAGCAGGTTTGCACAAGACTAGCACAGCTGCTTGGGTGATTCATCAAAATATGGCCAAGCAAGCTGCCATGCAAGGTTACTGTGAAAGCCGGCACAGCGTAAGCATTCCCCACCGCCCGCTCTCCCACCCAAACCATCCACGCTGTGGGCTGCTCTCTTCCCCTTGGCTTCATCGAGATACATACAGAAATCCTCGTGTATGTGTTGCAAATACGTCCATAAGCGATTTGGACAGACAGAGATTAGCCTTTGGATTAACTGCCTTCTGCAGCTGTCGATTTATGAGAATTCCTGCCCCCAGCTGGAAAAATGTGGCAGAATTCCACCGCAAATAAAACCGATTTTTGCCTTTTGTTAGCATCCCTCTGTATCTCAGGCAAGTACACCCTCAGTCAAAAAGCTGTGCTATTTTAAATCCACTGTGACGAATCTGTGAATCAAAACCTCTTTCTCTTTGGCATATGTTATCAGTCACTCCTCCAGAAACTTGCCCCTTCTCGTCTTCCCAAACAAAATGGTATTAAATGGACTTTTGAATACGCTCCAAAGCCTTGCACTTGATTTCACCCTAGGTCAGTAGAAGTATACAGTCACTGCTCCAAGATGTCTGCTCTGCCCGTGTAAGATGAATCATTGCTTTCAGACCTACTCTTGATCCACTGTCCCCATAGCTGGTGACATGTCGATTGGCAAAGTGCTCTCTGCATTTTTTTCAGGACAGTCTCATTTTTCAGGGCACACTGATATCTAACAAGAACAGTGGGTCATTCAGGATGTTCGTGATTTGCAGAATTTCTACTGATTCCATCAAAAGAAAAGCACATTATGTCACAGGACTCACAGTGCAGCTGAATTTGGAGTGAGTCACCACGGCAGCATTTCAATATCTAGCTATTTCATTTGTCTGATTTTGCTTCTGATGAAACACAAGCATGTGTCATTACCAATTTAAAAAAACCCAAAATGAAACACTTTTTTAATTGAGCTGCAAATTTTGACACCAAACCCCCCCTGCATTTTCTGAATGGTTCTTGGGCAGAATGTAATCCTGTCTTTGTTGTGGTTAGAGGCAAAACTTGTTTACTACCAATATCCATTTCTGTTCATCTCTCTCAACTTTCTCAAAAAAAAATCTCAAAACTTACTTTCCTCTAAAAATGATTTAAAATGTATTTACCACTGAATTTATGTTTATTTCTGTCTCCTACTCTGTGCTCTCCTCTTGGTGTTTTTCACAATGTCTCTACCACATTGGCTAGTTTAATCGATTCCAGCTTGTACAAAATACAGGCTAAATCCTGGCAGTTCATCCAGTAATGTCACTGCAACTACAGGGATTTGTGTCAGCCAAGAATCTTCTCTAAAGGTCCCTTTGGCATATTGGGATGTACAATAAATTAAAAAAAAATATTTTTATCCTATTGGCTGGTGCCATCAGAACTTAAGCAGTGGTATGCTTTGTAGGTATAATTACCGCTGCTAAATATTTAAAAGTACATACCCTTGCGGTTGTTAAAATATCCACTTTGTGGCACTACTAAGACCACAATAGATGGATTTTTAAGTGCCTGAGTCTGTGCAGTCCTTTGCTCCGTATATGCATACGGCAAACTGTGGAGCTAAAATGAGGGTAGAGCCATCTGATATACCATTTCTTCCCTGCAGACAAAATGGCCAAAGCAGTATTAGCCTTTTCTTGCCCCTTTCCTGACGCTTCACTAGCTGCTTAATTTTTCTCTCTAGCTAGCCACAGAACTAAGATCTCCATTCATTCCTGTGAACTAACATCAGCTGCAGGACCACTGCACACCTCAACATTAACAGATAAAAGAGGAATGATTAAACCCAAAATTTCATAGGTGTATTTTACTTTATGGTTTGGACATGATCTAAAACATCTGGCTGACATGAATAAACTGGCAAAAGCTTATGGCATTAGTGAGACTTGGCATGCCACTGATCCCAATCTCCATCCTTTGAGGTTTCATATTATTTAAGGTTTTGGGTGTTCTTGGAAAATTTTTTTTACATTTTTCAATTAGAGAGGCCGGCGGAGATCTAGTCAGAGATGGGAGATAACTTTACCATCAAAACTTCATAGAAAAATACTTCTAATAATAGACTTTTTAAATGAGAATTTTTCCAGTCCCAAAATAGTCTTTCTGGTTTAGCACCTCATTTTAGTCTGACAGCTTGTCATATTTTACTGCCTTCATACTGCTTCCGAGAATGTGAAGAGGTGTTTGGATGTCACGTAGGTGAAGTTAGTTTGTTCTGCTTTAAAACAAATGTACAAGAATAATGCAGTATAAACCCAGCTCAAAGTCAGGGCAAGGATACTCATTAGCAACTGTGGGCATCGCATCCTTAGAGAACAGTGAGTTCGACACTGACTGCGCGCTTCATGCTGAAGATGTATCTTTTTTGTTTGAGCAAACAGATGAGAAAAATGTCATAGGGGGAGCTTTTTTATCCATATTTTTTTCAAGGCGCATGTTGTCTGCATTGCAGAGTAGCTCCTGGAGCTGCCTAAACATAAGCACAACTCAGTGTGCCCCAGGCTGAGGGATAAGGGTAGGAAAGGCTGTGGGGCTGCTGCTGCCTCGGGAGAGGTTGGGGAAGCCAGAGATGGTGGGACAAGCTGCAGGTCATCAACTTTGGGGTGCCCTTGATGGCAAAGGCAATGAAGATAGTGGTTGCCACTGTAGGAAACCTCACCTCAACTGCAGATGCTGCCCCATCCAGGACTGAGCCTGGCTGCTTTTCCTCCCCACACCTCCACAGGTGCCTTCGCTGCCTGCCTTTGCCTGCACTCAGACCCACCTTAAGAGACCTCCAAATATTATTTTTTTTATTGCTATTTTAAGCATTGTGGCTATTCACCTGTAGTTATGTTCCTGGAACATAAATCTTGTTAGATGTACCTCGTCTGTGAAGTTTATGGAGGTTTGCTTAGTTCTCACTGCAAAACTAAGTGCAGCACTGGGTATTTGCTGTCTTGGTTTCTTGAATGGTCACATTGCTGTAGTACCCAGCTACTTCCCAGTGTTTATCGTGTGTATTTTAACACCATCTTTGCAAGTCAGGATCCCTCTATTTGAACCTTTCAAAACCCTGTTTTTCCCCCCTAAACAGTCACCATGGGCATCGGTCCTACACAGCTGAGTGCACAGACAATCTGCCCTACAGCAGCCGAGGCATTGATGGGACTCATGGCCTCCCTCACAGAAAGCAGGCTTTTATTCCTGATTCGTTAAGATGTTCACTGCAGTCTTTACAATTAAGTGATAGAGGCTGTTATGAAAGGACTGATGACCAATCTTTCATAAACTAGGTTCAGGGAGACTTTACCACCTGTTGTTCACATGGAGCAGCACAACCACATTAATTCAAATAATGAGCAAAAGCACCTGCTTTTAACATGTGCCACTTGCTGTTTTCCAGAGTGAAGATTCAGATGAAGAAGACCTCTGTGCTATTAGTAATAAATGGACTTTCCAAAGAACGAGCAGACGATGGTCTCGGGTGGACGACATTGATGCTTTGCTTCACCGATCAGACAGACATGGATCTTCTGGGGACATTAAAATGAAAAATACAACAAGCAGCGAGAGTGTCCTTACAGATCTGAGTGAACCTGAGGTCTCATCTATTCACAGTGAGAGCAGTGGGGGAAGTGACAACAGGAGTCAATCCGGCATCAGCAGCGCTGCCCGGGAGACCTGCGACTGCTCTGGCCAGCATGATGTAGAAAGCACACTGCTGCAAGACTCCACTGCGATAAACACCGCCCTGCCTCTCAAGGACAACCTGAAGAATGAGAAACCAACACGAACCAAAGCAAAAACCTTTCTGAAACGCATGGAGACACTAAAAGCAAAAGGTGTGCATGGAAAACTAAAAGGCTCGGGAAGAACAGGTCCTTTAGAGATAAGTGGACCTGTTCTCCAGTATGAGCCGAAATCCTTGAAAGACATGCACTGTGTACAGATAGTCAATGGCGATCTCCAAAACTTAGGACAAGATTCAGTCAAAAGAGGACTTTCCTTTTCTGCCAAATCCAGCAGTGACAGCAGTCAGTCTGAAAACAGCAGCAGTGGGGTGAGCACACCGTGTTTGAAGGAACGCAAATGCCATGAAGCAAACAAGAGAGGTGGGATGTACCTGGAGGACCTAGATGTTTTGGCAGGAACAGCCTTACGGCAAGTGGTGGACCAAAACCGCAAAAATGAATTTCATTCCCAAGAGAACTTGGTTGTGCATATTCCCAAGGATCACAAACCGGGGACCTTCCCAAAGGCACTTTCTATTGAAAGCCTCTCACCTACAGACAACAGTAACAGTGTAAACTGGAGGACAGGCAGCATCTCGTTGGGAAAGCAGAACTGCTCTACTCCAAAAGAGTCTGGATTGATGGCTTGCTGCCCTAAAGAGAGCAGAATTAGTATTTACGACAATGTGCCAGGTTCACACTTGTATGCTAGTACTGGAGACCTCCTGGACTTAGAGAAAGATGTCCTTTTTCCTCATTTAGATGACATTTTGCAACATGTCAATGGCCTCCAGGAGGTGGTAGATGGCTGGTCAAAGAATGTGTTGCCCGGTCTGCCAGTTGACGATGTGTCAGCCAGGGAATCTCAATCGTTGCCTTTCCAGTCACCTACACAGATCACTCTTGATTTTGAAGGAAACTCTGTCTCTGATGGCCGGACCACACCAAGTGACATGGACAGAGATGGAACATCCCTGAATGAATCCGAAGCCACTGGTGTTAGGGACAGGAGAGACTCTGGAGTGGGAGCATCACTCACAAGGCCAAGCAGGTAGGTAGCAAAATTTTGTACACCAGTCCACAGACTATACACATATCCATAATGAAGCAGAAGCTCTCAGCCTGGGAGTCAGAAGGTGCAGGGTATCATTACAGTTGTACTCATCCTGTACGGGCATGGGGACTTCCCAGAGAAGGGTGGGACTTTGGGAGGAGAGATGCCCTGCTATGGAAATTCTTATGTGGAATCAATTGAGAATTGGTTTAAAAGAGCAAACTCAGGCATTTTTTTCTTTCTTGATTGACTGATTACATAGTAGGACCCTGTATATGTTGTGGGATGTATTTTCAATTTGTCTTCGAAGTTACGCACCCCCGTATTTATATATC
Organism: Ibycter americanus; assembly: GCA_035590275.1. Lineage (NCBI taxonomy): Eukaryota > Metazoa > Chordata > Aves > Falconiformes > Falconidae > Ibycter > Ibycter americanus. The sequence continues at coordinate 24,755,336 of JAVJGI010000014.1, read as the reverse complement.
AGTAGCCTTGTGCGCTGTTTTTATGCACTGGTCTACTTTAAAAATGTATCCCCTTGTGCCTTACCCTGCCTCAGTCCCTTATGTGATGGGATGAAATTAAGGTATACAATCACCTTCTTAATAAAAGTGAAAAGCGGGATTTTGTTAATAGTTTGCAGACCTATTTTAAGTCAGAGGGATGAGTTTCTGTTGAGCCAAGGGAGCGTGGTCCTGGGTAAAGGCCTTTGTGGATCCATACTGCTGTGTGTAGGGTGGTGTTGTATGCACGAAAGTGGTGAGAAAATACCTGCTATTTTCTGATCTGCCACCAGTCTTGTCACATCCTCACGGAGGATTCTGCCGTGCCATGGTTTACTGCTGCCCATGCTTGCTCACCACCATCACAAGCAAGTGAACTCAAGGAAACTACTGAGTGAAAGAGCAGTGCCAAAGCTTTTAGGATTCAAGCCAGAACTCATGTTTAGCAAAACAAGAAACTGAAATGATGTTTTTTTCCGGTGTATCCAGTACATAGAGAAAGTGCATTGGAGTAAAGAGAAGATGCAAGTGGGTCAATAGCTTGGTGGTTATGGCTCTTACCAAGGAGACACAGGGTTCAATCCCTTCTCGAAAAAATTCTTCAGTATTTAATAATAGAGATGTTTGGAGAACCTCATCTCCAAATACCTTGGTGGTCAGGCCAGTCCCCTGGGAGATGAGGGACCAGGCGTCAAATCCCAGTTCTGAGTCAGGGAGAGAACATTTGAGTCTGGATCTCCCACATCCTGTTGGAAGTGTGTGGGCTAAAGGGCATAGCAGGCAGCACTGCTTGCCTGAGTACATGGACGGGACCCACACTCGCTTGTGAATCTAATGTTAAAGAATCAAAACTTGGGCATTTCCAAAACTAAAGAGATTGAGCAAATTGTTTTATTTGCCTCCAAGCTACATTTTCTTTTATTTGACACACTATGAGCTGTAACGTGTGTGTGTGTATGTTTACGCATGTTTTGTATATTGCCCAGCCCTATCTCACAGTATCTTTTTCTGCCCAATTAAAGTGGTTGTCTGATTTTTCTATTGTTTCTTTTGCTAAAGGCGATTACGATGGCATAGTTTCCAAATCTCTCATCACCTGAGCCACTCCATCGCATCACTTCACATCAGCAATCAGTCAGCAGCCCAATTGAATCTACTGCAGAAATTCTCGCTGCTTCGTCTTACTGCCATCATGGAAAAGTACTCCATGTCAAACAAACATGGCTGGACCTGGTGAGTGCCATCAGTAACTGGAAAAGAGATGTTTTAAGAAGAAAATAGTTTCTCTTAATTCTGTTATTTTGATAGTAAATTCAGTAAATGCAATTAGGAGGAACATCTGACTTCAGCTGTAGAATCTGAAACTGTCCCTTTTAATCCACTGCTGCCTAGTGACTCAGTGGCAAAGTCAGAAATAGATCCTGGACATCTGACTTCATTCCTGTGCTCTAACAGAGAGACAACCTCAGCCCCTCTAACAACACTCCAGTTCCAGAAAAATAAACAGGAGTAGGGCAGAGTGATTAAAAGTAGGAAATGTTTACAGTATGTCTTCCCCAGAATTCATTTTGTGATTCAAAAAGAAACAGCTGCTGCTGATACTTCATGTATTCAGTATTGTTTGTGCTTTAAAAGAAGTGTTAGAACAGTTACAGGACTTTTCTCTACAGATCAAAAGATGCAAGCTTTAGCCTAGGCGTGGACCTGTGTGAGAGGGTAACAGCTACCTGGTAACCCAGGGACAGAAGGGCAGGTGGACATGAATGCTGGCAGTGTGGCTCCTTCAGTAGCAACCTGCTACAGAAACCTGCATGTTTAATAGCATACAAACCCTGTTGGGCCACACAGACTGAGGTAGACCAGAATGGAAGTGGGCACAGATAGGAGATTGTAAGTATCCAAGAAATAATCAAAGGGTAACAGAAACCTTCCCTAATACACAGAAGCACTGAGTTAAAAAATAATATGACTTGACATTTACGTTGTGATTTCCGTGTTCAAAGTGCTTCACCACAATCCCACTAAATTCAGCTGTGAGCTAGATAAGACAAGTTTTCTTTTAGAAATGGGAAAACAGATACATCTGAGATTTACCTCACTGACATCAGCCACGCCAAAAAGTTCCAAGTCGAATCTGAGCAAGTTGGTCAGCTGTTGTGCTCAGTGGAAAAAAGACGGGCAACTCTGAAGAACAGCTAATTCTATCCAAGGCTGAGGGTTTGGGTCATCCTCCGGAGGTGCCTCACTCCACGGTGGGTATAGAGGCAGTCTGGACTGCTAACTCTTTCCAAATCTCTGTTAGAGAGCTAGAATTCACTAAGAGGAACCCCCAGATCGCTGTTCTCCTTCGGTGCAGCTCCCTGTGGCTAGCTGATAACATCTGTGCTGAAATGAATCTCACCTTAACCAACTCCAAATAAGCAGACTAGAATACAACAAATTCTGGATCCTGCTGTTTGTACAGAGGTTTTCCCTCCTGACAAATATTTCGGTTTGTATAATCAGTCTCTAAGGATTTATAGGAGTGGGACTCTAAATAGCTCTAAAGTTATATGCTGTACTCCTTCAGTAGGTCATTTAATCCAAGTTTTATCTCCTTCCCACACAGATGAGAAGAGTCTTTGTCACATTCAGGTCATATTCATCCTCTTTTTTTTTTTAATTCCACTGCAGTCATGACTCCCACAAAGGGAATCCAGTTTGTTCTCGTTTTCACCATCATTTTTGGAAGAAAGCAAGCTCACCAGCTTCTCTTTAGTTACTCAACTAAAATAAATCATATAACACCAGGGATGAATCTGGCACACAGGGATTTTCCACCATCATTTATTACTGTAAATTCTTAGTTAATAGAGATACTAAATCATGTAACTGGTAGTATAAAAATTGTTCAGCGTGTTAGAGGAGTGAACCTCCTTTTCTGTCAGGTACCCTGTCCACTATGCTTTGCTGTGCCATTCCTTTGAGTCCCTAATGGATGCTTTAAACCATGTTGGTTTCAGCTGGATGGCAACTGTATAGTAAAAGTTTTTTGTTAGAACAGGTTGTTATGCTGTATCTTAGAGCCAGAGGCCATCTACTTGTAAAAGTTGTTGAGAAATCCATCAATTATACAGACTGTAAAGTGTCGATGTATTGTGTGTGAAATGTTATTTCACCATCTTGATAAAAAAGGCCCTGGTTACCAGTTTCTGCCAGAAGTGTTGCTCAGAGAGACTGTGTAAATACTCTGATATTTTCATGCAGCATATTCATGTTACTTTTCAGGTCTGTGCCAAAGTTCATGAAGCGGATGAAAGTCCCTGACTACAAGGACAAGAACGTCTTTGGTGTGCCCCTGATCGTTCACGTCCAGAGAACAGGACAGCCTCTTCCCCAGAGCATACAACAAGCACTACGCTACTTACGAAGCAACTGTCTAGATCAGGTATGGACTTTACTTCAGGAACTCAGTTGATTTTTTTTCTGAAAAGCCACCCTAAGTAAGCCATGGTGGACCTTTTTGTACTTAGTACCAGAACTATTTGAAGACTGTTGTATCTCACGTTGGGCCAGATCTCCTCTGATGATTTGATATTTGGTGCCAATCCCAATAGTTTGCTATTTTGAGATTTGTATCCAGCTGATCTGTTGAATTCTTGTAGCTATAAGTCCTGCTGATTTGTATACCATAGCCTACCTCAAAGAAGTACATGAGATCTTCATGTCTATTGAATCAGGCCTGGGAAGAGATCAGGACTCCCAGCTTCTACCCATATCCACACTGCTTATGCTTGACTGTTGCCACTGAGAGTTAACTGCATTCACCATTTCACAAGATATGGTACAAAAGGTTTTATTTACTTAGCAAAGAAAGAAAAGTCCAAGAATAGAGAGCAAACTCAGCACAATATTCAAACTGTTCTGTTGACAAAAGTCAGATATATCCAGATAGAGTTAGGTCAGCAGGGGTTCAATGCCAAAGCCCTTACGGTACCTTTCCTTTTATAGTGTTCTTAGCTGCAACAAGCCAGCTGGGAGACCCTCATGCTCAAAGTATTTCAGATTTTTTTATTCCCTTTAGCTACAGAGCAGGGACATACCAATCATATTTTTACTGTTCTCCCCCTAAGGATGAGGATATGTATCTTTATGAACATAGGACTAGGAGAAACCCCCTGGCTGATTACATTCAGTCCTCTGCTATTACTGACCTCATGTCGTATGAACTCCTCTGTAACTGCTTTTAGATAGTTGTAAGTTCAAAAGGAGCAACTAGCATGTTACTCCACAGGCTTTGCTGCTTTCCTAGCCCTGAGCGCACGAAAAGAGTGGAAGTGGTCGGTTCTGAATCTTTCCATTTTCTGATCACCGTTCTGGTTGCTCTTCAGGTTGTTTTGTTGGGTGACAGTCATCTTCCCCAAAGTGGAAGTCTAAATATTAAATGCCTTGCTGTGAGTCACAACCATATCCCTTTACAGCCAGTGGGGAATACACAGGTCCTTCCTATCATTCCTCTATGTGAAGAGATCCTGTAGTGGTCAAACCTTGATGTCTAACCCCAAGGTGTTGAAAGTGAGGTGATACGAGTTCTGCCTGTCACATGTAGTGTGGGAGCTGAAGGGTGGGATGAATAGCCTGTTGGAAATGTATTAATAGGGGATGGAAAGGGAAGATGCATAGAGACAACTAGGAGAAATATATTCAACAGCTAACATGCCCCAGTTATCACTGGTAATCTGGGTTTCTGTACTGGGCTGGGAAACCCAGAGTAGGAAGAAAAGTGATGCAGCGAGCCTGGAACCAGTGCTGGGATTGGAGGAGGAGACACTTGCCCAAGTATGAGGAACAGCAGATGTGGGATAGGGTTGGGCTTGTCAGCTAAGAAGCAGAGCAATAGGAAGAAGGAGAAAAGGGCGGGGGGAGATAAATGAGGGAGAAAGTAACAGGGAGGGTAATACCAAAGAGAGAGAAAAAGCTCTTGAGAGATCTGAGGCAGTCAAAAGGCATGTCCATGAGCAGTCTCAGACAAGTATCTGCTCTAAGAGGGAAGGTTTACTTCCCAGGAAACATCAGAGCTATGTGGAGGGCCATCTCAACCCAGCTTGTTTCCACTCAGAATGGAATTGGGAAAATATTGAATATAAAATGAAGGAGAAGTACAGATTGGGACTGTTTAAAATATCTTCCCACCAAAACCCTTTCCAGGCCAAAACCCTCCAGGCAATTCAGCCTCTCTGCTTTACTGTCACTCCCTTTGTTCCCATTTAATTCAAAGTCTTCTAATGCCTGGCCAGAGGTCTGAGCAGCCTACAGTCTCCCCCAGCATCTTGCTTATGCGTCTCTTCTGTGCACTGCAGAAGGCAGTCTGGAGTCCTGAAAAGGCATCAGAGCTTCTACTGCACACACTTGGTAAAGCTGAGGTTGCCCTAAATCACTGTAAGGTCTGACTCCTGGCACTGAAGTGCCTGCGATGGTATGAGGAGCCTCACCATTGTTTGTAGGAGATATTATTCAGTTTCAGCTTGTGAAATAGAAACTGCTTTGCTTTTTTCAACTGTATCTTTATCTCTGTCATGCATCATATGGCTACTTGCAGGGCAGAGCATCCACAGCATGAGGATAATAAAGAGACTGGGCCAGACTAACCTCTGATAAATCAATGGATTTATAGACCCTTTTTATTTACAGAATGAGTCTGTAATATTGCAGAACAGAGACTAAAACATCTTGTTCTATCAAGTGAAGAACTGTCCTCTTTTGATTAATTATGATTTTTTCCAAGAAGAAGGGAAATAGGAGTCTGGATAAATACCATTAAACAGAAACAGAGATCAAGAGTAGCGGAGTGATGTGCAGCAGGAGACTGCATAGGTGAGATCTGATGTCTGACGTCTCAAATCAGTCTTAGCTGGAAGTTTGTAAAGATTCTTTATACCAGCAAGGACACTTTCCATCAAAAGCAGAGAACTGAGCTTCAGCTCTCACATTTATCTACCACATGCCACAACTGTATTTTTCTGATTGAATTAGCACGTACCCTTCTGCATCTTCAGCACGCATTTCTAAGAGAAAAAGAGATATAAAAAGAAGAAGAGAAAGGGAAAGGGAAAACCAGATGAAAAGAGCTGGATGCTCTTTCTTGTATTCTCTTGTCAGAACAAAGAGCAGAGCTTCACTTGTGAACAGAAATACAGTTCACCAGCATGTACACAGGGCACACTCCATTTCTCTGCTTCCTACCCATAAATCCAGTTCACAAGTGATGCTAAATTCATCAATAAGAAGACGTAGCCGAAGAGCTGCCTCACAGCCAATCTGGTGTAGCAGTTCAACTCCATAGAAGTAAATACATTCCCCAACAGAGCTGCGCAGTGTGTGGTTTATGTAATTAGTGTCATTAATGTGCAAGTTAACAAAAGTCCTAAATACCGTATAGTTGAGCATGGGAGGTGTTCGAGGGAGAGGAGGGTCCTGCGTGAACTCTGTGCTGACAGAAGTAAGGGGAAGGTGGCCAGAAGGCACTGTTTCCTTACCTTTACACATTTTTGTTGGTGGACTATGCCACACAGAAAGCTGAACTGGCCACCAGCGAGACAGCAGGCACGGAAGAACAGAAGTCTGTAATTCCAAACCTGAAATACACCTTTTTCATAGGTCTTTCTCAATATTTCACCTTTTCCCCTGCAAAAACTGAAGGAAAACGGTGCTAACACTTCCCAAATGAAATGCTATAAACTCACTTGGGAATAAATAATGTGGCTGAGGCTCAGGAATTCGCCCCAGGGGAATTCCACTGACAAGAAGGACGTGAAAGGGCAGCACTGCCATGAAGGCAGCATTTGAAGAATTACCACTTCCTTTAGAACAGAAAGCAAACAGGATAAAAATGTATCTTGGTGACACTGCACAAGTAATCCCTTTGTGGCCCCTGCTTTCAAACTGGGGTTTTCAGTGGGATTTGGGGTACTGTTGGAAGCAGAGAGCAGGAAGGGGAAAAAATAGATTTGGTCTCAATTTTAAAGCTCTACCAGGACGTACTAATCTTTTGCCACAGCATTTATCACTTAGCTGAGCATAATATTTTCTTGTTAGTCTTCAAAATATATACCCAAATAAACATGAGGAACCAGATTCTCAGCTGGAGTAAATCAACAGTCACCCAAGCCAAGCAAGCCACACTGATTTATATCAGCTGAGCATCTTGCTTAAACTCTTCAGGCAGCAGGGAAACCACATGCACTCTGAGCTCTCCCTCTAGGATGGGATATGGAACAGCAGCATTATTAACTCTCACAGTCCTGCTGTGAGAGCATGCACTTGCCTACAGGGTATGTGGGCAAGTCATGACCATCGCATTTGCACATTTTCCTTGTTCCTGCCTAGAGTAAAATAAGCAACCCAAGCTTTGGTCATGATCAAAGTCCCCTGTAATAGATTATATATATATATATATATATATAGTTTCAGTAACATTTTCTTTTTACCCACTTCAACATTGTGCTTTTTTAGGTGGGTCTGTTTCGAAAATCTGGAGTGAAGTCCCGAATACAGGCCCTACGTCAGATGAATGAGAGCTCCCCAGAAAATGTCAGCTATGAAGACCAGTCAGCCTATGATGTGGCAGACATGGTAAAGCAATTTTTCAGGGATTTGCCGGAACCTCTGCTCACAAGTAAGCTGGGAGAGACTTTTCTACACATCTACCAATGTAAGTCGCAATATTTTTATCATTATAAACCATTAGAAAATATTATGTATTATATAATAATTTATTTTAAATAATTTTGGTATCTTAACTCTGGTGGGATTCTTTCTGCTTGTCTTTGAGATGTATAAAAGAGCTTCTCTGCCCTAAAAATCTTTCACTAAGAGATTTTTAGAACAACCTAAAGGTTACGGTGTCAAAATACTAGCAATTTTAATGGAAAAACAGTGTTCAAATGTTAAGAAGCTTTGAAAATATCAGCCTCACATTGGAAAGAAGCCAGAAGGACAGGCTGCCATGAACATAAAAAGTGTGAAGACTCACATTTTTGTCAGATTTCTTTAAACTGTGGGCCCATTTCACACAGACATCTCAATACAAGTGAGTCTTCTGGGCATGAAGAAGTGGTACTTGACCATAAGAACGTGTGCCTGTGCAGCCCGTTTCTGTGCTGTGACTTTTGATTACAGTCTTTTCATAGCCATTATAGCCTTTTCATTATAGTCAATAAAATGCACATGCAAGAAACAAGCTGCCTTAATTTAGATCCTCAGCTTTTATGTAATGATCTCACAGAGAAAGAAAAAAACAGAGGATTTTTCTTTTCATTTCGGCATAAGCAGTCTTCAGCAAAATTTGAGACTCAAATGCATCAGAATGATGAAAATCCCTGTAAATCAGGAAATGACTGTGTATCTGCTCTCCAGACTGAGGGAGAAATAAACAATGAGGAAAACACTGAAAAGCCAGAGGAATTAGAGTTTTTTCCTGACAATGTCCATTACGGAGGCCAGTCAGCCAGTGCTCTGGCAGATGCAGAGAAGCATACCCAGCCAGCCTAAGCCAAATAATTGGAAGCACTAGAGATGTGTGTCTAGTCTTTTCACTTGCAGATGTTTCAGCTGCCAAAACAATAGAAAGCCATTTTTAAACACTGTATAATCCCAGTGCTAAAGAATCTAAGTTACTTCCGTAGCCTCCCTTTACTGTAAAAATCTGTCTGTGGTGCATAGTCACTAATGTATTTAACATCATAGTGTCTGTAACTGGCAGAGAAATGCTGTGATCCTGCATGTAAGAGACAGCATCAGAAATAAATTTGGTGGACATACATATGTCTTGAGACACAAGTGAACTGAAACAGCTGGCGCCTAGCCCTGGACCATCATTTCCCCCTCTTCTTTCCTGCCCACAAGTCGCAGGTCTTGTCTGCCTGTGCACACATCAATGAGCTTGTTCAGAAACGCAACAGAAACCCTTGGTGCTAATAAAATGGCAATCACAATCATTTCCATAGTGAAGTGGGCAAGGAGAAGATTATCCACTAGAAGGACATGTTCTACGTGTCCTTGGAAACAAATCACCTTTAAACTATTGCTTGATGAAAATTGGGAATGCCCTGTCTTGGTACAGGAGAGACTGCAAGTAAACTACCCCCTTGCCAAAGGAAGAGAGATGTGGCAGATCTCAATGTCATTGGCATATTAGCGCTGTAGCCACAAGGACTCCCCATTTCCGAGTCGGGAGCCTGGCATTAGGATTCACCACAGCCACAAGGCTGAAAAGTAAAAGGTTGCTACCAGCTGACAAACGTGTAAAAAGGGGCGGGGGCTGACTTTGTAGCCCTACAAGCAATGGGAAGTCTGAAGAACTCTTCATTTTGCTGATTGGAGGGGGGAAATAAGGCACTAGGAAAGATTTTCTTGAACTGCACCACTAGTTTAAAGGATTTCAGAAAGACTTGAGGATGGGTCTGTTTGAAACAAGGTGGGAGCAGGAAAAGATGGGCTCTGTAGGTGCTGGAGACCAATGTTTGGATTAAGAATGAGTAGCAGTGGGTTTTTTTCTGTGTGACCAACAACAAATATATTTTTCTGTTTTAGACGGTACTGTCAAAACTCCTTTCACAGAAAGAAAAATGTTGAAAATTTCTGGGATACCAATCGTCTTTCATAATGTCTGCAATTAAATAAATCTGTAGCTGGGAGTTTTTCTTCCCCTTCATCCTGTTTAACAAATTATTAATGTGAAGTTAGAAAGGATTTTTCCTCTCAGTCAATTGGCAAGGGATTTCTGATTTTCTGGGACTCACTGAAGATCTTTTTCATATATCCAGGACCTTCTTCATATATCTAGAATGGATTGATTTGCTGTAACACTGAGGACTGGGGATGAGATGATTACTGTAGTGGTCTATATGGCATAGCATTTATAAAGTTTGCTCCATTTCCGTAAAACTCTCAACTGCCTAATGTTTACCTATGACTTGAAGGGCTGGCCGGTCGTCTTCTCTATCCATCACACCCACCAGTGCAACAGTACGGGTGAGGGAGTAGCAGGAGGCTACGGGAGGAGAAAAGACAGGTTGTGTGAATTTAGCAAAGGCTCCTCTGACTTCTCAGAAAGACCTGGCCTTGCCACTTCTAGAAAGTCAGAAGCATTGGGCTGTGTTCAGTTTGTCATTCATATCTGAAAGCTTTTAAAATAAAGTGCTCGTACAAGGCTAGCAGGCAGAGTATAAAAGCTGGCTGTTCCCTCTACTGTAAATCTGCTTTAGTTCTTCTTCCATTCATTATATAGAGCATATGTAATACCCAGAGGAGGGCTCCAAATCCAAAATGAGAATCTGAGGCACTATTTAAGCATATCTATTACCACTTTCATTTAACTCTTTTACAGTTTAGGACACAAGTGTAAGTATTTTCCCGATGCTTCCCTAAGACTTCTCAACTGTCTTCCCAGGGGACAAAAGAAACCTGAAAAATAACCTTTGAAGACATGAGTACTGAGTACTGCTCTCCCTTCATAAACTTTAAATGAAGTTCAGTCTCTTTCTTGGGGAAGAGCCTTTCAAATGAACAGAGAAATGTCATACCCTAGCTAGGAGAGCTGTGCTTGATGGGGGAGCGAATACCACAGCCTTCCAACAACTGGCTGGTCTTTGCCCCTTCATCCCCTGTCATCTGCCTCTTCAGAAAGCCATTCTCAGACTGTGAACGCCTGAAACTCTTATCTTGTTTCTGGCTCCTTACCTGATCTTACAACTGACCCCCCTGAACATCACTTGCCTTTCCTCAGATGTCCCCAAGGAGCAGCGGCTGCAGGCGGTGCAGGCAGCCATCATGTTGATGTCTGACGAGAACCGGGAGGTTTTGCAGACTCTGCTGTGCTTCTTGAGCGACGTCACCTCCGTGGAGGAGAATCAGATGACTCCTATGAACATAGCTGTCTGCCTGGCTCCTTCCCTGTTCCATCTCAATATAGTGAAGAAAGAAAGCTCGCCGAGGTAAGTTTCTTCTCAACACTATAAATAGTCATGTCCTTAATACAAAGTTATGCTTTCAGTGTTTCTAAAGGTATGCAAAATAAAATTTTCCATAGCATGTTTTCCAGCACACGTTACACGGGGTGTGGCTTTAGTGAGAGGGAAAAGCCCATGCTGCAGAGCTAGAGGCACACTTGCACATGCACAGAAGGTGTTTTTGCAAGCCCAGCAGGCATTTCTGGCTGGCTGTTGTGAATATGCAGTGCCTGCTTTCTATGCAAAATTTCCATGGGGCACTAGTGAGTTTTGCATAAGTAATGTTGGCTTCTGTGAAGGGAAAGGGCCTGATTTTGCTCTGGTTGAAGTCAAAGATTGACCGTGTTTTAAAGGATCTTAATACATAGATTTTCAGTGAGTGGTTCTTCACTCTCTATTTTCTGGCTACATTCTGCCACTTGGGAAACCAAGTTTATTTCAGGCCACATTAAGGTGGCGTGTAACATGGTGAATGTAGACTGAACAGGGCATAGACCCTGCTAAACGTTAGTGGTCCCAACTTGATGTCCGTCCTGACTTTGAACCCATCTGGTTCAGAGTACACTGAGATTCTTGGTCATGTACATATATAACCAGTGACTGAGCAAGTGCTTTAAGCAGTAACAACATAAACCGCTGTACATGATGTGTCAGAAATCCATTTCAAAATGTACAACACCTAATGCAGGACATGCATAACCTTTTCTGCTTTTACCTTTTGCTCAAGTAGTTTATGTAACTATTTTTCCTTTAAAAAAGGCTCAACAGTTTGAACAATCTTTGTGATAAATAAAAACTAAAGATAGGCTTTTCTCTCTGGTGTTCTGAACATCCTGCTGCTGTTTGCTTTCATATTAAAAAGATTCAGCTCTTTTTACCTGAGACATTGAATTCAATTACAGAGTAATACAGAAAAAATATGCAACAGGGAAGCCAGATCAGAAGGACCTCAGTGAAAACCTGGCAGCTACTCAGGGACTTGCTCACATGATAATGGAATGCAACAAACTTTTTGAGGTGAGTGAGAGACTCAAACAGCATTATTCATGGCCACATAATGCAGCAACCTTTGAAGTATTTATGTTTATGCTTACATTTTCTGTCTTGTATTAGCTCAGAGATTGATGGTGCCTCACTTATTTGTAAACTTACTCCATCTAAAGTTTATTTATCTCATTTCTTTATCAGTGTTCCCTTCTAGTGTTCAAAGATGCAACTATTAAAAATGCAGGGTAATTATTCTGTTGCAGTCTTCAACCCAAGTTACTGGATTAGGAAATTTTAGTCTAATTAAAATCAAAATCTGCTGGTTTAACATTTCATTTTATTATAATGCTTTTAACACCTCAATTAAAATTTATTCATCTCAAAAAGAAGAGCTGATACACTTTATTTCTGTGTCATACAACGAAGTTAAAATCACATAGGGAGATAGTGTCATTCCTGCAACTACTTTGCAGGTGGAGGAGAGATTATGCTCATATCTCCCTTCCCCAGATGCATGAGGCAACATTTCTGGGGGCTAGAGGAGTAACACAGGGGTATTGACATACAGTTGATCAGTCTAATACCGTTCTGCATGAGTAGTGCTATTCTGAGCCACAGATTGTTTCATTATACTACTTTGATTTCCCATCTTGCATAAGAAGCAAAGACAGGAATAGGTATCTGTTTTACAGATCATAGGCTCATTGCAATTGGATGCTGAATGGTCCAGCAGCCTAGAAATATATTGCCTTAAGGAAAAGTTTTCAGCAGGAGGTTTTTCCTATGTTTTCCCTCCTTTCTGTGGCATAGGTCCCGCATGAGATGGTCACCCAGTCCCGAAACTCCTATGTTGACGCAGAAGTGCATTCTCCCACCCTGGACGAGCTTGGGAAACAAGTGGATGAAGAAGGAGGGAACTACCAGATGTACCTGGAAAGTCTCATGCAGAATCTCCAAAAAGAAGCAAAAGAGAAATTCAAAGGATGGGTCACGTGTTCCAGTATAGAGAACACAGAACTTGCCTACAAAAAGGTAATCTGGGGAGACATAGAAGAAGCAGTAAAGAAGCTAAAGCAAAATACAGCCTAGCTATGGGACACCCTGACTTGTTGCATGGCTAAATACATACCCTTCTGTCTGGTGAGGCACATAGTTCTATTTAAAAAAAAAAAAAAGACTACTAAAAGCAGTTAATAATATAATATAATAGCGATTCAAGTATGAGATTCCAGGAAAAGGCACACAAAGCAAGCGAAGGTCTCCAAAATGGGTAAAGGAAATGATACAGCAAACAGTGCAAACAGTGAGCGAGCTGAGACTTTGAACAACAGCTAACATTACCTGGGCAAGCTTTTGACGGTGGGACAGGCAAAATTTCTGACCATCTCCTGTTGTTTGCCAGCAGTTTGGAGAACATAGTCAGAACATAGGTATTAAAAAAAACCCTTCAGTCTGCCCATGGCTTTACTTAGCCAGGCCAGCCATATGGCCGGTTTTATCCCTGATCCTCTTGTCTTTGTTTCCAGTGGATTTTTGATATCTGCAACTTGTATCAAAATTTCTGAAGTTGCTCCAAGCTCCATCACTTCTGCAGGGAAAGCCAGACAGCTGCAGCCAGGAGGAGGGTGCTGCAGGGTCCCTGCAGACAGTGGAGTTCAGGGCTGCTGCAAAATGCAATGGCAAAGCAGAGGTCTGCAAACCAGCAGCAGCTAGCAAGAGGAGGGTATGGATTAGGGGTGGGTGACACTGGTTAGGTAGGGGAAGAGCACTGGGAGTAGTATGGGATCTGGACAGTGAGGGGGGAAGAAGGCAGCATTACCCCTATTTGGGAAAGTGCAAGCCTTCTCTTAAGGCAAAGAAGTCCCAGTTACTCTGGTTGGTAGCCAGCTTCTTTGAGTGACCTCTCCAGGGGAGGGACTGCAGGAGGCTGGGCAGGGAGTAACATGGCTCAGGTGGGGTTGGATATGGGAGAGGGGAGAGAGTGGGATGTGCAGGTCTGGGGTGAAGGGTATGTGAGACTGCAGAGGGGATTGGGAGTCCCTGGGGCTCTAGGGCAGGGGGCCTGGGGAGCTTTGGAGAGAAGGAATTATAACAACATAAAATAATATAAGGTGGGAGGGGTGGAAGGTGGGTTTCTGAGAACACAGTCCTGGGTCTGTGGGAGATGCAGGAGGTTTCTGGAGCACTAGCATTGGTATGTGAGGATGCTAGGGTAGGGAGGGGTTAGAAAAGCAGGGCTTGCAAGATCCAGTGCTTACAGTTAATTTGTTTGCTGCCTGAAATATAACCCCTAAAACCCTGCAGAAAAGCTGTATGTGTGGAATTTAGGACATTCATCTTGTGCATGGCCAAGTGCTTTCCACTTGCCTTATCGCATGCTGTGGAGGTGTAACAAGTAACAGGAGCTGTGAGCTAGGAAGAGTTAGCAAGCAGTTTGTGTGTTCCTTCTTTGAAAGGCTTTTTCCCAATACCTCCCTTGCAGCTATTTTGAGGAGCAAACATTTGCGTACCTGACACATAACTGAATCAATGTATGTTCTGCTCTTCCACCAGTTAACCAGGAGGGTTAATGGACCCTCAGTCCTAGCTAGTGCATCAGATTGCCCAAGGTGGTAGCTTTATTTCAGCCTAGGGTTTCAGTCTTAACGTTTGTTTTTACTTCTGTATACACATATTCTTCATTACACTTAGGATGCTTGGGGTTGAAAAAGTGGCTGTCACACCAGAAATAATACAGCAGCTCCGCTGGCTCTATGGGAACTGGTCCAGATATACACTGGTGTGAGAGCAGAAGTAATGTATCATTGTAGTTTTCCATCCAGGACTAGTACACCTATATTTTCACATACAGTAGAGCAGCAGCACTTGCAATGAAAGTAATGATTAGCAAGGAAATATGCATGCTCTTAAGCTAAAGTCAGATACCCATATCAAGATGTTGTGCGCAGTTATCCTCTGCTGAACATAGGCATATAAATCATGGGGGTTTATGTTCTTTGTTGCTTTGTTCCAGGTTGGGGATGGGAACCCACTAAGGCTTTGGAAAGCCTCAGTGGAAGTTGAAGCCCCCCCATCAGTTGTCCTGAACAGAGTGCTGAGAGAACGTCACCTCTGGGATGAGGACTTCTTGCAGTGGAAGGTGGTTGAGAGCCTGGACAAGCAGACAGAAGTTTACCAGTATGTTTTGAACAGCATGGCTCCTCATCCCGTCCGAGACTTTGTCATTCTAAGGTAAAGAAAGGGCAGTTCTCCAGTACCTTTGCTTCTTGCAGTGCATACAAGGGAGATCTGGTCTTATCTCAGTCTTCATGTCAGTATAATTGTGCATCAAGAACTCTGCTTCTGGGCAGCAGTGTTGATTTCTCAAACTGAGTTAAAACTGTACACCTAGAGTATGCTGACCTTTTCTCTGATGTAATTTGAACCACACATACTCCTGAGGCCATAAATATAATTTCTTCCTTAGAACAGATGTCTGATAATAGCTGCTGTTCTCTGCTAGCTTTGTTTGTTGTCAAAACAGTGCAAATAGAACCCAATTGTTTTTTACACTGCTTTTGTTGTTCTCTGGGGAATGTTTGATGTTTAAGAGCCAAATGTTTAGCAGAGAAGATAGCGATGCTTTTAAGCTAAGGTTGTTATACGATGTCTATATAAGTTGTTATCTTAGATTTGCAGTTGCAGTCTTTGTAGACCAAGAAATGCTAACCCATAAAAATCCTAGTGTGGAAATGAACAGAAAGAGGCAGTAGATATGTATTCTGACTGCCTTCTAGGGGATGACATCTCTCAAATAAATGTATAGCTGTGTATCAATATTTCAAACTCAATCCCAGTTCTGACATTGTCTATCTGCCTGTACAGAACAGACAAAAAAAAATTCCTTTTATGCACCTTCTGCCTTTGAAATCCTGCCCCTTTGCTTGCTAGGAGCTATTGTGGAACTGCTGACACTTCACTTACAGGATCAGTCCTACAGTTATTTATTTCAGGATGATTCTGTGCATTCCCATTCTTGGTCTCTGCTTTCTTTGATTGAAATCATGTGCCAAAGAAATGCTAAGCAGTTCTGACAAAGGAGATAGCCCAGTGAGTTAGAACTGTATAAGAGGGCACAAAGACTGAAGAAAAAGATGAGCCAAATAAAATATAATTATAATAGTACATCCCTTTTATGAACTTCATTATTCTCTTAAAGAATGATAACACGCAGATATTATCAGTATAAGGGAAGAATTGATGGAACTCTTAGAGGAAAATGTAAAAACTGTTTTCTGTAAGTTCTTTATAATGTTAAAACACCAGTCCTCCCATTACTCTTATTTCCTATGCCTTCCCACAGTATACTGGGCTAAATTAATTATTTTATATTTATTCTATTATATTTATTTTAATTATTTATATTATTTTATAACTAATTTTCTTACATAATATAATTGACTTCAACTAGTGATAAATTTGGCCCTCTGCATAGCACAAAGAAGGTTGTCTGGGAGCAGCAGGGAGGTTTTGATGACCATAATTCTGTCCTCTAATTTGCCACTATTTACTATTAGATTTCATGGTTGTTTATGTTCTTTAAAGACCTGCTATGCAGTCACATCCATTAAATAAAAGCTTGCCATCAAGTTCTCATTCTTTTCACTAACCCAGGCAGAATGACCCCCAAGGACTGAAATACATATCATAAAACTGAATTCTGGTGGGTGTTTAAGGGGTGAAAGCAGCCGTCAGGCAAATCTGTCAGATTCTGTTGTTTATCTCTTTTGATTTATATCATTAAGTCTAGAGCAAGGTTAGCCAGCAATATCGCAGCCAATTTGATACCTTGTGATTGGTGGGAAGTGAACAGTGAAATTATAATTCCTCTCTGGGGACATGAATAAATATATTTTAACAGGCGGTGATTTTCTCCTTCCCAGTCAAAGTTTTGGCTGTGAAAGGATAAACTTAGTTGTTCTTTTTTTTTTTTTTCTTTTTTTTTTATTCCTAAGTTGACAGTCATAACAAGGGGATTAGGCTGCCTTGAGAAGACTCTAATGGTAAGGAGATAGGGGCGATGTTTCCTGTGCCTGGGATCTGACGCAGGTCTCAGCTGCCCTGCCCAGGCATTGCTTTCCGTTAAAATCTGCCGCTAAATGTTTAATGTTCAGTAAGTATCACAGCATCTCTGTGGGTTAGGTGCCAGGCCCATTTTTGCTACTGTAAGATATTTAAAGAAGTACAGAAACTGGCCTAAATCTGTATAACTGGAAATGGGAATCATAAGTCTTCTGCAGTCTCTGGGACACAGTTTTCCATTTCACAAATGGCCCAAGTAAGTGCTGCGTAGTTACCAAAATGATATGGTCACATCTAAGCACTGTGCAGGCATTCATAGTAGACGGTTCAGCATTTCACAGTAGATCTGAAGTGTGATTTCCTACTCTCCATGTGTTTCATCTGCCAAGATAGCTCATCATTTTTATTAATGCACAGACACATGTAAAACCTTCTGAAGTCACTATCTTTCTGCAGTGTCTTGAATAACAGCTCAATTTCATATAAGAAAATTGCAGAATGTTAAAATTATCTGCTGAAGTCCAAACTTCAACAGCCTTTGAAAGCAGCTTACCTGCTAAAACATGATACTTCCCTGGGTAGCATAATCCCTGTCTCAGACAGTCCATGGCAAGATGATGCACATCACACAGCACAGTGGGAATTTCTCATTTCTTCCCGCAGCATAGGAGAGAGCACAGACCTATCCTGTGAGATTCAAGGCAGATGAGAAAGATGTGAGACACTAGAATATGTAGAGAATGCTTACAGCACAAGTGAAAAATGTTAAGTATTAAAGTCTAGGTCTCCTGAACTTAGTGGAAAATTTCTGCAGCATTTAAGAGAGGCTAGAAACTTGGGAGAGGGAAAAAATGAAAGGACATTTTGTTTTTAATTCAGATGCCCTTGAAACATGTTCTGGGAGTTTCAGAAGTCGATGTGGGTAGTAGTGAGGATTTCTGCTGTGCTAAACTGTATTTGTTGTTCTGTAAATCTGTGTGGGTGCAATACAACATTTCATCCTTTGCTGGATGGCTTATACTTGCTTCATCTCCTTTTCAAAACTTCTGTCTGCAAAAGGCTGTATCATGCCCTGTAATATATAATGGTTACAAAATGCTCATGTGGAGAAGAAGCAAAACTTCTCCACCTGGAGCCTGCAGCAACATAGATGGGTGGCCATGCCACATCATGGTCAGACTCCCAGCTGGGGAACATGAAGCTCCTCCAGGACCTCCTAGGACAGTCCAGCGGCCTTGCAGGCAACAACAAGGACAGGCAGACAAGCAGACTTTAATTTTAATCCTGGTTCTTGGTCATGTGCCCAAAAGCTTCGTTACTAAAGTGATTCCATCTTCAATGTGTTGCTGCAGGACATGGAGGACGGATTTGCCAAAGGGGATGTGCATGCTGGTTGCCATCTCTGTGGAGCATGAAGAGGCTCCTCTTATGGGAGCTGTGCGAGCCATTGTGATGGACTCTCAGTACCTGATAGAGCCATGTGGCTCAGGGAAAGCCAGGCTGACCCACATCTGCAGGATTGACCTGAAGTAAGTATCCCCAAAAAGCAGATATCCATTCAGCAGGGCAAAAACCTCCAGCTCGGGGACGGGAGGTGTTGGGAACAGAGGACATGGTCAAAGTAGTTTTGCTGCTTTGGAGTCTTCCTGCAGTCTTTTCTATCCATCAAGCTCATTTCTCTGCTTAGCATCTACTGCTGTTATGATGTGATCATAGAAATAAAATCTGCTTATTTGATTACTGCAAGGGAGAACTTCAGAGTACACTTAGAATGACAAGTATTTGAAGGCTCCACCACTGTGGGCAGCAGGGAGTAGGAAGCATGGCAAGCCTGTTTCTGCGGGGCATATTGCTTAAGTATCTGAGTTTCTCAATAATTCTCTTTTCATTTCTTCAGAGGACGTTCCCCAGAGTGGTACAACAAAGGCTTTGGACATCTGTGTGCAGCAGAAGTTGCCAGGATCAGAAACTCATTTCAGCCTCTGATTGCTGAGGGACCAGAAACAAAAATCTGAGGAGGTGCTCCTGGGAGCGTATGAGTGTAAATCTGGGTCTGGCAGGGACCAGGAATGCTGAAAGCAAAGATCTTATTTAAGCTGCAGGAATCTGACCAAACCTGGGTCTGTACAAAGCTGAAACAGGAATTTTATAGGAAAGCTCTTTTATTCTGGAGGCTTCACCTCCCCCTGCCACATCCCTTCTGTATTAATTTCAGTTATTGAAGTAAACATTTCTTCAGAGAGCTTTTATCATTATTACTTTAAAATCAGACTATTGCCATTACTTGTGTGTTACATAACTCTGGTATTTAAAGGCTTCTAAGAAGCATATTTTAATTGTAAATAAATTATGTACAGTATGTATATATTTATATTATATCTATATATATATGTATATGTATAAATTAATTATTTTGTATATAACTCAGTGCAAATCACTTGCATCAGTTGGACCTTAAGTGAATCTATCACTTGTTTCTTAGTGTGTCACTGCTACATAAGCTGTGTTCGCTATTATCACAGGGCTACCAGGCATCATCCATGTGATAAGAGAAACACCTGTTCTCAAATATGTTTTGTGTTTGTGTATGCTGTGAGAAGGTACCTAGAAATAGATGTAGGACAAATTAAAAGAACTAAGGAAGGAGGTTACTGTATGTTTAAAAATAATGAGGAGCGGATTCGTTTCACCAAATGAAATACATGAAAATGTAACTGAGATAGGCCATTTATATTCAGCTGCAGAATTGTGACTGTTAGTACAAGGTGTTGAAAACTTACCTATTGCCTTAATTAATGATATATCTGCCGCTAAAGAACCTCACTATGTACAGCATTCAAAGTAACTGCTCGTTCTTGGAGAGTACAAGATAATGCTGTATGTACTGAGGGGTCTGAGATCAGACTGGTAAGTTATTAAGCTGTAAATCTTTTTTTTTTTTAATTAGCATTTTTGTCTAAGTTCTGAGTGTTTCTGTGTTCTTTCCTTCTCCCATAGACGTGGCTAATTGTTAAGAATCTCCAAAGCAGATTTTCCATATCCCATGGACACAAAAACATGCAGATGAATACCATGCCTTGTAATATTCTTACTATACAAATAACGAAACTTTTTTAAGCTTTTAAACACATCTCTGAAATTTAAAAGACTAAATGCAGACTATGCTTGGAAAGATTGCTTTTATAGTAACAGCAAGCGTTTTCATATTATATTGCACTGATCTGCATGATCCTGCCTCTGTAGGCATTGGTGGGAGCAGAATTAGCCCCTGACTATGAGTAGGAGCCATTTAAGCCTATTATATAATTTCATTTTCAGGGACCTATTATTTTGCTAATGGAAGAATGCTTTAAAAGTAATAATAATAATAATTTGTCGATGTTACCTTTCAGGCAGGGTTCTGTTTTGTTTTTAACTAACCTAAGACCAAAAATGATATTACATCTATGACTCAATAAGAATGTACAAGCCTGTTAATACCGTTCTTCATTAATCGCATTTGTTCACTTTGACTTTATTTATTGCTGCATAAACCAGCTGTGTCATTCATAGCCAGTGTTTTAGCTCAGTCCTTCCAACAAAATCCATTAAGATATAGTATGAGGTCAATTAAGCAGGATATATTTCCTACATGAAGCTACGGCTTTGTGCCCTGATGTGGTAAACAGGGAAGTCCCTTCAAAGCCAGTGCATTGAGTCTGCCCCAGGTATAGGGGCTGTGGGGTGGACCATGTGTGGTCCTTGATAGCTGCTAGAGCACGGTGCCATGTGCCATTGTGCACACGTGTGAGGGCTGCGCTGGTGGGGAACAGCCCTGCAATCTGAGGAAGCAAGCCAGTGGGGGCTCAGGGCGGACAGGGGCAGGGTGACCCAGCACAGTGTCCCCTTGGAAGAGCAGCACCCTTAAAAAGTCACTCTTGTCTTGTCCCATGAGCTCTCACCCATGTTTTATTGTGTAACTCATAGGATGAGGGAGGTTGGCTGCCCATGAGCTCCTCCTGCCTTGAGCGTATGGCCAGCAGCAGCTGCGCTGTGCAGCTATTGCCTGCTTTCAAGGCTAAAAGACAGGGGAGTGCTCACGCCCTTGCATGACCGTGCTGAGGTCTGGCAGTCACTGCAGGGCACCCACGGTGCCTAGTTCCAGCCTTCCCAGGAGGAGCTGGCGGGGCAAGGCCAGCCCCTGGTTCCAGCAGGATTGCCATCCCGGAAAGCAGTACCTCCTCCCCAAATGCCTGTAGCCAAGGCAGCAGGTTTTGTGCCAGCTGTTTTCCAAAACACAACCAATTAGAGCACTTCTGCTACATTTGTTTGCATAAACGAATACAATAGTGCCTCAGTATTAATGGGCGCAGAATTTCTGGCCCTCGGAATGGCAATTGTCTGACAGTAAAAATTTCTTATTAAAATGAAGGGAAAACCTGGACAGTGGTTTTATCCTGTCTGACAAGTCATCGCTCAGCCGGAAAGGGCCCTGTGCCACCTGTTAGCAAGGTAGGGTTGTCCTACCCTTGCAGAAGCTCAGTCATGTGCTTATGGCATCTTTTAAGCCATGTATCAATGAAATAAAATTTCTTTAAAATGCACGTTATGTCATGTCTACCATTCAGCTACCACAGTATTTTTATTGTTACATTGCCATTGAGAATACATTATGATAATTGCATTTTTAAATGTTATACTCATATCAATACCTCATATTTTTACCTCATCTGTTGGTATCAGTCATTAGTTGTAAATAAACAATTGCAGAGTTGAATAAATTTGCATACACTAAAGAATCGCTTTTCCTTCGTGTGCTCATTTTGTCCATTGGCACAAGAAACATGGTACATTTAAGCCCTTGCTTTCCTTATTGCAACCTGCTGTACACTGACGTGTTCTGATACCAGACTTCAATAATGATTTTAGGCTCAAAATGATATTGTTGTTCATTATATTTATCCTATGGTGTCCTTAAGTATACATGAGCTTCATGGCAAAGATTATGTTTTCCAAAGAAGCCATTAAGCTAGGGCAGCTGGCATGAGAAAGGTAAACTCAGGTCCTCAGCAGTATTTGGCCCCTGACTCCCACTGAATTCAACCACATTTCTGCAGCAAGGTTCTTGTCAGTAATCTAAAGGTTAGGTTCATAAGAGCCACTGTGGAGCTGGGATGCTGAATGTTGGGTTCATATTATCAGACTTCAGCCATCTCGACTCCATCAAGCCACTGCAAAAGAGAGTAAGATGCAATGCAGGCTAGTGGCTCCTGTGGCTTGTCTTACACGTTACCTAGAGATGGAATAAATGTCCCTTTGGATGGGCCTATATCTCTCCAACTCTCTACTGAATTATCAAAAGAAGCAGAGTCTCAGAAAACAGGATGCTGAGCAGGGGGTCAGCTGTGAGAGACCATCTAGGAGGGGATAAGCCTTTATGTTCCACCATTCAGGGAAAGCTCAGTGTTAAACTTTGGACTGAAAGGAAGCACTTTTCTCCAATTATCTGCCATGGCAGAGATGGTCAGCTGTGTAAGTCTGTCCTTCGTTGCAAAAAAATATAGTATGTTATGCATTCTCATTCCCATCTCTTCCCTCCCACCCACCTGCAGCCATGTCAGGGCAAACAGACTGTCTTAACCCTACCAGCACTGATGTTTCAGCTCATGGTATGCGCAGTCCTTATACTGTTGAGTTCTTGGGCATCCATCCTCTTTACAACACCTTGCAGGAGTCACCAGCAAGGCATCTAAGTTACCCGTGAGCCAGCAGTGTGCCCGTGTGGCCAAGGCAGCCAGTGGGACCCTGGGGTGCATTAGGAGGAGCGTGGCCAGCAGGTGGAGGGAGGTGATCCTGCCCCTCTGCTCTGCCCTGACGAGGCCGCATCTGGAGTGCTGTGTCCAGTGCTGGGCTCCCCAGTTCAAGAGAGACGGGGAACCACAGGAGAGGGCCCAGTGGAGGGCTGCAAAGGTGATGAGGGGACTGGAGCATCTCCCTAATGAGGACAGGCTGAGAGAGCTGGGCCTGCGTAGCCTGGAAAAGAGAAGACTGAGAGGGGACCATATCAATGTTTACAAGTACCTTGAGGGTGAGTGTCAGGACGATGGAGCCAGGCTCTTTTCAGTGGTGCCCAGTGACAGGACAAGGGGCAACAGGCACAAACTGCAACACGGGAAGTTCCATCTAAATATGAGGAAGAACTTTGCTTTGAGGGTGACAGAGCACTGGAAGAGGCTGCCCAGAGAGGCTGTTGAGTCTCCTTCTCTGGAGACACTCAAACCTGTGTGGATACAACTCTGTGCAAGCGGCTCTAGGAGAATCTGCTTTAGCAAGGGGTTGGACCAGATGATCTCCAGAGGTCCCTTCCAACCCCAACCCTTCTGTGATTCTGTGATCCCTTTGTCTAATGCACTCGCTCGGCAGAATCGATGTCAGCCTTGGAGGATCTTGGCATGCCTAAGAAATATTGCTCTTCAAAATGGCAGGTAGCTGTTAGACGAGAGCACAGGCTGAGCATACTGACATGACTGTGAAATGAAAATATTGGAAGAAATATCCAGAAGACAGCTGGAGTCTGCAAGTCAAAGATAGGGGAGGATGAAAACTGATACTGCTGCTCCAGCTCAATATGACCTGGAAGAGCTGGGGAGCAAACAGAGATGTTGCCAGAGAGGAAGCAGCACTTAAATGGCATGACCCACTCATGAACCCTTGGGGATGCAGCATGGCCATGGCATGCTCTCCTTGCCAGAGGTATGCCAGTCACAGCTGCACAAGGGCTTCATTTGGATGGGTGCTAGGCCAGGCAGACCATGCTGTTACAACTGCAGTTGCACACCATATTGTGACAGGACCAGGAATATGGGGCATCAAATCCCAGATTCGTAACAAGGTGGCTGCCTGGACTTTCCTAAAATGTGCAGTTCATATTGTGACCCTCAGTATCGTGGCCCACTCAGCTATACCATGCAAAAAGCTAACATATTCCCCCAAAGCAGCAATGGATGCAGAGCAGATCCCACCTAGCACTGTGTGACTGCAGACTGTCCCGCTTCAGCGTGCCAGAAACTGAGCTCAGCAAACACACAGGTACATGGAGCCGAAGGGCTGACACAGAGTAGAGCAGCGGGTCTGGGTTAATGAGTAACAACAGGGAAAACATTGCAACACTGCAGACAGGTAAGTATTTGCCTGTCTTTCATAGGCTAATGCTGGGGAGGTCTCACACACTCCCAGATACCCTCCCTAATCCACATGACCCAGACACCAAGAGCCTCTGTGCCTCTCATGAAGCAAGCTCTCAGGCCATCTCTTGCAGAAAAAGTAATCTGAATACTTATCTCCTTCCACCCCTTTGATTCTGAAACTAGGATCTCTATCCTGCTACCTTACCACTGGCCTCCCACAGGTAGCGATTTTCCACTGCTCTCTTCCACTGTCTAAGCCCAGCTCTTCAGCCCAACGTGCCCTCTTCCCTGCTCCATCCCTGCATGCCTGTCTGCAGGCTGGGTTCCAGCCTGAGCCCTCCTCACCCAGCCCAGGCCGCACAGGAGGCCACAGGGATCAGCTTTCAAGGCAGGGTGACCGTGGCCAAGTGGTCAATGGTCCCCTCCCCAGCTGCAACTGGTGGGGGAGTCAGGCATTGCCAGCCTGCCAGGGCTCAAGTCTGCAAAAGTCCCATGCCCCACTCTAGGGACAAATCCTAGAGAAGCCTCTGCTTCTCTCCTCCAAGGAGGCAGGAAGGCAAGAGCAGGAAAACAACCAAAAGCTTGTACCACTGCACAGGTGCTCCTCAGTCCCACCACAACGACAAGCTGGGGCAGCCATGGTTTGAAGGCAGTGAACTACCTTAAGCAGAGGCTTGAACCTCAGTTCTTGGCAGCAGCTGGCAATGAGACAGGATAGGGTCCCAGCTGTGACTGCTTTAACAAGAAAATACCTCGTTCTGCAGCAAGAGCTTCTGCTCCAGCAGGAGGCTGCCCTGCTTGGCCACAGCAGCTGCACAGAGCTCGGCTGGCAGCCAGTAGAGGATTACAGCTTATTTCTTAATCAAAATACTCAATTCTGCAAAAGGCACTAGGGAAACTCAGCCTAAAACTGCAGACTCTGCTCTTTCTCTTTCACCTGCTCGTAGCAGCTCGGAGACAAACACAGAGCTGAAACACAGAGCCAGCACTTGCTACAGTGAAGATTTGCAACAGCTTGCAATTTATGGGAGCAAATTAGCCACAGGGCCATCTGTCCCTCCCCAGACCACACCTGGCCTGCTCCTTGCTGGAATGACTCCTTTTCCTTGAGAGAATGTATATCAAATTACTTTTTTTTTTTTTTTTTAATGAAATAAACGTGGGAACCACAGGTGGTGGAGCAGACGGCAGTAACCCTCGCAGCAGCATCTGCTGGCCAGTGCCCCGCCACGTGTGAGGGACAGATGCTCGCTGGGTGCCAGCACGCAGCCTGACCCCAGACCCGCGCCGGGGCAGCAGGCCGGGGTCTGCCAGCCCGCTCAGCCACCCCGCTGCACCTCAGCCACCCTGGCCAGGCTGGGTCTGCATGGCAGCAGGACCAGAAGCACCACAGCTGGTCTGCCTTGACCAAAAACACAGTCCTTTTTTCCTCCCCCCCAAGACTCTTCCAGTTCAGAGACTTGCCACGGGGGTAGCTGCAAGCAGGGAGTTTGTTTATCAACACCAACCGCCCGTCCCTGTGCCACAGCGCTGGCTGAACAGCATCAGCAAAGAGCCCACCACCGCTGCAAGTGCAGATCGCCCTGGGTTTACAGCTGCTCCAGTGTTTTGCCCAGTCTCTGCTGGCTCCCGATGGGACAGTGACTCAGAACTGGGCCTATGAAGTGAGAATGCAGGATTTTAGCTCTTTAGCCTGGATTCCTCTTTCCCTGAAGAGTCATGTCCCTGTCTTCCTGGTGCAGGGAGGAGGGATCACACCAGCCTGTGCCCCTTGCCCAGGCTCGCAGCACTGGGCTCATCACATGCCTGCTGCTTTGCAAAAGAGGTAAAAAAAAAAAAAAATGATTTAGGGAAAACTTCCCATTCTTCAGTGGATGTATTTGGGGATCCCTGGTGAGCAATAGGGCTACTAGTGAAGAAGTACTAGCCCTGCTGCTGCAGCTGCATCGTCGCAGCATTGGCAGCAATGCCCACATGCAGGGCACACCAACAGCTCCCTCCTGGGGCCGTGGGACAGTGACAGCACCGTTTCGGAGCCAGCTTTTGGCAGGCCACCGTTCCCACTTCCCACAAGGTTGCAAAGCCTGAGCCAGACTGTCCCCCAGCACGGCACCGATGCACACCCAGCCCTGCCAGCAGGGAACCCACCCCACCATGGCATGATCCACCACATGTGTTTTAATTCCATACCCTTCCCAAACACTGGACCAAACCCCATCCAGAAGCATCACCTTGAACGGAGCTTACTGCCTGGCCACGCTGATGCCCAGCCATGGCCTGATGTCTTTGTGAGCTGTGGTTATCATCCGGCCGTCTCGTGTAATTCTCTGCACAGTCAAGGAGGTGCCAGGACACTTGTAAATCACTGAGCAGTAACATTCATCACACTGCAAATAAAAATAATGGTTGCAAATAATGAAAAATTAAATGGGTATCACTGGGCTAAGCCAAAATGCTACAATATGGCCTCCTTGGCCTCCCAGTATTTCTTGCCTTGGGTGACGTTTTCCAGCAATCACTGGTATTTATCAGAAAAGAGATAAAGTTATTGCATTTGGGTTTTTCTAATAATTGAGTAATTTAATCTTTTAAGTGCCTCTGAGATCACTTGCTGTAATTAAAGACAGAAGATGAATGACTGAAGTACAAGAGCATTGGAGGACGTTAAAAATGAATGTGTCCTTGACTGCATCTCCTGTGCATTTAAATAATGATTATCCCACATTAATATGACCAAACAGATAAAAGGACAAAATAATAAGAGCTCAGTTGCATTATTTTTCTTCCAACCCAAAAATAATAAATCACCAGCTGGAGAAATGTGCCTGTGAATACCAAGCAGGAGCAACCGCGCGCTGCTGAGAGCAGGACCCCACCGCCTCCCGCTGTGAGGTGCAAGGAAAGGCAATATCCGCTCACGGATCCTCCAGCAATGTGGCAGATAAATGAGTTACAAATGTGTATAAAATTCACAATCTTCCATCAGAAGCGGACTTAAAGGCTCAGCTAGTGCTGGGAAAGACGACTGCAACACTGGCAGCTTACTTTATGAGCACTTATTTTCTCAGCTTTTGGAAATAAGACCCATTTAATCCTAGTGGAGAGAGGGCGGCAGAAGGGTTGCTGCAAAGTAATAACTATCAACAAAAAATCTGTAAGACCTGTAAACAGTATTTGTCTTCTAAATAAACTATACGCTACGGCATACCTATGTCATACCTTGGTGGTTAGCTCCCCATTTCACAGCTCAAATGTAAATAAATATGTGCCCAAAGAGGGAAAAGGAGGTGGTGAGAGAGCTGGAGCTGGCCCTGCTCCATCCGTCACGCAGCATGACGCCCCTGGATCACGCCTGTCCCGGGCTGGAGGAGCGGCACCCTTGCACCCCTCCGGGCACCCCCTGGTCCGGCCGGAGAGGCTGCAGCCTGCCGGGAAGCCCTCCCCGCCAGGTTGCTCCCCTCCCTTTCCTGGCAGGGCATCTGATGGCCTCCAGCTCGACTGTGCTATTGCCAGACTACAAAACTTTGTCACCTCGTAAAACTTTACAGCACAGGTAGTTTATACCGTCACACCTCTTGAACTAAACACTTGGCCAATTCGCGGTTCCCTCTGGCGGGAGGAAACCCAGATTTCTTGGGTCAGGTGTTGTGTTTGCGCAGCCCGGCTGGTTCAGGGCGCTGCAGAAAGGCGCCTACAGAGCCCCGAGCACAGGAGGTGGCAACGCAACAGCCAGCTCACCGCTGAGAGCCAAGCCGCCCCCGCAGCCAGCATCTCACCAGGACATGCCATCCGCTCTGCTTTTCCTCTGGGCCCCACTGCATGTCCCGCCAGGAGGTGCCTGGGGCTCGGCCCTGCTCCAGCTTGGATGCACATCCCAGCAAGGAACAGCTCTGGGGGGGAAGATCCAGCTTGGAAGCTTCTCTGGCTCCTGAGAGCCAAACAGGTGGGACTGAGAAGGTGCTGCCCAGGTCCTCTCCTTCCCTGCAAGGACTGACACCATAAAAAAAGTCAGTGAGAAGTACATTATGCATTCCAGGTGAGAGGGGAAGAGTTAAAACTCACCCCTCCCTGCCAAAAAAAAAAAACCTAAATCTTGTGTGTTACTCTCTTCGTAAGGAAGAAACTCTTCCTACTAATAGAAAAGAACTTTAAGTAGAAACTATTCAAACTTGATGTGAATTTGCAGCAGTATTTGGAATATATCATTGATGTCATTCCCACTGCTTTGCTCAGTGCCGGGGACAGCGACCACCTCTCCTGCACTTCAGACCCCCATAGGCCTCCTGGGACTTGGGCCAGAAACCCACCTGTGAGCTCAGGAGAGCTGGGACTGCATAACGATGCTTTGTGAGTTGTGCTGTGAGTAGCTCTTGTGAGGAGAAAAAGGTTTTTGACAGTAAAATTCATCACGTAGGAGGTGTATCATTAAGGGACAAATATGGGAGATAGGGAGCTTTCAAAGTACTTTTTTTGTTTAATTTTTTTTTTTTTTTAAACTAAGAATATTCAATTTTTAACAAAGAATATTCCCATGGCCCATGCTCACGGCAGGGGACTGTTCCCTCAGCTCCCAGGGTGAGGACCTCACGTAGCCGCTTGTGCCTGTGGCTTTTCTGCCCTGTTCATTAGTATTTTCCCTGACTTCTCTGTGCCTCACTGGCCTTTCTGCCACTCCTTCTCAAACACACAAAGCATCACAAAATAATAGCCAGCAAAACGTCAGCACCCACAAGTATCTTGGCTGCAGGCTGCTGTTATTTCAACTTTCTGGTTTCTTAACGATCTTAGTTTTCTCAGAACCGTTTGACAGTGATGTTTCTGTTCAACCCATGAAGCAAAATAAAAGCCTCTGATACGTTGGACCCTGCCACTTTCATCTCACCTCGTTATTCCTTCTTTTTCCAACCTTTTAAAAAGGGTGGGCTTCACCAGCCAGCACCAGCCATAGCCTTGTGACAGCTGGGGAACAGTGGTTTGGCAATCCACGACTGGCACATCAAAGACTGAAAGAGCTTTCCCCTTTCTTTTCCTCACCTCCTCTTCTTGGCTTTGCATGAGTGGAGAAGGAACAAGACTGAACTTTCTCAGCTGAAGCTGAAGCCGAGAACCTAAAACTGACTCTTTCACTCTGAGTAAGGGCATTTTCACCTAAGGCGTTTTTGCAAGCAGAATGAACAAATCAAGATTTCTAAGTGACTCAAAAGCAAACAAACACAATGCAAGGAGAAAAGTGAAGGGCAAGCTGTGTGTTAAACACGCTGACACTTGTATGGCCACTGTCCTATTAATTAGTCTTGTCCCTTTCTGCTCCCACTTCCTTTAACCTTGACATTTACTTTCCTTAGGATGTTTAACAAGGATGCCACAAACTGACTGCTTAGTGCCACAACTATGCTGACAAAAACCCTCAAGCCTGTGAGTAACTCTACTGGAATAGAAGAGCTGTCAAATGTACTGCAGTGTTACTATGGAATAAGCTATTCCAACGGAACACTCTTGTATCAGTATGGTAACTTCCACAGGCTTTTTAAATAGCAATAGTCACTCAAAAAAAAAAAAAACAACAAAAACCCAACAAAAATTCAAAGAACCATAACCCCTCCAAAGGACTAGGTCTGTTGGAAAAACCTCTCTTAGACACAGGCCCCAGCAACCTCCAACAAAAGTTACTTATGTGACATTGGAAAAACAAACAGGAACACTTAACTCCTTGCAGAATTGCCGTAACAGCCTCTGTAAAGTACTCTGTACTTCATGTTGCAAACAGAGAAATTAGACAGATTAAACAATAAGACCATGATATGCTTTGTAACGTACTGTATCTTTATTTAATTTCTGAGATTGTTATAAAAACAATGTAACACTCATTCTTTCATTTAGTAAAGACGCCCTTCCCACAGTAACTTCTGCACAGTCTTTTCAAGAAATAAAACAGAAGCTCTGCACTCACGTCACAAAAATACTTCGAATAAAAACATAATTTTGTATTTTACAGCATGTTTAATCTGGAGCACTGAGCAAACCGGCAACAGTATTTCATTCTAGAAACACAGTTAAAATCAAGAAACCAGTTCTACACAAGATACTGTATGTTGAATCCATCACATGCAGACTCTGGATGCTCTTCAGAAAATAAAACACCATCTTCCCCTGAGCTGCCTTTGCGGTCGGACTGTGGAGTCCCCTCCGCTCAGAGCCCTTGCCACTGCCAGCGTTTCTGCCCTAGATGCACAGGTGGTGGCGGGGAAGTGCCAGATCATCGCTGACATGTGGGTGCTGCACAGAAGTGCCCACAGCCCGCAGCCTAGTCCAGGAGGCGATGATCGCATCGACCTGCATGAGCACACCGCAGTTCTCCTCGCACAGGTACCTAACCTTTGCCTATTCAAGGGCCTTTTTGTTGTTAGTGGAGGCTGATTTTTTCCCCAGAAGATTGACAAGAAACTCACGCTCGCCCCTGATGACATAAAATGAAGCAGATTCCCGAGGCGAAACCATACCATTACCTCCCTCAGGCCAGCCTGTATTTCCCGGGGCCATCACCGTGCGGTTTGCTTGCCGAGAGCTGCACGTCGCTGTGCACGGGCAGCACCGCAGGCAGGCTGCCTAGGAGAAGACTTGGGCAACTGCTGTGCCCAGCTTGAGCTGGCCGCGGCTCTGCAGTGGTATTTAAAAACCCTTGCGAAGGGAACTGCGCCAAAGGCTGTGTTATATCCATGGGCCACGGCACCATGAGTGGATGCAATCCTTCGTAGCAACAAATCCCAATTTACCTACAAATTAGATATCCAGCTGGTGCCATCTGCCTGTCGGCGGTTACATATCACCCAGCCTCTACGGGAAGAGCCTGCAGTGTCTCCTCTGCGCTCCGGCTGCTGCTTCACACGCTGCGCTGTGGCTGGGCCATCAGGGAGCAGTGGCAGCTCCTCCCTGGACAGTTAATTGCTAACCAAGTCTCAGGACCGGCCGATGCCCACCAGCACGGCACCCATGCTCTTCTGCACTTGCCCTGCCCGGACCCCCTGAACCCTCTCAAACCCAGGGGGAGACACATACACTGGGCTTCTCAGAAAGATCATGCCCAGACTTCTTGTTTTACCAAGAGCAAAATAATTATAACATACATACATGCACACATATAACATACAAGTTAGGCATGACTTGGCTACAGGTTGTATTAAATGAACGTCACTTTTTGTTACATACTGTGAAGGCATCTGACTACCGGGGCAATGTATTGCAAGGTGGTGCATGGCCATGCCACGGAGAAAGCCATTTGCCATTTCATACATTTAGGGAGAGCTATTTCTTTGTAACTCACATTGCACCTGGCACCAATGCATAAATATACAGCAGTTTAAAAATTTCTCTTTTTCAGCAAGTCCTATTGGGCCATAAATAATTTATATATATATATTTTTAATACTTATCGCTTACCCTGAATTTTTCACCATAATCTCAATACCAAAATATATATTAGTGCAAAGATAGACCGTTTTAAGACTGGAACTAGAGGACAAATATATTAATCATTATGATGTTAATTATTTTCTATTTCTATAGATTATTTTAAAAAAATATAATCTTAAATTAGAAATGGAAAACTAGAAATAGAAATTCCAGATATAAGTTTTAATTTACGGTATAGAATCACAGAGCCATAGAGTATTCAGGTTGAAAGGAACCCTGGGAGGTCATTTAGTCATCTGCTAGTCATCTAGTAGATAAACATCACATTTAACGCAGCATAATCAGCTTTAGTAGATAAATAATTCTTAATTAACACGGAGCACATTTCCTTTAAAATATTCTTTCCAGTGAGTGACATTATTCACATAGCAATAAAAATACAATTACAGCTGAAGGCGATGCAGGCCCAGAGTTAGAGAGCAGAGAAAAATGACCTCACCGCTTTGTACCGAGGACACTCCTCATGTAGTGATTCACCAGGCAGGCAAAACAACGTAGGGTTTTTTCCACTCTCTATTTCTACTAATAAACACTGTTGCTAATATTTTCCTAACTTATTTTGCTGAGAGAAAAGTGAGAGAGACTCAGATGTCCAGTAATACTTCGGGATAAAATGCTGCCAGGGCCAGATCCAGTTGCTCAAAGGAGACCCTCCAGCCAACCTGGAAGAGGCTTGGAGCAACAGCTCCAAGATCTCAGACGCTGGCAAAAGGAGCAATAAAGTGCTGGATTATTACACCAAAATGCTGGGATTTAAAGTCTCCACACTCAACACATATGGCACGCAGAGACCATCTTACTAAATTACCCCCAGGCTTCCAGCAGGTAGGTAGCCTGGCGGCAGCAGAGTGACAGCTGTGTGCAACTTGCTGCAAGGAGTGCAGGAACGGGGAGCTCCAGCCCTGCCACCTCCACGGCTGCAGGGCAACAGGGCACAGGGTCAGGCACACAGCTTTCTGACAGACAAGACAGCCAAGACATCCCAGTTCCCGCTCTCTGCTTTTTTCTGAGTAAATCAAAGAGAAGCCCTTTCACCCTTCCCATCTCTTCCCGTCAGATGGCATGACCTCTGCCGTCACTGGACATACCCCTGCTGCTTTCCCCACCGAGAAAGCTACAGTTCCTTTAGCTGAAGTTCCTCAGTGACATCCTGAAGTCAGATGCAGCCATCAGCAACCTGAGGAGTAGTTAACTGATTTACCAAGAGCTCCCAGCAGCAGATTCGTGTCCTGCTGTTCTTCCCCCTGCATCTGCTTTAGGGAAGGGGGTGTCCTTCCCTCTGGCACTGCTTTGTGCAATTCTCCTCCACCTCTGCTCAGTCACGTTCCCTGCTCCAGTCAGGTTCTGGCTCTGATCAACCAACATCAGCATTAAGCCCTCATTTAGAAAAGTAAACCATTTTGTTTCTCCCCAGTCTTCTCCTGGAGAATTTGACATTCAGGCTCTTCCATCACTCCATGTCTTACAAAACATACTTTCACCTGTTCAACTCAGCAAGGCAAAACCAAGGAGAGGAATGCATCTGCTCAACAAAAGGTCCCAGGGAAAGTTGTGAGATAACTCCAACCACAGGAATTAAGGACTGGCTGGTCATAAACCAAATGTACTAAACCAGAGAAAACGATTTCTGGAAGCCATAAGCTAGCAATCTCTTCTCAATGTCCTGCAGCATCAGGCAATGTAAATGCCTTCCTCGTGCTGAAGCAATCACAACATGATGTGCTCTTATTTCAGATTTCCCAAGGGGATGCAAGAGAAAGGGCGATGAGTGATGTATTCAAAGTGGCAGCTCTATTTATACCTTCTGTCTACTCTCTTGGAGTAGTAAGTAATGAAGAATATAGTAACAATAAAAGCAACAAATATGAAAGAGATAAAGGCTAATAATGATTTTCTGGTTCGGAAGAAGTGGCATTCAGGACACGAGGCAACCTCTTCTGGGCACAGCAGCTCAGGAGTTTCAGGACCAGGAAAACCGTTGTTGTCAATTATTTCTCTGTAATGTTTCAAAGAAGGCTTTGGTTCGTATCGATTTGCAACGTAACTGTAGAGACCATATTTAGGAGCAGTCTTGTCATTAAAAGAATAGATAAAATATCCTTGAAGATTAACATTATCCAAGGTGTAAGCTGCGAAAAAAAACCAAAAGGTTGAAGAAATGAATAAATGTCGCTGTGGCATTCAATAGCAGTACTATATGCCAGTACGTAAAAGCAGAGGCAGGAGGATGTTAAACCCACAGCTGCACTTCTCTTCCCCAAAATAAGGTAAGGTACACATACATCTGTGAAGTGTTTCTCATGAAAAATAAGAATCTGTCAGCCATTGCCAGACCGTGTGATCTGCAAGTATCCTGCAATTTACTTCCTTGTGCTTGGCAAACACAGCTGCGCGTGCATGACTGCATTTAGCGTTCAGCATGGAGCCGATCGTGCGAAGATGGCTCTCCTTTCCATGTATGAAAGAATACAGATTTTGGTTTTCCTGCAACTGGATTTCTGCAGCCTGTTTCTCTGATTGCTCCTTCTCCCTTGCAGAGCACCTCCTGATGGGGACAGCCAAGGAACGGAGGACATCAGGCTGCACTTCTCACCAGCAAAGGCATGGTGACACCAGAAAAAGATACACCCATGCTAAGGTCACATACAGGGATATCACCAGTGCAAGGGGAAAGCTTATGCAAAGCATAGTCCTCTCTAGTTATTGACCCAAATTTCTGATACAAGATGACCTGTATTAGTCTTTATTGAGAACATGTCCACAATCCATACTGCTAACTGAGCTACTGGAAGAGGTCCAGCAGCTGGAGCATTAACCTTGGGCCATCAGTCCTGCTTGACAAAACCAATCAATCCACAGTAGTAAAAGCAAACTGTAATACTTTATCTCTCAAAATCACTATTTAAAAAAAAATTAAAGCAGCATCTTCTAGCAATACAGGACTGAAAGCTAACAACTGCTGAATTTTCATATGCCTCTGGAAATCGTTCTTTTTGCAGCCACATGCAAGACATTTAGCACCTCTAACCTACTTCTCATGTGTAAAATGCAATAATATTTACCTACCCTTTTACAGAGCTGCTACCCAGGATAATTAGTTTGTGTTTGTAAAACTGTATGTGGATTTAATAGTGTTACATAAATGGTTACTGCTGTTCTTTGTTTTCAATTGGCAAAGATGTATTTAAACAGTGTACAAAGCACTTAAAAATATCGCCTCAGTCCAAAAGGTCCCATACTGTATTCTGGAATCATTTATCTGCACAGACCTGTTGGCTCCCCTGGAACAATGCAGGTGAGCAACATTACATGCCTAAATGCTGCTACATGCAGTCCCTG
The DNA here is from genome assembly GCA_035590275.1 of Ibycter americanus. Classification (NCBI taxonomy): domain Eukaryota; kingdom Metazoa; phylum Chordata; class Aves; order Falconiformes; family Falconidae; genus Ibycter; species Ibycter americanus. The sequence goes on along the minus strand of JAVJGI010000014.1, from coordinate 24,720,307 downwards.
AAACCCGCTGGAGGAAGAAGGCAGAATGGGAACTTTAAGGCGTGAGCACACATGTACCAAATCCCCTCTCATTCCTCTCCGGTGTGACACAGGTACGGACACAAGATGTGTAATTCATCTCAGTTACTGTACAGGGTCTTGCAGAAAAAATGCAAGTTTTGGAGAAACCTGAATCAGCCATGATGCCCAGGTTAAGAGCTTGCTCCCTGCGTAAGGACGAGATGGACGACAGCACAATACCAGCGTGGAAGAAGAATAGAGAATGAAAAAGCTGCTATTACTGATGGACCGAACACTGGAGGAGTGTATGTTTAAAGTGAGAGAGCGAGCTTTAGGGCAAGTATTATGGCAAGTTAGCAAGGACATACTCATCCATGACAAAGAAGGTGGAAAGATAGGAAAACACAGGCTTACAGTGACTGTTAGATTGAGAAAACATAGGAGCTATTTCTAGGCTGAAGAGAAGAGGGGAGAAGGAAGTGATTGGGAGATACTGGTACCAGACCAGTACAAATGACAAAGTTTTGTAAAAAACAGGCGGCTGTGAAGGTGTTCTGGCTAACGGGAACTGGAAGAAAAGCCCGTATCTGTACACACTTTGAAAACAGAAGTGCCAAGAACTGGTATGGTCTGAAGTGGTAGCAAGGAGAAAAGCAATACAGAAAAAAAAACCAGATTGAAACCATAAGTCCAAGTACAGCCAAGGTATGTTTTTAACTACGGATGCAGAAAACATGCAGCCAGTGATTCAAAATGCTGGAGAAGGAACTCTTGGGCACTTAATACTGATGTTCAGTAATTTGTGACAGAGGTGGAAATCACAGAGGAGGAAGTTTAAGCCAATGACAGAGTGGACAGGATGACCTAGAAAATTATGGAACTGCCAGCCATCCTTCACTGCCTAGCAAAAGAGTGGAATAGATTATATAAGGCTTGATAAATAAGAATTACAGGAGAGATATGATTAATGCCAATCAGCTTAGCTATACGAAAAATAAATCTTGTCAAACTAACTTGACATCTTTTTTATGATATCAGCAGATCAATAAAAGTAATGATGTTTGATGTAATATACTTAGAACTTCACAAGGCAACTGACCTGGTATTATATGGCATTTGGATTGAGAAAATAGAATGTTACGAGGTCGGGGGGCACCCATAATAAACAGATTTCAACTGGTCTCAAACAGAACCGGTAAGTCTAGAAATGTAATTGCAGGTAAGTAAGTGTCACAGTAGGTGTATTTCTACTGTGATCATGGAGATTGGCTTTTAGTACTAAGCTATTTAACGATCTTAAATATATCAGCAACAAAGTTTGCAAATAACACAGAGATTAGAGGCATAATTTAGCTAGTGTAGCAAGCTTTGTACAAGCAAGTAACTGGCATTTGAACATGACCAAACGTGAGGATGTCAAAAAACAAGTGGACCATAGTTCAGCAGAGGGATTTCTGCCTGGGGTGCAGGACTCAGCTAACCAAGTTTGAAATCTCAGTAGATAATCACAGAGTGTGTGTAACCAACCTGCTGCCATGGCCAAAAGGGCTAATGGGCTGCTCAGATATACAAAAGAGGAGTAAAAGGGTAAGAGGTTACGTTATACCTGCTGAGATATAGGTGTGGCTATAGGTTTAGATGATGTTTTATAGTAAGGGACACAAAGAGCTTTGTCTGTGTTATTTATCAAAGAGATAAATGAGAGACAGCTTGTTTTCTGTCTGTGAATACCTACACAGGTAAAATACATGGAAATGCACAATGAAATGGCTTAAAGCTGAAGCTAAAGAAATTAATACTAGAAGTAAGATTTATATATCTCTATACACACACTTACATATAAAAGCAGTAAATAATCACCCACTGCAACAACTTACAGTGAGGTGTAGAAGATTCTTCATCAGTAAAAATTATCTCATTCGGGTCTTGTGCTTCTCTTAAAAAACAGTGTGTGTTGTGTGACAGGATGACTCAAAATGCCTCCTTTTTGCCTTGGAATTTATGAATCTTTGAGACACAGAAAAAGATTGGTTTGGGTTCTGAATAGCAGGAAAGAGTCCAGGAAACGGCATAATGAGGTAGATAGCTGAATTATTATGAAGATCACTGTTGGATAAGATACAGAGACAGCTGAGGAACAGAACTCATAACCAGCCCTGAGGCACATCAGTGGAGAGAAGCAACAAAGCAAAACAACAGTAGAAGTGCAATAAGAAGAAAACCTGGCTAAATACATGTGGAGCCACTCACATAACGTCTACTCAAATTTCTAGAATCCACAAAAATGTTCTTCTGCTGTCTCACGCAGAATATGTGCAAGGTCAGTCTTCCTGATGTAACACCAATCAATCATACATCAAAGGAAAAAGCTATCTCTTATACTGTAATAACATCTCATTTATGGAGTATTCTAAATAGGATTTATTTTTTTAAAGTTAAACATACTCTGTCACACAGCATATACTAATACTGGGATTTGTGACACATAAACCATCTATGGTTCCTTACCTTTTAAAGCTTCATTGATGTAATTTTGGATGTAATACACTCTGAGCTTATCATGCACCATATTCCGGCCATCATCAATTCCATTAGCCGTAACATACACTGGGACATCACCATACTTTGATTTAACCCACTTGAGCAATTTCCGCAGTCCCCAGGGCACTACTGCAGCTCTGCTGGGGGAGTGCAGCCATGTGATGTCATTGATCATTTGAACTTCAAGATAGTGGTCATATTTTACTGCATCTTCTTTCTCCCAGCCCACAAGGGTAGTAGTGTAGTGACTCAAGGCAAAAAAATCAAATGAGCCCTGGATTAACTTCTTTTCATCTTCTGAGAAGGAAGGTAAGTGGAAATTATACAGGTCAACACTATTTCTTCGGTGAAGCCACGCTCTCATCACCTGTGGGTAGTCACCATTCCCAAAGATGGGCTCTGCAAGCCAGCCAATGTCGAACTCTAAAATTCTGTCAGCAACTTCTTGGTCATTCCTGGAAAAGGGACAAGCTGGTTCTACCCAGTCGGCTTGTAAAGCTATAGAAATTCTACCCTTCTGAGATCTCCTGAATTCTTTGTCATAAAGATGCCATGCTTTTGCATGGGCTTTCAACAGGTTGTGCCCTGCGGTGTATGTCAAGTTTTTCACTGACGGTTCATTCATTGTGATCCAAAACTTGACACGGTCCCCAAGGCTTGTAAAGCAGAATTTGGCATACTCAACAAAAGCCTGAACAGTTTCTGCATTTTCCCAGGCTCCATATTTGGCAAGGGAAACTGGAAGCTCTTGGTTCTCAGCCATAGGTTGCCATAAAGCAACAACAGGAGTTATGTTAACTCTGAGAAGTTCACTAGCAAAACACCGGTAATAATGTACAAGTGTGTGGTTGATTAGAGAAAGGTTACCTAAAGGAAGGATTAAAGACCATTTCAGTGAAAAATGGAAGTGTGTGACATGCATTTCTTGAAGAAGAGAGATCTGGAGCCTGATGGCAGCAAAGTCAACACAGTGACGCTTGCGCTTTGAGGTGAAAACTCCATCCACTTTAATAAGCTTCTTCGTCTGGTGAACATCCCACAAATAAATATTAGAGTCAATAAACTGGCTGGGTGTCGTGTCTACCTAGGTAGAATAAGAAACATACCAGATTCAAACGGTTTGTTCTAGGTAGGTGGGAATATCACAACCATCAGGTAAAACATAGTGAAAGAGTACCATCAGTCAAAATATGGCATTTAGCACCTCTCTGATATGATAACATCTCTGGCTCATATGAATGAATTAATTTTCTGTTAACATGTGACATCATCAGAAAAGTACCAAATTGATACACCATTTTCATCCTACTTTCCAAACAAGCATATGCTAATAGTCACCATGTTTATATCTTCTCCAGATTGCTCCAGTCTGCATGGGAAAAAAGGGATTGCTCAGGGATAAGGCACTAAGCCTGCAACAGATCTCCAGAGAAGCAGATCTTCAGCAAAGACTACAGTAATTTTTAACATGTTTTTCTTTCAAGATTAAGAAGGGCCTACAGAGAGACTGTGCGTTCTAAATCACCCAGTAGATTCACTTTCAAGACCACTCCCTGAATGCAGTAAAAGAAATAATGAATGCAACATCATTCCTGTGTTCAGTTCTTTTCCTGACTGTGATGAAAGATGAGTAATGTTCTGCACTGGATTTTTAGCACAAATTCAGTTGACAAGCAAGATTTTTCCTTCTTGCTAAAGACATCCTTTTTTATTTAACTCATACTGAACTCATTTCCAAGTTATTTCAGCAGGCTGTTCATGTCTGAACCAATTTTTTTTCAGGCCTCCGAGTAAACCCACTATATGTCGCTCCAACAATAACGCATTTCTCATAAGTCTTTAGGGCCTCAGATGTCAGAACTGTCTGTACGACATACGGACACAGTAGAAGATGAGCTTCGCAGGGTCCCACAGAACTATACTTCCACTTATAATGAATAACACAAACGTGCTAAGGACTAGAAAACGGAAAAGTGAATTACTTAAAATAATGCACAGTATAAAATCTCCTCATTCTTACTCTAGCATAACTCTTACAAGAAATATCCAAACTACAAGATACTAGTACCACACATGTTTATTTGTCCTTTTTTCCTTTTTTTCCCCTTTGGTGCGCTGTTTCCCCCTGAGTTCACATTTCCTTGTCCTGCCCTCTGTTTGAAAAGCAGGTGTCAGCCTACAACCAGTGTTCAACTTGTAGCTGAGGCTCTGCAGACTGTATAAAGAAGTGCTGAAAATCAGTTGCTATTTTCTCCGGAGAGGTCAGTACTGTGCTTATAGAAGAAAGTAATAAAACCCAGCATGTCTGAGGGAAATTGCTTTTCTGGAGAATTGTCCCTTGTAGATTACTAAAGCATGCATTGCCACTAATACTGTGGGAATGCTGTCAAAAGAGTTTTTCCACTGTGATGCATCTACAAATCACACTACCTAAGCCTTACAGCACAAAATGTTTGAATGGCCTTTTGAAATGACAATATTCAGCTTTGAAGGTTTTGGGGACGGGAGGGATTTTTTAACTGTCTTAGGCTGACTGACTCCACCACTTCATAGCTGTTACTGATCTCAAAGGCAGCAGTTCCATTTCTAATCCCTAATCTGTCTGGCAGCTAGGAGGATAATGACTGTTGAATTTTCTTGGACATCAGTGTATCAGGTAAAGAGGCTGCAGTATTTTTCAAGAGAACAAACTCAGATCTTACTTTTGGAGTGAGAAAAAAACAAACAAGCCCCCTATACTCCAGCCTTAAGAAAGGTTCTGTCTTTGAGGAAAATCTAAATTAAAAATTCTGTTCTTGGATCAAGCCTCAGTGTTGAATTTAACTACACCTCTTTACTGCGGTTAGAGAAGCCCTGCAAGCCAAAACAGCATCTGAGAACTACAGAGCCAAAATGTTAAGAGACCGTAACCAAGCTATAACTTTTACTCATGCTATGAAGTCTTAAAATTTGAGAGATTCTCCCAAAGCATCAGATTTAGTTGAAATAAAAAGTGAGATCTATAAACTGGATCCATGATATAGCTGGGTGCTATCCAGGGGCACTGCAGGCCTCCGTCAGACACCGTACTACACAAAATGACAAAGAAGGAATAGAGAAATTTCATCTAAATCTAATATTGTTTTCTTTTTTCACCCAAAAGCCCTCTAACAACAGTACTAGGATATATATGCATAAGATGTAGAAACATGCCATGGGAGTTTTAAGAGCTTTCAGGAAGTTTTCTGAAACATATCTTATCACAGCAGACAAATATATTAACATTAAAATTATGGACATGAAAAAGCAGTAGTATTTTACATTTCATAGACTAGGACATCTGGAAATACACTTTAGCAGATCTCATCAACTTCCATTTGAACAGGACTGACTTCCAGTAACTGATCACATAACATGTCCAGGGAAGATGAGCATCAGAACCTCTTCAATTTCGGTATGTTTTACTAAAATGTTATTTATCGTATGTCAATCTGACTGGATCTCCTCAGTCACACAGAGAAAGTCTAGTGAAGAATGAAAGACACAGTGTTTGGCACAAAAGTGTTGTACACATCTCCTTGCAGCACTGTGATAATATATATTGGCAAAGACACTCTATCCAGCAAAGTTATCAATACGAACTTGTGCACTGATCTGGCTGGACAGCCCATCAGCTTTATCATCAGACTCACCTGAATGTAGTTGTCAACAATTCCCCAAGCAAAGCCACAGGGAAAAACACCTTCTACGGGCTGGTTTTCAGGCAAAGGTGGGAAGCCATTTTTTTCTATCAGCTTTTGATAAAACAAAACAGAAGATTTGGGCATCAGCTTCTTGTCATGGCTTTGAAAATCAACATAAAACAATCCCCGTCGAATGCTGTATCCCCTGTGCCATTCAAAGCCATCCAGGAGGGACCAGACCGTGTAGCCAAACACATTAACTCCGTCGTACCGGATGGCTGAGGAAAGAACAAAACCAAACTTATCGCAGTGCTCATTTTTCCTCTGCAGATTACACCATATCAGCAATGTTTGCGGTACTTATGTGTAAGAACAATACAATAGGTCAGATAAGTATCTCAGGGCTTGCCTCAAAGCCCGTTCAGGGAAGACATTTCAGCTGCACTGAGGGAGCTGCCAGGTCATGGATGCACTGTGCAAGACAGCAGAGGCACCTTTAAACAAGCCAGATTTTGAAAGAGAAGCAGCGCAGCAATCGTTTGAGCAGTGCTGCTAATTAGGCGTGCCAAAGCTCAGCCTCGGAGCAGAGCAGGCTATGCTTGAACCATCTGCAGCAACTGAGCCAGTAACTGCACTGCCCTGCACGCTGCCAAGCGTGCTCTGCAGCTCGCTCCGGCGCAGCTGAAGTGCCATTAACGCAGCACTAGCCTGTATGCAAACAAAAGTTATACTCTTTTTTTTTTTTATTTTCTCCTTCCCCTCCACTAGAAATACACATTGAGAAAAACCTGGCAACACTTTTGGTGTGCTGATGAATTTTTATTACCACAGATTGTAAGTAGAGGTGATAATGCAGGCAGGCCCTCTTTATTTGATAATTCTGTCTCTTTACATCTTTTACAGCATAGTGCTTTCCAGCTTAAATACTTAAAGAGTTTCTAAAACTATGTATGTGTTCTAGGTCAACTGTTTGACTTCTAAGAATCACCACACACTTTCAAGGTTAATATCAGGGTCTACTGGCATCTGTTAGTATTGCCAGAATTACAGATTTATTTCAAGATTCCAAATGACACTCACTTCTAGTTGTATTAAACACTGAGATTCAGCAAAATGTTCTTGGGCAAGGCTCAGCTTCAGGAAAGCACAAAAGAGTGTGCTTATTTTAATTACATAATTAGACCCACCCTAATTAAGCAATGCATTTAAGCACTTTCTTAAATGTGCTCTTGAACTCGAGTTTAGCTCTGTAGTCAGCAGAGTGTATCTTTATTACTCACCATCTTCTGTCAACCTAAACTGGGTACTAACCGAACGTAATGTTTTCCAGCATAGTAACACTGAAAGCATTATTTCAGACAACCAGAATATCAAGATCCTAACTTCCCCATTTTATTAATGTACCTCATTACAGTCAGTTATGAAGGACCACATGGATTCTTGATTGTAACCCTGTTTGAATCAATTACATGAACTGCAGTTAAATAAGCAATGAATTTGGCCAGTGTCTATCTGAGGTCATGAGAAAATGTCTAAGGAAATGGAATATTTCTCCTCCTAAAGGCATCATTCTTTTGTGTTTGGCAAATGCCAGTATTTTTCTAACCTCTGCATGCATCCGTGATGACATCTGCCATACCAGCAGAGTAAAAGCCAATACAGGTCCACTTTGTGAACCGGTCTCGGTAAAAGTTTCTCTTTGAACAGCACCTCACCCCTTCCCTAAGTCATCACATAGCACTCTCACGCTTCCCGAGCACCTCATAAGAATTGTCCTCCAACCCTTCTTTACAAATGTATCAACTTTTAAGTGTCACCTATGAAAGAAGCAACTTGAAAAACTTTGCAATTTCCAAAACGTTTGGAAGTCTCAAACACAGTATCCCACACGGATTGTACGGTACTGAAAAACCACAGTGAAAATTATTGTCTTTTTTTCCTTTCTCTTTTTCCTTTGTCTGTCTCCCCTCTTTTGTATGTTGCTGTGCAAGCCAGCTGACTGAAAGCTAAACTGTCCTTGCTTCTGAAGCTGAGTGGCCCACTGGAGGTAACTCCTGTCCTGAGCAATCCCCCCCAGCATGCCTAGAAGCACGCTACAGTGCCGGCCAGAACTCTGCCAGAACCGGGTTAAAAATTAAACAGCAGTTCAGCTCACTAGTACAGAAATAGTCCAAGGAAACATGGCAGACCCATAGGCATCATTAAAACCCTCTGCTCAGCTGCTGTCCAACCCCAGGGCACAGAGGCGAGGTGTATGACGCCTGCAGCCCTTGCTCCCATCTGGAAGGTGCCCAGGGATGTGTATTTTGCCTCTGGACGTACCTGAGAATAGCTTCGTTCTGACCTGTCCGGGGCCTGGCTGTTCCCATCCTCCTTAAGACTCTTTGAATTCAGACCTGCTGACTCCCCAGATACCGACTTCACCCCTCGGCTAGTCAAGACGGCACAGAGGAGCCTGCATGCCCTCCTGGTCAACACGCTCCGGTTTACCAGGCACAATCCATTTATTTGTTGCACCAGAGGCAGAGCAGGGAAGTGAGTATGACCCTCGAGTAAGTGGTTAGACACCCACCCATGTGAGAAGACATCTCCAACCAATTAGCAGCTCTAATTATTATTTAACTACTTTATATTACAGCTCTATTTACTCTATTGAACCCTAAATGGTATTTGGAAAAAGAAAAAAGATAGATCAATAATAGTAAACAGTAAAAGGATTGAGGGCCCTGAATCCCAAATAGAGAGACCTTTTCCCACAGCCAAAAAAACCCCAAAACAAAGCCAAAAACCAACCAAAAAATCACCACTAACACGCACAGAGCTTATCTACAGCATGCAGGTCAGAATGGACATCTACATCAGCACTTCAGCTGAACTCGGGTGCACACTTTTGAGCAAATCTCCCTCATCACAGAGTGGTCTCAGGATGCGTGACCCGAGTTCCTCTGCGCTGAAATTAATACAGAAATAGGCTTCAGGAGTGCACGCAGTGCGGACACCAGGCCCTCAACACCAACTCTTTTTACTCCACAGGCTTGCTCCGATACGGCTGCACTTACTTCTTAATGTAGATACAGAAATAAGCAGTTTTGTCTGAACCAGTGCACATACACAATCAGGCAAAGATACCGGCCAGATCTAGGAAGCAGCAAAACCACATTTATGTGGTCCTGGGTCTAAATTAATTACCCTTGCTTCTCCTTGCTGTAGCTCCAATGACATTTTACTGCCCCATAGCTGCTGGAGCGAATCTTGTGGTAAATAGCTCACCAGTCTCTACTCCTCAGTGCTTTATTGCACTGGATAGATAATGTTCTAAAACTCACAGAGAGACAACATGTGCCTTTGTCTTTGGTCTCTAATGCTGTCCAACCAGACTGCTCCCAGCCAACACGATGCCTTCTGTGCATCCTTCTCAACTAAATTCCCCTAGGTATTGCATAGAGAACTTTGGTATTTACATCGGATTTTGCAGATTCTAAAGGCAGAAGATTTCGGTGCAGTAATTTTCATCATAATGACACCAAAGTCCCTTCTGCAGATCCAGTCTGTGTCTATTTTTTTTTTTCTCCTTTCTGTAAAAGGTTTAGCCAAGTGCTAGTACTCTTAAGTTAATATGACAAGACTGTCATGCTGTTGTTGCTGTTAGTATTATTTACTTAGTAGCACATTAAAAGGAAAGAAACTCTAAACTGAGATTGTTTTCAGCCAGCTGTGATTAAAAGGCAGATCCATGTATGTATGTCCAGCAACTTATAAACTAAGGAGAAATATAGGTAACAGGAACATGACCCCTTCATGAAGATAAGCTCTTCATCTGACTTCATGCAAACTAGTAATACTTGTTACTTGCCGGTGAGTAACTGTTCTGCATTCCAGTCTTCCAATTTTGGATGCACTGGCTCACGTATTTATTCACCTTTTCATTTATTTGCAGTAATTAGGTTTCTGGAATAGCAGATGAAACGAATGTGGGAATCCTCTGCCTCTTCATGAATGCTGAGAATAAAATCAAAGCCAATTTTGCTTATCCCCTGTATGCAAATGGCAATGTAACACAATGGCTGTCGCAGCACTACCAAACTAGCCAGCTGCAACAAGGCTTTCCCACACAAGGTTCCAAAAGTTCATCTACTGTCCATACTGTTTCTTCATCCTCTTCAGGCC
>JAVJGI010000014.1:24674581-24709837 GCA_035590275.1 Ibycter americanus | reverse complement strand
TATCCACATCAGCCAACCCACCACCCCAGAAGCAAGCCCACAACTGTATATTATCAATGTTAATTAACCCTCTACAGCTCCGCTACAAATGGCTATCTCATCTGAAATAATAACTACAATAACACTGTTTTAAAAACTAGAACAGTAAACTGCAGACAAGTATATAAATTATAAAATTGAAAATTTAGAAATTAAAAGACAACAAAAGTGGAAATGGGAACCTCAACTTATTGGTAACTACTAGGATTGAAAAAAAACTGTTTTGCCACACAGAAATGGGAAAATAGAAAATAACTCTCATACAAGGCAGTGTATTTCTCTTACTGTTTGGAATGGCATAATAGGTTAAGAGTTTCAGTAATTTAGATTATATAACCTCAAACATTCAGTTCTCCTTAAACTAATGTAAATTCAGGTTATTGTGATTGATGTCCAGAGCTGCACCAACGTAAAATTTGTGCAAGAGGAACACTGAGATGCAGAATGAAAAGGTTCCAAACTTTCATTTAAAAATGTACTCTTTCAGCCTTATGTTTTCTTCAGAGGAATTCCTATTGCATAGTACTTACCTTCCCACATATGTATTTTCTTACATTTTGTACATATGCATTCATACTTCCAAGATATGGAAAATAACCATTAATAAATAACACCGTTCTTTCCCTAAGTCCATTGAGAGTACAGTTCACACGTATTTTGCACTTCCTCCCACCAAAGACAGTAGGAATTTTCCTGCTGACTTCAAAGACAGCAACATCAAGCTCACCAAATGCTATCTGCAGATATTAAGGGCCTTCAAGAGCTGAAAAGAACAAACCCAGGAAAGGGATTTGGAATCTCATTTCACAAGTGCCAAGATGAATGTTAAAGACTAAAACTATTTTTCAGACTGGTTCTTTAACATGTCTCTGTAGGCAATTTTGCATTATGATTTTGTCAAGCACATATTAATACAACCTCAGTCCTACCTTTTAAAGTTTCCATAATGAACTTTTTGAGATAGTAAATATATTTGGCATCATCTCTCTTGGTGCTACCAGAAACAAACCAGCTGTTCTCCACAATGAATATCTGGGGGTTATTATATTCACTGCTTATCCAGTAAAGGAGCTGCCTCAGGCTTATTGATTCCAACTGCTGGAATTTCATGTGGGAGTCCAAGAGCTGGAAACTCAGGGTAGCTCCAAAAGAAAGAGCGAAAAAGTCTGCTGTTCCCTTGATATACTTCTTCTCAGCTTCACTGAATTCAGGCAACAGAGATGAGAGGTTGCTCCTCATGCTCTCTGGATAGTCACCATCCATAAATATGGGCTTAGCAAACCAGCCGAGCACGAAATCAAGGGATTTTTGACATTCTTTAATGCTTTTTTCAGTCATATGTTGAGGTTTTATCCAGTGGGAGCTAAGGGCAATGGACACTTTTCCTCTTTGAGTTGGACGAAAACGGTCATTGTAGAGATGCCAGACTTTAGCATGGGCCTGTTGAAAAGACAGACTGTAGTTAATGCAGCTGAAATTCCATTTTAAGTAACACAATTAGTCTCAAGTACTGACATCCAGTGTCTCATAGTAACCACATAAACACAGCATTTGAGGGCTCAGCCTTATTCATTCAGCAGCAGTTTACAACTTCCAAATTAACTTTTCTTTAATACCAGATTAATACTATATATCAACTAGAAATTGCTAGCTGGTCAGGGAAAACAGCTGTTCCAGGCACTGAACACACTTTTAGCTAGACACCTTTATTAACTTTTATTATTAAGTTCAGATATACTTCCAGTATTTACAAAATGAAAATGCATTTAACTAAACATGTTTCAAAGTATGTTTTCATTATAGGAATATAAATTTATCTGTACATTCACAGATATATAAAGAAGGAAGGTCTATTCTTAAGAACTGCCCAGATCTCTTAAACAATACAAGAGAAAGAAACATCCTTGCACTTCTCTTCTTTGAACACACATCCTTACTCTTCTTTGAACACACAATATATGAAAAAATACCAACCTCAATTTTAAAAAGTGTCGTGAAAAAAAATTTGCTGCAGCTCCTGAAAAACTATTGAAATAAATCACTTTGTTTTATTAAAATTTGCTATTTACCTCTAGCATTAGATTTCAACCACTTCTCTTGGTGCAATTTTATCTGTTACTGCGAGCAGATCCTTTCTACCAAATTTCTTTCCCATGATCTTACAGAGTCAGTTGAAACAGTCTCTTGATGTTCCCTTTGAAAAATAATAGGCTAAGTTCCTGGAGCCTGGCATTATCTTCAAGCTCTCTAACCACTCTCACTGCTCTCCTCTGATTCTCTTCCAATTCGTCATCATCCGTCTTAAACTGCAGAAGCAGAATTGGACATAATATGCCAGTAGTAGTCACGCCAGCAGTAAAACCAGAGACAATTTAATACACTATTCCTGCTTATGTGGCCATAGCATTACACTGTGAGCATATGTTCATCTGAACTACCCTATCTCCAGAGACCTTCGCCATCTAAAACAATTTTTTCTTTGCACCTAGCTTATCAAAGAATTTTGACTGCTCTATGAATCAACATCCCATCTTTTTGTCATCTACACATTAATATAAATTGTAATGCTTTTTCCTAGGTCCTTGATAAAAGGAAAAAAAAATATGAGCTCTATTCATTAGAATAAAGCCTACCTAATAACTATTCCCAGTTTACATTTGCATTTTGAGGCTTATCAGTTAGCATTTGTTTGTATGTGCTGTGAGGTCATAAACCTCCAATTTTGCCATAAAAAGTCACAGGTGTGATGAATATACATGACAGATTATTAATCAAAATGTCACACACATTTTTAGCCCTCCGTAGAATATAAGCCATATAGAAAGCTTCTATTCCAAAATATAAACAAAGCAAAAATTTCACTCTATGCAGTTGGTATATTGGCAAATTTTATCATTAATTCACTGATAGCTGCTGTTCACAGTCTCCTTTTCACACACTCTTACCATTCAAGTTTTGAACTGCAATGATTTCTAGTTGCCAGCATTACTAGGAATATTCTGCAGTTAAGATTATTAACCATTTTTTTGACATAGACACTGGTAATTACCCAGGAAAAATAATGACTTCTATCATTCTACTGTTCTTGCAGAATTTGAATTCTCACTGCTGGGAGAAAAACAATTGGAAGTGAAGGACAACTAAAGGTAAGATCAATAATCAAGGCTCAGTTCAGCTGCCCCTATATGGAAACCTGCTGCCTTTGAGTCATCATGGACTATAGAAACACCTGTGCAGATCTGACACCGGTTTTAGAGGAGAATAGACCCATGCCCTTTTAGAGTGGCCACCAAAACCCAAAGGGAACAATCGTGGAACCTGTGAATCACAGTACACACCCAGGTGCACGTACCTGAATCAAGCTCTCAGCTGCAAACTTCAACAGACATGCTCTCATTTATACTACATCAATAGCTCAAATGAACGTGATGTAGTCCTACCATCTGTCTATATTAGTAAAACAGATTTTTATGCTAGTGAAAAACTAAATATAGTAATGACTTCAAAGTCTTATGTCAAAAATGAGAGCTGACCTAAGCACAGACTTAATTTTACTTCACACTGAAGCTCTATTATGCCAATGAAAGAACAAAAGACATCGCACATCATGACCAAAATGCTACACGCCCAACACTTTAAATATGATTTCTAGCACTGGGAACAAATGTGCCACTACTTGCAACTCAGATTTGCACACCCAAATTTTCCTTCATAAACATGCAATATATTCTTCCTCTGTCGGACCTCACTCATCTCCAGATTTCCTGTCCCAAATGTTACGATACCGCCATGCACACCCTCAAACACACGATTTCATCTCTGTCATCTGCACTGCAAGTATGCTGCCCACCCACAGAGCTCCCCGAGGACTGTGGAGGACTTGCCCCATAACTCTCAGCCCTTCCTATTCTTATCAGTGGAGAGAGATCCCAGGGTTTTAGTAGCTTTGCTTCTTCCATGAAGCAAGGAGGAAGGAAATCCCACAGGTTACCCTTCTACACAGATAAGGGGGTGCTGTTTACTCCCTCACTGCAATGAAAAAAATAAGAAATGTAGCAATGTGGGATTCTCTCACTCAACTTTCTAAGCAAATCATCTAGTCTGCCTCTACAGAAAATGAGACTTGTCTCAGATATGAAGGGTGAGTCACTCTATGGGAGCCCGTCTCTCTCCACTGATGACAGAAAAAACCCTGTTACTCAGTTTAGACAAGACATGCTCTATAGACAGAAGAAAACAGGCAAGAAGCAGCTCACTTAAATGTCTGCCCTCTGGAGTAAGCATGAAGTGGAATTATATTATTTCCATAAAAAACCGGCTAAACATAGAAAATAGTGCATCAAAGCCCCCAGGCTCTGTGGACATAGATTAATGAAGTAGTTCAAAACCACACAGAAATAAAGCTGGAAGAAGCCAGTGACAGAGCAGAGAATCTCTATGGAAATCTAGGACAGAATTAATTTGCCTGTAATTAGGTGTCTAATGCAGTTTTAGAGACATCACAGCATTCCAGCCACTTTCAGAAAGCTGTGAGTCTCCTGTAAAACCTAAGTCACATCTCTCAGCACCACAGAGACACCTGGGGTACCACAGAATGTGTCAATTGGTAGTTTGCACCTATACCTATCTTCAGGCAAATTAACCCCACTTCTAGGGTGGGACTCATTTTGAGCTGAAGGCACCTTATATTCTGCTGTCCACAGGTGAGCCAGATGCCCAAGCTCCTACTACAGGCAACGGAGATCTCAGGCTCCCCTCAGCCGCCTGAACACAGGAATCTAGTTGCCACTCCAGAAGGATACAGGCCTAGGTCGCATCTGCCATTTCCATGCAGATGTCCTAAATAGCCTGGGAAGTCTCACATGGCACAATTTGTACCGAGCTAATGGGATCCCAGTCCAAGGCAATCTACTCAACGGAATCTAGCACGTGATTCCCCAGCGCAGTACAGCAGCCGTATCGTCACGCTCAGCGGGACCGTTCCCTATGTCCTGATAACTGTATGTATTAGCAGCAGGATTTAATGTAGATGCCTAGACCTTTTTGAGATGCCTTACCTGAATGAGGCTGGCAGACATGATTTAGGACTCAATAAGAGACCTTTGTTTTTCTGGAGCAGCAACTCGAGGCCAGGCAGAATATCCTGGGGTACGTCAAATGACACTACACCTCTTCTGGGACAACTGAAACCTTCTAAGTATCTATTACCTATAACTGGAGTTTAGTCTCCTAGATAATGTGCAGAGGAAACAAGTAGGAACCAACCCACCATCGGTTCCTTTACATTTATCTGAAATATTACTGATCTCAGTGACTTACTTGTTGGTACCTATTTTTAGTTCACAGCTGACTAGGATTAAGATCATGGCAATCCACACTTCAGTACTTTTACTGACATGACAGCATGGCGACTCCATGTCCATGGTTTTACAAGGTGCTGAGGGGTCTTACTTTGCTCCTTGTTAGCTCAGACGGGTGTGCAGTGCTGACAGATCACCTGGCTTGACTGGAAAACTTTACTAAAAAAAGGCTGGTTACAAACTGGCTCTTGCAAGCGTTGTGCAGTCACCTCTGTGTTGTGAACAGAACTGCTAAAACCTGTGTGCTGGTTTCCAGGCTGCTGAATTTGGGTAGTCTTGTCATTATTACTTGCATTCAGAGAGTAGGACATACCATTAGATACCAAACTCTTGACTGACACCTTTTGGGGGGATAATACCCTATATTCTTGAACCTGCCGAGACTTGGGCTAAGCTGGTATTGGGAAAGCTGTGGGTTAGGATGGGTGCTCTCTGTGCTTACTAGTGTCTGTTCTTCAGGAACAGACTGTCAGGAAAGCTTTTAAACAGCATTTACCTTACCCTTAAAATGCTTTCACCACTAAGAAAATCATGAAGTTGTATTATCACTATGAAAACGAATAAAAGTCTCAAGATGTAGCTTGTCCTTAGCTACGCCCATTTGTATGTCTATACTTCACCCATGTTTCAGGCTCTGACACAGTCCCATTTTCAAGTTGATACATTCTTCTTCCCCTGACTTTCCCACCCAATATATATCTATTTGGACCACACTCTACCTATACTCAGCTCATGAAAGTCTGATACTGGTCATGCTTGATCAGCCTTAAAGAGATCTCTGTGTGAGTCAAAGTCAGTAATGCCAAAATTGAGCCTTGATGAAGAGTCAAACACATTTCCAAGGCAGAAAAGCCCCCTCCAATGCCATAGCATGGGCTAGTCCTACAAAGTCCAAATTCCTGCACTGATAGCAGAAATAAGTCAACACAGGCAAACAGGCTTCACAATCTGACGTCATGTCCTGCTCTATTGCAGGACAGATCTACGTAGTCCAAGACTCATTAGGTGAAGTCAGTTTAGTAATACACAGACGTTTGTTTGCCAGAATACTCCTCTAATTTCTGCCCAAGATCATTAAGACCTTCCTCAGTTTGGCACTGATATCTATCATTCTGCAAGTTCTCAGTACTTACATCTATCATGATGCATAACCTCACAAGAGCAAATCAAGAATTATAATTGGGAACATCATGATTCTATAATTTGTGTTCATTTCTCTAGAACAAGTTGTCCCAATTTTGTGTGTCTTCTGAACCAATAATAATACCATTCATTTCACAAATAAACCATACAAGTACCCTGCTCTCGATGCTGAGATGAACTACCCTGTATTAACTATTTGCATGTTAATGAAACTGAATAGGAGAGTGTTACTGAAACTCATTTAGCAATAAAAAGAGAAGAGTTAATTGGAAGAGATGTGCAAAGGCTTTTTGATTACTAGAAACAGGGCTGATGTACCTCCAACAAAAGCGTCGTTATTCAGCCCTACATCAAAAGCCCTTCTGAAATGGATATAATTACTGGAATGACATGGGAAAGTCTAGTATATGATTAGTCAGAATGTGCCTTGTATCAAGAAGGGGAAAATATAATGTGTTTTTCACCCCCATATCATCAAAAGCAAGTATTTTAATCAAAACCCACAACAAAGGACGTCACATTTCATGTAATATTTCACCCTTAGATCCAAAGTCAAGTAGGTTTTACCCACACTTACCCTTAAAATAAAGGCACCTTTGTCTTTGGGCAAATGTTCTCTCTCACAAACAAATTATATTCTTAATACTGACCAACAGATATGGGTATTTAGAAATCACATAAGGTTCTTCCCATCTTTCAAAACTGGGAAGATAATATCTTCATGTACAAAGCACAGGACTTTGCTATGGATACTATGTTAGTCATGTAGTAACTTAATTTTTTGCTCTGTAATTCCTTCCCAAATACGTATTTTTCTAGTTTTCTTTTTTAGAGTCTGTTAGTCAACATTACCACAGATTATTGATTCAATAAATGTGGCATTTCTGACCAATCTCAACAATCTGGAACCAGAATTTGGCTTGCAAATGGTGCACAGAACACCAAGTGAACATTTTTCAGTCTATAACAACTTAATGTAAAATTTGCTACAATTATAGCTTCAAGTATTGATCATACACCTGAAATACATTGTTTTGTTCCAGTTCCTTTCTCAGTACAATTTAGTCACTGTTTTTCACACTGTGCTGGTCACTGTAACATGCTGGTGCCTCATGAACATGAATTAATTTATGCCAGCCATACATATGGCAGGAAGCAATATCATTCCTATTTTAAAAATTGGGAGCAGAGATATTACAACATGCATGGAAGAAGCAAAATTAAACCAGGTACCTTAAGTTGTAGAGCAGTGTATTAACTCCAAAACAATGCCTCTGTTTGGTACGATACTCACCTCTACAGAAAAAGCACCAAAGATGGCATTAAATACCTGTCTGAAGGCACAGCAGCTAGTTAAAACACCCTTTCTCACCATCACAGGCAAAATAGAGTAGCTTTGCGAGCACAAGAATAAAAAAGGAGAAGGTAGCCTGAAAGCATGAAGCTAAGCCACAGGCATCAAGACGCACTGCAGGTACTCCAAAAATACTAGCAGAAAGAAAAAAAAAACCAAAACCAAAACAACAAAAAAAATCCCATGAGGAAGCAAGTAAGAGTTATTTTTACACTTTGATTTTTAATTTTATAGCAGATGAAAGTCTGAGAAGGCTTCTACTTTCACTTTATGTATGCATAAGCACAAGTGAACATTATCACAGACAGATACGCAGCAGAGACACAAAGTGACCGCAATGTGACAGAAGGAAACCAAAATCCCCTTGATCTCATTGTGTCAGGTGACTGCTGTAGGAAACCTCTCCTTTGAAGTACAGAAAGCCTAGATGCTATGGCACAAGCCTTGATTTAAGCCCCTCTGAGACTCACCCTGCCTTCAAAGGCCACTGGACTGTGCAACGCACCCTGCACACCCCACTGCCACCATCAGAGGCTGTGCAAACCCAGGCGTACACCTTGGGGGTGGGGGTGGGGCTCATCTTACTGAATTTTTGTCATCACCTGCATCTGAGCAATTCACATGCACAGCAGAGGGGGAAAGCTTCTAGGCCACGATTCACCCAAGCCATTTTTAATGCCCAGGCGAGCAGAGTGAGATGGGAAGTCCCTGTCCCCCTCCGCTCACCGCACAGGCAGGCTGGCACAACCACCGCAGTCGACATCCTGTCCAAATAAACCAAAGCACCACGAAGACAAGTGGGCTGGGAAAGTGGTTTGAAGTGTCCCAAGACGTAACAGTCTCTGAAAATACAAAGGTCACCTGGAAAAGAATTAAGTGGCATTTGACTTTGAGAAGCAATGGGAGACGCAATAAAAATAGCTTTATTTCTGACAAGTGCTTCTGAGACACTTGATGTGTTTAATCATTTTCTGCTACCTCTGACAGAAAAGATTAATTATGGAACTGCAGAAAAATAGTTCAAGGAATGTTGTGACCCATGTGAATATTAAAGATATGAGAGATTCTTAAACAGAGTACAAAAAGAAGATAAAAGTACAGAGCGGTTTGAGTGATTTAAAGCTGAGAGACAATCTTGCAGTACTGAAGGGAGCTAAAATCTGATAAAAGACTTGACTGATTGGAATCTGGGACACAATAGTCAGGCAGTATTTAGGGAAAGACCAAGATACAATCATTGCCATCAAAATTGGTTTGGGTGTGGTGGAGAGACATAAAGATATAAAAGCTCCAGGACTGAGACTGACCTGCAAAGCCCTCTACCAGAGCATGAATTCCTCGGATGACAGGCCCGGCTTCAATCACGCTGACATATTCAAGTACACGAAATACTGACAAAAAAGATACAAGCGAAAAAGATGCGGAGAACTTAGTTGTAATCCACAAAAGCAAGCACACAGAACTGCACAAGCTGCAGTAAACAGCACAAACCAAGACCACACCACCACTTTGCAAGAGTTGGTAATCACCTGACAAATGCACTGAACAAGGAGGATGAAAAAAGCTCCATGACTTTGGAGGAACTCTTAATGGGAACGATGGTACCAGCTGTGAGCTGAGGAAGAAGTCGAGGACTGCCTGCAGGAAGCTCTCACACTACAGAGCAGAGCTTCAGAAGTCAAAAGCCCCACAACTCATAGCTGTCCCCTGTGCTAAGGCGGAAGCCAAAACAGGAGACAGATAAGCCTGTTGCTCTCAAAAGTCATAGTGAGGAGGACAACCACAATACCATATATACTCCAGTTTAAAGAAAGAAACTGGTTTTGGTTAAATACAGATCAAAATAACTAAATAAATAATAAAAGGCAAACATTTCCAATAACTTAAAGGGTAAAAACTCTGGAAGAGGTGACTAATGTTAAGCATTTTTCTGTGTTTGATGCATCACCTGTTTTTCTAGTAGATGCACACAGGGAAGCCAAATGCTCATCTATGCATATTCACTCCCTCAACATACCATTCGGAAATGCTTGTTCTACACACTGTGGAACTATGTTTGCTAACCCAGGTGTTTCACAGGGAGAATGTATTTCTATTGGTTTAGCAGAACCATATGAAGGGAACTGCTTTGGAAAATCTCAGAGCAGTTGGCAGAAGCTAAACAAATAAAAAAGGCCAATAAAATAAAACAGCGTGTTAGAAAGAAAAATTTTCTTAGCCAGAGATAGACATAAACACAAATAAGACTAAAGCCCATCATCAATATGTGCACTCCATGGACAAGGAAGTGACAAAAAGATTTCAGCTTGCTGGGCCTAATCTACCTAGTTAAACCAACAACCCAGCTCGGAAAGATGTTAAAGACAATAATTTGGGGTGAAAACTATACAATGTAGAACCCAGGTTATTCATCACAACTATCCCTGCATTTAAAACACCCAGAGTAGAAGCCCTATGCGCTGGTGTTAACAATTAACCCTGAATCTTCTCCTGGGCATGCCAGCAGATTAAAAATAAATTGACCCAACTGAAGCATGTATCTGCTCCTGGAGATGTACTGGAACATTCTGAGTGCAACTTAATGCTGAGAGTCTCCCAGGAGAAAGGCAGGAAGAAATCCCTGTCATATCATTACTACAAAAACATCAACTGACACTGGATTTGGCAAATCCATGTTTGTAGAGTGGGAAAGGCTGACAGACTGGCAGTCAGAAATTATTCCTGAGGTAGCTGAATGTGCTGCCCTAAAAGCTCCAGAAGTTCACCTAAAGATGAATGGGTAGAGGCTTTTCACGAACTACAGTCCCAAAAGAAATTAGATTGCAGGAGTATTCATGCCAAAGTATTTACGAGTCCTGACCATCAGCCACAGAAGCAGTAAAAATATCCCCAAACCACAGAGAAAAGCTTATTGGAGCAACAAATAACTGCATGAAGATCAAGAATTTCTGATGCTCCAATCTGGCCCATCGTAAAAGCAGACAGCAGGATTTACTGGGTAATGGTTGACTTTTGAGAAATTAATTCTGTTATACCATAAACCACACCTGTCACAGCAAAAATGCCAGACTCTGGCATAACAGATTTAGCATATGCTGGTTTTGTGATCTTGTTGTCAGGGCAAGGCTGGGAAAAATTTCTCCCTACATTTATGGGGCAGCAATACTGCTTTACATGCACCTACCACCCAAGGACTTCACTGTACTTCAGCTTTATGCAATATTCATACCATCCAAACATGGGAAAAATTATCAGAGGCTGATCAAATCCATGTAATTTTATGAACAGGTGATGTATTAACCTACAGCCAGACTCAAACAGAGCTGAAAGAGTTATTTAAACAAGCATAAGCCATAACTTCAGGAGCACAATTCTAAGTGAACTGATGAACAGGTCAAGTGGTACAGGAAAAAGAAAAATATTTAGGAGTAGACAAATCACCTTATGAACAGAGAACAAAATTAATAGGAAGCTCCTTGCTCTACAAGTTTACCTGAGCTCACATCTCAGTTCTGAGTTTGTTTATTTTTTCCCCCAGGTTTTTATATTGGTGTTTGCAGATATGACGAAGCCTTTAACCAAGTTGCTAAAGAAGGTGCAGTGAGCAATGGAGGTGGAGATCAGGACAAAACCTGACCTCTTCAACATTCAGAAAAGGCTAGCATCGGTAGCCACACTGGGGATGCTGTTCTAGCACGGCCACTTTATTTGCACTTTGTTACCCCCCCAGAAACAGTAGAGGCCATGTTATCACAAAAGCAAGGAAAGCCAGCCAGTTCACTGTACGAAAAGGAGCACGTGGCACTCCTGGGAGCATTAACACAGCGACTCAGAAATTAGAGTGGGTGAAAGGCATAATTACCAAGCTCAGCATATTTAACAGTTATCAGTAGAGTACTGTGGGCTCAGCAAAGAATGAACCACGACAATAGGTGATCCCCAGTGCATACCATGGGGATCTCACCCACTTTGTTCACCAAAGTCACTTTGAAGAGGCTAGAACAACAGAAAGGCCCCCTCTGGGAGAAGACATTAAGCAATAGGTACAGAATTATTTAATGTGTACTACAGTAAGCGTTTCTGCTACATAAACTAGACCCTCTCCCTTTTCCGCACCCAAAGATATCATCTCCAAGTTTGCAAATATAAATTAACAGGTTTTTTATCAATCTCGCAACAAAACAGTAACTGCTGCAGTGCCCCGGTACATCACTACAAGATACTGACAATCAGAGGTACGAGAACACCATGTTAGTGGTGGTTTGACTGGGTGCTACCCACCAAATAGCTTCAGAAGTTATTTCTGGATGAATGAGCTGGTGGATAGCTTTTCCCATCGTGAGTTCCTCTGTGAGAAACAACAGCCACTTGGCAGCAATAGCAAAGGAACTGGAAGAAGCGTCCACCAGCGGAGGGTACCAGTAAGTAGTATGGAGGTTTTTGGTCCTAAATAGCTGGCATAGGAATTATGAATTTAGTCAGTGTATATGCAACCAATATATTACAAGCTGTCGCAGATTATACACCACAGCAGACCCAACTGAATGAGGATCAAACAAAAGTAATGACAGACATGAGGTTAGCAGCATGGTTTAATGACTGCAAAAACTTCGGGCTGTCAGACAATGGCATGTAACACAACTCTGGTGTTTGTACACAGGGCAAAGCTCAGCATCATTAAGCAAGTTAAAACAAATCTACTGTCTCAGAGCTCTTATAATATAGGTAAATGCAACCCAGAATGAAGGCGACTTACTTGAGGTGATCTGTACAAAGATTCTTTTTTAAACGAAACACCTGGATTGTTCATGCCCAAATCTAGCTCGGTTACTCACATGATAACCTCAGTTTACTCTGCTACAAGCTTGGCTGTTAAATTTAATCATTCTGAGATTAGAGCTGTGCATCAATGACAATGGGCTACAGAATAAGAGAGAAAAGTTCCAGCCAGCCCTCTAGATGGATGTAAAAAGCAGCTTATCAGGATAAGCAATATAAATGTGAAGGTACCAGTTTTCAATCTTCAGACAACTGTTTAGATTACAATTTGACAGATGTGAATATGGAATTCTTCCTTCTTTTTCTAATCAGTCTGCAACTGTTTATGTGAGATCCAGCTGTGTTTGCATGCATACCCAATATAAAGCAATCACTACAAACTATCTCATTGTGTATAACCTGCCTGGAATATTCTGGTTTGTGGCATGTAACAGAACTGACTAAAGGGTGTGATTTCAATTATACACCTTTACAAGTAATGCTCAAGTTGCAAAGATCACTGAAACTGTACACTAAATTAACTTGAATCCAGAAACTTTTGGAGCAGCTTTTGCATGAACGTTGCAGATAATAAAGCATTCAACTGTAACATCTGAAGTCTAGTTAGTTGCAAAACAAGCCACAAAAGCAATTACTACAGTGCACTGCAATAGCAAACAAATTACAAACTGCAATAGAGAAAGCAGGGTGTCATTCTGGATGGGAATCCTTCTTGTGTGGTCCCCTTCAGCTGCAGGAATTTTGAACTTGGTTCCTTATCCTGAAGCTGTAATCATACTTACACTTTTATACTTCATAATTTGCACAAAATAGAAGAGTACTAAGTAATGAGCAAGTTGAGGAATGGCTATACCCTAGAAGAAAGAACTGTGGACTACCCGCAGACCTATACATGTTATCATGAGGCCACACCGGGCAAGAAACAGCTAATAGCTCCAAGAAGAACCACTGCTTGATACTGATCCATAGAAACCATAGGAGGATTCACAACATCACTGCTAGATTCAGGAGTGATAGCTCACAGTTTGCAGACTACTGAAATAGGCAATTATAGCCCAATAGTAAATACAGTATTGCTATTGCTAGTACAGAGCTACAGAATGCGTATGAATTTTATCTTGACTCAGCGGTCATGAGTTATTGGATCTGCTTTGGGTGATCAAAAGTCTGATTTAGCTGCAGGACTGCTCAGTGATCAGGGGAGGAGGGAACTATTGCCTGACTTGGGGTTTTCCCCCCCTTTTGCTTAAAGCCAGCTCTGTGGTGGTATGGTTTTACCCAAACAGTATTACAGGCCTACTTCTAGGCAACTGAACCCCAATGCTAATGCCAGCTTAAGTCTGAGACAGACCCTGCCTAACCTAGACCTGCTACTACAGAAGAGAATGGGTCATCTGTGAATCCTGTGTCAAACCTGTGAGCCAGTGTAAATGTCATGGGCATTCCACAACATGAACGACAGCAAATATCTATGCTCAAGCGACTGAATCCCACCCCTACGGAGCAGAAAGCAGTTCCAGATCCTGACACATAGCGTTAGATGTCAGAAGTATTCATGTTCACATGTGACCTATGATTCAGTTGCTTAAACGGAGGCATCCAGTACCATTTCGGATGTTCTGGACTATCAAGACATCTGCATGGGCAGATACAACACAAGACCTGTGGGAAACCTGCGTCTTTTAGGCTGGCAGCTGGAGGCAAGGCAGGATACTCTAGGCTTCTCAAATGGTACACGCTTGTCTATGTGTGCAACGCTTTTAGCCCTAATGGCTTCTAAAGAGCCCTTCTAAAATCCTTGCAACTGCATGAAGTTAGGACTGTGAGAAGAACATACACTGTGGAAGACTGTATCAAAGTGCTGCAAAGATTCAGGGAAACTAAGAGCACTTAAGCTAGACTTTTTCACTCCAGGAGTCTTACACCAGCAACAACCCCTGAAAGGCTGACACAGTGCATCACAGGACCATGTAGATGGACAAGGCAAGTAGAACCGAATGACTCATAACCCAGCAGTCTGGATGCCTCATGTCTGTCCATCCTTGCAACACCACAGGGAACCACAGGGCTAACTGACAAGTTTTAATTAATGCAGTGGTTATTACTAGCCATAATTCTTCCTCATTGTTATTGCTTCCATAACATTAGGCTATGAAAGGAAGATCTCGGAAACTATAGAAAAAATTAAAACCGTTTACTCAGCAAAGGCGCATCTCATCAGTTACTGGAGGAGGCAGACTTTGGTCAGACACCTTTATTTTGAGGAATCACCACACCCCTCAGCAGCCACCAAGAAGATGAAAACGCAGCTGTTCAAATCAGATCCCTGAAGGGGAGAGAGAAATTCCAGTGCAGGGAAAGATGGGTGAAACAAGATTCACTGGGGGAAGAGAAACTCTTGGGGTACCACATTTTGAAAGACTCAAATAACAGAGTGATCACCTCAGTCAAGAAATGGAGGGACAAAATGGGGCACTCAATTTTGTGGTGGAAAAAAATTATGAATATTTGCATTTCTTCAGGAGCAAGGATGATGTATGTGTATTTATGCACTTTTCTAGAAGCTTTTGGCTATACTGCAGTCACAGATTAAACTGGATTCAATTTATATCTCCTTTGATTTGGGAAATATATTTAGAACCTCATCCAAAGCGTGCTGAAAACATGAAAATACACTTTTGAGGTATAACTAAGTCCCTTTATGTCTGTTTCTAAATGCATGTTTAATGGTAGATATAAAATCGCTCTACTACAGAGATGAGTGTTAACTCAAAAGCATACAAATAAGTTTTCCTGCTTTATTCTTGTAGTCTGCAAACATAATTAAAAGCACCACTTGAGCTAAAAGTTGGAATCTCGTAGAACAGAAAACTGCAACAAACAAAAAGCATTTAAAATTAAGTATCTAATCCCTATGTTATAAACACAATCTTCATATTGTTGATTATCTGTAGAAATTAAGCTGGGTTTCACCTGCTTGTGTACAAGGAATCCAACTAGTTTGGCTGACATAATATTGAAAAAATGTTTTAACATAGTTGCTAAGAAGCTAAATGTTAATAAAGCTGATACAAAAATACCAGCTACAGTTGTTTCCTTTCGGAAAGTATATTCTTTATTTTTTATACAATGCACTGTACAATAGGGGGGTTTACTACATCAATGTACTGCAATCTCAGCCTTAGCAATCAAGACAAGAAATCACAGTAAAAGACCTAAAGCAGCTTTTATCCAATCCTTAGAGAAAGAAAAAGAAAATAAAAATAAAAAAAAAATAGAAAACAGCAAAAAGAAAATGAAATGTGTTCTCAAGGCAATTATTTAGTCTAGAGCCACACAGAAAAGGGCATTTGTTGGCTCATACATACAGTTGCACATGTTTCTTTCAGCAATACTTGTTTCAGCTTCTGTGCTCTCACCACCATAGTACTAGACACTTTCTGACCAGAATTAACATCATATTAACACACTGAGGTATTCATAAATATTGTGTCAACTGGACAAATTTTAAACATACTTAGCACAGTTAGGTTTAGACATTACTCTGGCAGTGTAATAAGCACTTCTGGAGGCCTAGCATGTGATTTTTTAAAAGAACAACTTAGCATGTTTCAGATGTCCTTAACCAGCTCTTTGCCAGTTCTCTGTTCATATTCTCTTTTGGAGAGAAAATAGTTGTCACTTGAAGAAGAGACAGCAACTTTGATATTGGACTTTCTTTATCTAAGAAACCTACAAAAGATAATTTTTCTTTGGCTAACACTGCTGCAGAATGAAGTCGTTAAAAAAGTACTGCATGGGTTGAAGGAACTAGCACAAGGGGAAACTGATATAATTTCTCTTTTGTCTACTATTTCAAAGTGCAATGCTAAACTTCAAATTGCTCTAGAACAAAATATAAAGCCAGTGATGTCAAGACATTTGTATACATGAATGAGAGTCATCACTGGACTATGAATATAAAAAATAAAATACCTGTATATACCTTTTCTTTTTCCTACTGATTCCAGATATGGCTAAAAACTTTAATTTTTTCTTTGTCCTTTTTAAATATAGATACAGAAACATAAGGACAAATTAAAACCTTAACAAAGCAGTTAACTCACAGCTTCAGGTACTCTTTCAGCAATTTGTCTCGGATTGGCATTTGTTTCTGCATAACCATGTCTTTGGAAATTCTGCCTGTACACTGTAACATGTAAATATCCAATATCAGAGCACAGTAATGGTTTCAATAATTTAAAGAAAACCTATTCTGGGAGAAACCCCAGTTTTAAGATCAAAATGTACTAGAACAACAGAAATGCGACTGCACATATCTCCTGTAATGGCATCATTTCATCCTCCTATGTCCAGCTATATATATGCCAGAAAGTAACACTGTTCTGCTGCACAGTTACCATAAGGGTAGGTACGTTAGCATTTGTCAGAAGGCCACATACAATTGTGGTAATTAGGTCAATATCCAACAGTGAGACAGATGCCTACCATTTAAATATTGCCAGTTTTAAAGGAGGGTAGTTCGAAGTAACGAGTCTGGAGAGATGCCTCATTTCTAAGTAATTGACCAAAGAGCTATACAGATATAGCAAAAACTTTGAGCTGATTTCCATGAAGACATCAATCAAAATGCTCTCAGAGCATTTGTAAACTAGCTCAGCGTTTGTCACAGCCCCACTCCCAGACAACAGACTGATCAGAGACGTCTCAAGCTTAAATACAGGAGGACAGGAAGAGCAATCAATCCAGTGACTGAATTTTTTTAAAATACCACTTTTGATTTTTAGACCAGTATAGGCTCATGCAAGCAGCCAGATGGCTTACATATATTCTGGGCTTCTTAGATGAAAAAGGAGATTAAGTGTACCCCTGTGCCTAATAAAATTATAATACGTAGCTGGTTAATTTCTAGCCGTAGTACCTGCACCTACTTCAGCAAACAGTAGAGCTGAGGACCCAATACCTACAATAACCCACGGACCAGAAGCCAGTCAGCAGCCGGATTACACTAGGTGTGCTTCTGCAGAGCAGCTTCCAGGTTGCTTTCATCCAAAACCAATCCAACCGGGTACTCCAAAACGCTTCAGGCTATGAACCGTAGTACCGCAAATGCAGGCAATTATGAGATTCACGTTGCACATGCACTCCTGATTTGTAATGTAATGCTATTGTAGATGAATGCTTAAACAGCCTAACGCTACAAAAGCATGAAACGCTTTGTATTTTTTATCAAAATCAAAGAGGAAATCAATCTTTCATTTTGAAAGATCGATCCCACATGGTGCATAAGGCAGCGAGAGAGCTGTCCAGCCACTTTGTCCTAGAGAAAAAGTTTTTCATTAGCCACAGCTACACCAACACAACCTTCAATGAGTATGTAGTACAAAGGATATTGAAAAAATGGATTTAGGACAAGATACATTCAATCAGGATGATGCTTTAGATATTAAGAAATTAATAGATTGCACAGCTTACATGGAATCATAGTTCAATCAATGATGCTACCTACAGGAAGCAGAGC
This sequence comes from Ibycter americanus, assembly GCA_035590275.1. Taxonomy (NCBI): domain Eukaryota; kingdom Metazoa; phylum Chordata; class Aves; order Falconiformes; family Falconidae; genus Ibycter; species Ibycter americanus. The sequence continues at coordinate 24,691,641 of JAVJGI010000014.1, read as the reverse complement.
AGCTGGCAGTTCAGTAATTAACGAGCTGCCCAAACACCAATGAAAAGCAAATTGTTGGCTGAATAGGTGTGAAGGCCTTAAAGAGCCAGGCATTTCGCTGAGCCAAAGGGAGGAAGGCAGGGAGGGCAGAAGAAGGGCAGGAAGGCAGGAGGGAAGGAAGTAGAACAGATTGCATCCCATTAACTGAACTTTTTCACTGGAAGGTCTTTTATACATGAACGCTCTTATAGAAGAGCTAAGATAATCTGCATGAGACACATTCACACGTTCTTACTGGGAACAAAAAAATCTCTGTAGAAATGAGCACTTGGGAAAAAAGTAAGGCTCCATCTATAGCAACCAAAACACACTTTCCTCATACTAGTGAGATGCAAAAAAGCAGAAACATTGGGAAGAAATACTGAAGAAACAGTAAAGATTTTATATACATATTTTGAAACATAAAATAATTCAAGAGTATTAGGATACATTTTATAGTCAAGTGCATTAGACGCATTAGATGTTTACTACCAAATGAACTACTGGGCACATTTGGTAATACAGGGACAGAATATAAAGACAAAACAGATGCTTTGCTGGGTCAGATCAATAGTTCATCAAGCCCTGTACCACCTTGGACAGCAAGGTGCTGTTTTAGGAAAGCAAGTGAGCCCAGTCACTGACATCCAGCCTCCTACTTCCCGGACATTCACACTGTTCTGCTGGGGATGTTAGGAGGTACATTCCTGCCTATTTTGTTTAGTATCTGCTTATGGTCCCACTGTTCATGTATTTGCCCACTCCCTTTCTGAGTCTGCTGGTACAACCTGCTTCCAGAACCCATTATGGCAATAAATTCCCAAAGTTCATGACCCATTGTGTAAAAAGGACTGAACTGTTTGCTCTGGGTTTCTTTTATAGTCCAGTTCTTTTATAGGAGAGAAACAGGAAATTTTAGATTGCAGTTTATCTTACCCCAATGTAGACGGGTAAAATTCGTCAGAATTATCATGCCTTGAAAGTCTCTCCACTGACCACGCAGGGAGCATAACGTGACTTGTTCGTATGTGTGTACAATGCAAACATCTAAAGTGAGATGAACCACACCCTTTAAGTCTTTAATAGGTCCTTTCCAATTTGAAGTATATTGTTTAGCACAGTTTAATTAAATATAATTAACAGATACATATGAAGTCAGAGAAGTTTATTGCTACTCTGAGAGTACTGCCTCCATAATTTCTCCTTTCAGGGATGACTCTGTGCTGCAGGATTAAAATGAGAATGAAAGCAGAGGCCTTCCACAAGTTTGATCTGCTGTAGACCAGGAGTCAATCCTGCCAATCGTGAATCTCCCTAAGTTCCTGCATGATGATGACTAATCAACTGCTATGCTTTCATTGTGGACCCAACAAAGGATTTCACATAAATGTATGAAACATTCTGAGCAAGGCACTGGAAATGCTTTGTTAAATTACACAATATTCCAGAAGATGGTGATGAGTCATATTACTGTATAAGAAGAATTTTCACAGAAATACAAAAATACCTTACAGAAAAAGGTCACGGCCATCTTTATGATCATGGGTCTACTATCTGCCAGGGATTAGGAAAACTGGATTATAAAATCAACAAGAGCCTCAAGGGCATCAGGTTCAAACACCTGCTGCTATGGCCATATATACGACACGATCCTATTTATAACCTGATCCAGATTCACTTTAACATTGGCTAAGTATTTTGTTCATACTGTTATCTCTGGAAGACTACTACGGAATCACACTTCATGAACTGTTTCCTTTTTTCCCTGATTTTCAGGTTAAATTCATTCACGTTCAGTCTAAACACTCTGGTGCCTGCATCAAAACTTTCCCTGGACTTAAGTTTCCTTCACTTGTTTCTACCATTGATCTATTTATAGACAGCAAGTATATCCTCTCCCAGTGTTCTTGCTCAGGTAAATAAGCCATGTTCTGGTAAGGTAATTCCTCATCTCTGCTGGAAACATCACCTGATACAGACTAGAAACAAATGTGCCTTTGTCACAGCTGGATTATATTGGCATCTGATGGTCACGCTGTGATCAGCAAGCTTTCATCTTATGGAAAAAAATGGTCCAAGTCTCCATTCATCTATTTATTATCCTGATTATCCTTTGCACTGGCACTGCTTCCTCAAGTTTAGCTCATGCTCTAATTAGTACAATCTTAGTCTGTGCCAAAGCATGAGAGTTAATAATACATTAAACAGTTCAGCTAGGAACTGCCCTTGAGCCTAATGCTTCTACTTTCAGTGCAACTTACAGTGATACTTGCTTTAGCAATCCCCTACCTTTTTGTCCTAAAAATTCCCTTCCTCCTGAACTGAAACAGTAATTCTCCATGTGCCACCATCTCAAGTGTCCTACTGAAAATACAGACTCGTTAGGTTTATCACATTTTCTTTTTCTAGATAATCAGTTATTACAGAAAGCTATCAGATGGGTCTGGCTTGACTTCGATACCGTAAATTCATAGTAGTTTGTGTCCATTGCACCTGTAGTTATTTGCATTCATCTAACCCTCATCCTCATTAACCTTTCCTGTCTATATATCCCAGTGCTCAACATGATCACCCTTCTTGACAGATCAGACAAAAAGCATTAATTGGTTTTGGAAGCACATTTTTTCATAATCCTATCTTCTTCCCCATTACCTGATGGCTGTATTTCTTTCCTTATGCTACTTTTCCTTAGGTGATTGAAGGATATCTTGTGATTTGTTTTAAAATAATGAGGTTTTTTATTTTTAAGACTTAATGCACGTTTTAAATTTTCTGCTTATCTTAGTCAGTAAATACCCATTGTACTACTTAAATTGAAATGAGGTTCAATAACTTCCTTGGAGAAAATAATGGAGCCCTAAAGGAAAGAGACATCTTTTGTTTCCAGACAGAGGGAGGCTGTGACAACTAGTACAAGGTCTGCATTTGCATATCAGTTCCAACTAGGGAGGGAAATACTGTTAATTTTAAAGTTTTTAACTTTTTTTGATGTTTAAATGGCATTTTCCAAGGACTGCTCTCTTTACGTTTTTGGAAAAGGCATGAAACGCTTTCAACATACTTCAACAGTCATGGTGGGTCAGCGGCAGCCGGCTGGTAAAAGGGAGTGAAGAGCCACAGGATGGGGCTACTCAATGCCCATGAGATCTTACATGGGACACCATGGCCATTCGCTTGCTCTGGCTTTACAGGACCAAGCAGGTGCTGCTGACCACCCCTGCAGGGGGGAACTGCATTGACGTGCCTCAGCAGCTTCCTTGTGTCAGAAGACTCAGCTCAGGGCTCAGGAAAACCAGGGGAGAGTATGAGATACAGCATTTCCCCACAGATACACAGAAGATATCACATGCCTGAAATAGGTGAGACTGGCAAAGTTTGCATATGATCCAGACCATATGTCAGAGTCCACCATCTGAGAAGTCACAGGAACACAAAACACTTCAAGCCAATTTCTGAACTAGCCCTTCATTACTCCCCTCCTCTGTCATCTACCCCACCTCTCTCCACCCTCATTATAGTAAGTGTAAAAGTCTATCTACAAAAATCCTGGGTTTGAGTTTGTCACCACAGGTTTTGCCTATACCCCACATGGAGAAATGGGACAATTGTGGGTTTTTTTGGTCACAGGATGGGAGACATCATGCTCACTTCTCTTCATTACCTGTATAAGGATCCTAGGACGGCAAGCTCAATGTAGATGTCTCTGCTGAACATGTCTAAAATTAGCTCAAGTATGATTGCTCTCCCCTGTGTTTACTTCCACAGCCTGCAAGGGAGATGGCTCTACTGCGATGATGCATCTACGCAGCAAAGCACATGCAGTGCATTCCTTCGTCTCCACCCAGCCCTCATACAGCACTGTTGTATGACTCTCTAGCTCCTGGCCCACCACTTCAAATTATGCAGCTCTATGCCAAAGGCTTGCAGGCAGCCAAGGATAGCTGAGCCCATGTCTTCACTCGCTAGTTGTGGTGCAGAGCCAAAGTACACACAGCCACAGCCCTGGTCAGCCCAGTGGACAGCTGGCTTAGAGCTGGAGAGCAAGTCCTAGCTGCTCTTCCCCCTGGAAGCACTGGGAATGCTGCCAAACCACTTTAAGAGAAATATCTTTACACTAAACCACATTTTATAATGGTTATTGAAAAGCCAACTATTGAAAGGCCAGGCACATGCCAAACTGAGTCTCTGAGCTGATGCAAATGCTGCCTGGAAGACAGCACAATGATGTTGCTAAACTGCGGGGCAGGAGCGATTTTCCATGCTACAACCCCACTCAAACTAGCAAAATGCCCTGCTGCTGACAGCTGTAACTTGGGGTGGACATGGACAGTGGGTAGTTTAACGTTGTTGTTTCAGCTTTTGGATAAATATAATTCGCTACTGATAATCTTTGCAGGTTGAAGACTGCCTCAGTTATACCCAGTGCCAATACCAACACATTATTTTCATGCTATACACAAAGGTGAATGTGGGGGCTTTGAAGGCTCTGATGCCCATCCAGCTCTCCTATCAGTACCATGAAGTGCAGCTCAAGATCTGGTGGCCAACCGACACCAAAACAGACCGCTTCTGTATTGGCCATGTCCAGCCTTGATTAGGCATAGTGGTTTTCCTTGCATGCTCTCCTGCATCCTCCATCTGGAACCGCCAACCTGGTAAAAAAATTACTTGCATATCTCACAGACTACTCTTCAGTTAACCCATCCATTTCACAGTCAGCAAACAAAGACCATTTTTTCAGCCAGAAGAGGTATTTATCTGTACCCAAATTACCTAATTATGTCACAGTTCCAATAATGTACATTGTTTTTCAGCATTTACATCAGCAGTGCCATTCCACCAGTGCAGAACTGCAGTGGTTTCACTGTACACGCTCCAGAATGACACCTCCCACCTATCTGTCTTCTGGACATACGCTAGCCTTTAAAGATTCTGAGACACAAAACTGAGGCTCTGGGCTGGTGCCTCCCAAATGTATGCATATTTACTGCACAAAACAATAGTGAATTATTCAGTGGTAGGGTCGATAATTAATCTTGCCAGAAACATAATGTGGGGACTGAGAAAGTAATATTTTCTTACACCTGTAGAAGAACAACAGTAGAATCTAAGAATCACTGCAATGGGTCAGGCAGTCCAATCCATCTCATTACCACTGAAGGAGTTCCAGAATAAGGTGCTTCAGAGAAAAACCTTCAGATGCTTGTACCAGCTGCTCAAAAATCTGGAATTGCTTTATTACACAACCAGTGATGTAACAAAAATGCTGAGTCTGCCTGGAAGGTTTTTTGGCCGTTATCATTGCTGGTGTTTCTATCCTATGTCCAGTGTCAATGTTCGTGTCACAGGAAGCCTCACTCTCTGACAGTTAACTGTTTATTTTGGTAAAGGACTCTATGGACTGGGCGTATCAATTGACTCCCTTGTGTCTATATACCTCCCAGTGTAATATTTTCCCCTAGATGCTTAAATAGCTCAGTCAGGCATTTCTGCATGGTGTTGGGTCTACGAAATGCTAGTGCCCCACAAGTCTGTTTCCAGACCCTCCAGGTTCTTTCCCACACTGGGCACATACTGCTCCAGTGTATGGTTGTCCCTTTCCAATTCCTCTCCCTCTTTGTAGTTCACTCTTTCATACTCACTTCACTCCTAATCCCCAGAAGCACTCCCACAAAATGAACAGTCCCTCAGCAAAAAAAAAAGGAAAGGAGATACATGAATCATCAAGTTTAGTTTCCTGCAATAGTGTAGCAAGCTTTTAGCCCCAAACACTACACAATAATGTGCACTACATGCCCCCTCTTTCCCATGTTCATGGCATTATGAGCCACAAAACAAACCCTGAGACCTTTAACACAAGAAAAAACACCAAATGCTCCAAACATCACAATGAACCACAGGAATAAAATAGGAAAGCACAAAGATACCATCACAATCAATCCTTGCAGCAGAAGGCAAATTATTTAGATAAAATGCCTTACTGATCCTGGGAACCTGGCCAGCTTCCATGCACAGAGAGAGGGAAAAAAAAGAGGTCCAACAAGAAACATCACTGTTCCTTGACAATATAAATTCCTTCCTGACCACCAGTCCAGAAGCCCCAAACCCAGATCCCACAGGCCAGCATCACTGTCTCATCCCTACCTACGCTCACCTGCTCTGGTTTCTACAAATCTATTCCAAATTACCCATTACACAGGTAACATTCCTCTCCAGAAGAGTCCAACATGGGTAAAGTGGGATGTGACTGGTGTGGTTTAGGGTGCTGGCCTTTCATGGCTTAGCATTACAATGCTGTTTCTATAACCATTTTACCACCAACGAATTTTGACATGGTCTCTACTTCATTACCCTAAGCAAGGCTATGGAAAAAGGCTGTTTTCTGAGCTGCCCTCTGCTACAGTTTGCTGGTTCTAATATCCAGACTCAGAATGACTGTGCCAATTTGATGCTGCTCTTACTAGAATTTTCCTTCCTTTTAAGCAACTGCATCCGTCAAGTACCACTTTTCTTTTTACCAGAAATAGGAAAGAGGAGTAGGATAAATGACTGAATAATTACAGTTTCACACAAAAGTGGCACAAGCAGCCCAGCTACAAATACCAGACACAGAGTAACTGCTACAGTGCAAGAATTCTTCCCTGACAGCTCTAAGGCTGTTTTATTTCTTTCATCAAAGAATAAAAGGCATCAATCTGCAGCTTCAAGAAGTCAGTCATATTGCAGCAGGTTATACAGCAATTTCACACGGGTAAACTGACCCAGTTTGTGGCAGTGGGCATTCATCCAATGAAAGAATACAGAAGGCAGTGTGTGAAATGACTGACTGACTCACTGTGTCTAAATGATTTTTTTTAATATCACATCAAAATGGAAAACCAAGAATTTCCATGGCAAAGTAAAAATAACATGACTGATTTTTATTTCCCCTAGTTCTCAATTCTTTCTGGGAAACTGAAGTCTCTCTCTCAAATGTTTTAATTTCAATGAATCAGCAAATTCCAGTTTCACAGGTTTTATATCTTTCTGACTTGCTCTAATTACATTATATTACTTTGTGAAAACAGAAGGTATTAGGAATATGAGAAAAAGCTAGCTGATATGACAGTAGGGTAGTAATCACAGCTCACTACAAAGAAGAAAAAGAGGGGATTCTTTATACTACCAAGCATATTATTAAGATGCAAAACTGCAGCTGAATCATATTTCTGCAGCTCTGTTTCTTGCCCTGCGTGGTATACCCCAGTATTCTCTGCTAATTCAAAACAAGAGGCATGTTCATGGCTGGGAAGGGAAGCAGGATGATAAACCGAGTTCAAGAGCTCCTTCCCTGCATTTCCAAGGTCTTCCCCTTCACACAGCAGAGGTGCTACTTGAATATGGGAACGCACATTTCATTCAAGTTAAGAGGAATACATCTGTTCAACATGTTAATTTACTTAACTGCTTGAAAGTGACAGGATTCTCAAAAAATGTTAAGGAAAATTCAGTTCTCACTTATTTTCCTTCAGCTCCTTTGAGAAACCCAGACTTAATGTAAGCATCCCTCCTTTCTTTTGCAGGCTGCTCACTGTGTCCCCCAGTGCTGGTTGCAATGTGGACAGCAAGTGGACACCATAAGCCAAGACAGACTCTTTGAATTAGGCTCCATCACTGTGAAGCATGGTTTGTGATTCCATTAAATCGCCAGTCAGCTTCCTCAAAAAAATTCATACGACCTTTATAAACAAAAATGAACCAGAGAATGAGTCTGAGTCGTCCTTGGGGGACACCAGGCCATCTCGTTTCACATCAAGTTTACTTTTCAACACTAAATATAAATACAAAACTGCAGTATTGTCTGATAAACCCACCTCCTGCATTCCCACTCACAGCCAGTCACCCCCACATTTCACCAGCTCCTCATGCATTGTCCATTTTCATAATACTCTTTCCTGTCACCCCGTGCTTTGTTACAACTCTTTCTGGCCTGGATTTAGTCTCCTGATGGAATACGTAACTGGTGATGGCCTTTCTGTTGTGGTGGCCCTTCTCTCTGCAAACATCACTTGTACCCAAAGTGAACACTGTACTACAACAGGAGAAGAAATGAAGAATGAAGGAAGTGTATCACAAAAAGCATGTCATCAGTGTACAGTCAGCAGCCAGTCGAATTTTCATTTCAAACCTGAGGTCGAAATTATTGAACTGATTTTGAAGTAAAATGTTACTACTTAAAAAATACAAAACAAAAAATAATCACTCAGCCAGACAATGCAATATATTGCCAACTTACTTTCTCAAAAGAAAAGAAAAGAAATGCTGCATAATTCTACCATTTCGATATATACTTGAGTTAAAGAACCATAGTTAGAATAATTAATCAATAACTATGTTCAATAGTTCCATGCCTGCAGCAAAAAATGAGATTATTTCTTAAAATGTCAGAAGTTAAATAAACAAATTGAGTAAGCTTTGCCCTCAGCTCTGAAAAACAACTGATCCACTGGAGCTACTACATATTCAACAGAACAAGAAAAAAGCTGACTGAGAAAAGGCATCGGAAAATCAGCGAACTCTTACCAGAACATGTGACCCACAGCTACAAGTCTGTCCCCCCTCTCCACCCAACCATCTGACACCTTTTCTAGAAACAGGATCAAAACAGATGCTACTACCTTCCCAACTGTAAAGCAAATAGCTTGTAAAATATAATCCCAGTGGTGCTAACATTTTGTAGCCTTTAGTAAGGGCATTAAACTGATTAACCTACAAAAGAATTCCTGGCTGACTTTTGGACTCACAAAATAACAAGGCATTTCCATAGTATAATCTCCCCTGGCCAATTTTAAACCATTCCGCTGCCTTCAGAGGTGTGCTAAGCTGACGAAAACAGAAGCCAAAGCTCAACTGTTAACTCAAGACCTAAAGTGCAAGTAACAAAAGTATCACGTGCAGACCAACGTGACAGCCCACTGGAAATGTGCGTGGCCCCGTCAACTCACCCTCCTGCTGACGAGCATGCCACAGGTGTCTTGCAGCACTCCCTGGATTTTCAGCCTCCCAGGCTGGCCTGATCCTGAGACATGCAAAAGCCCCTGTGCCTCGCATCATGCAGAAGTCACAGAGCCCTGGTTGCCCAGTGGCACCGGAACCACCTCTGGTGCCAGTCCCTTGGTTCCTACAGCAGCTGTTGTAAACAGCATCTGTAAATATTTCAGTAACTGAGAGAATTTAGAACACAGTGTGTGTGTGTGTGTGTTGTGTTCAGAATCAAAACAAAGCAAAACTTTAAACTTCTGCAGTACTCCGTAACACAGAATGCTCTCTCTTCTCAGACTAAACATAAAAATGAAACAACACGAATGTGTTTCGATGTGGCCAAATCCAGAGATTCTTAAATTGCTTTGTCTTAATCCAGTGTGCATCTAAAAGGACCCTCCCTGCCAAATCTCCAGGGAGACATACCACAAACTTAACAGGCCAGGCTTCGTACGAATGTGTTGTGCCCTGAGAGTGGAGTTGAAGCTGCCACACCAAGACAGAAGTTGCCATCATTGATATGCTGAACAAACTGTTTACTGTTAATATAGATTGCATTTCATTTTTTCCACTAAGAACTACGTTCTCAGAGTTTAAGTCATGCCATATATCATTCTGTTATGAATTTGCAAGCAAAGGGGAAGAACGCACAGCTACAAGTACTGTCACCTCCACTGCCACCAAAGCATCAAGAGTCTCTTTTCTCAAACTGTGCTAGCTGTCTTGAAAAGAGATTCTTGTTTGTACCATTAACACTGAAAGGCCATTCCAGAAGCTCTTTCCCCCAAGGGCTATCCATGACTTCTAAGAGTCAATTTAATTGTACTGATATTGAACTTTCATCCTTTTTTGTGTGTGTGCATATGGCCCTTTAAATTTTCTTCCTGTCATTTATGTCCAGGAGTATTTACAGAGAGCATCGGTGTGAACCTACTTCCTTCCCTTCCTTGGTACCATTTGCCTCCTACTCGTCCCATTTTACCGAAGACTCCAGTCCCTTGCTATGGCAAATATCTCTTTCTCCTCTTAAGCTTGGTTAGTTACTCTTCCTTCTTGACAACTCACCTTCTCTGTCTGCTGGCACAGTTTCTCTGAAGTGAAGTAATTCAGTTCTTCCTCCTGAAGCCAGTCTCTTCTATCATGTTTTATTCATGGTCATATCCCATGAGTCACCTTCTCCCTCAGAGATCTGTCCAGTCTTCATTTCAGTCATTTCCTAAACATCCTGAGATGTTGTCTAAAACCTTACTCTTCTGTTCCATTCTTCTGATTTAATCTAAAATCAGCATTCACGGTTTTACCTATGTCACTCTTCTATATGCTTTGGCAGGCAAATACTCAAACATGAGTAGTTTTTATTTAGTACTTAAAACAGGTAACACATCCTATAATTTCTAAAACCTGGAATCATTGTATATGGAGGTCACCTCCCCTACTTCTCCAGCAGCACTTCTTCATCATTTCCTCTTCTTTATACTTACCGTCATGGAAAGGAAGAAGAAAATGTCCTTGTGTACATTTCTTTACCAACAAGTCTGTGCAAGCAGGCTGCTTTGATTGCTGGCTTCTTGGCTTTTTTAAAACTTTGCCAAGATCAGCCTTGCACCTTCAGATTAAGTTCAGCAGTTCAGCTGTTCATTAGCAACAACCAAACGCACAAATCGCACACTCAGTTGCAAGGACTGGTAAACAGCTCTCAAACCCTGCCAATTGCTAACTGAAAATCACAAGACTCTGCAAACTGGAGGTAAGCAAACTACAGAGCATCTACACATACGTGTCTGTCTCTTCTTTCCCGTTTCCCCCAGTGAAAGAAGGATATTCATCAGAGCCACCAAAAATAATTAAAATGAAACACCTTCAAATGCCCACACCTTGCACTGCTTTCTGTTCGCTTCCTTAATAGTCACTGCTTGCCAACAGTAGTACCAGCTGTGTAGAAATATTCACTGCTTCTGTCTAGTTGAAGAAATATTGAAAGATAGGGGAAAAAATTCTTTGTTCCCCAGAGCAGACCAGGAAAGAGATGCTGTTACTCAAAGAAAGGGTTAATAAATGTGAGAAACAAAGCTGATTGCCGAAGAAACTGCTGGCATCCTATTCTGATTTAATTTCTACCAAAGCAAGAGAGATCAGAATTTGACCTTCTAGAAGGTGGGCATGTGATGAGTGAAGCAACTTTCTCTTACATCACGAGCATTTCTTCCTCACAGAAGACAATGCTTTCAATAGAAAGAAAGGACTGTCTCTGCACTTTCAGCTTGCTGATGGTTGCCGAGTAAAGATTTCTACTTGACCTACCATGGGGAAAGCTCTAAGAGCTCCTTGCTTTCAGTCAAAAGGGAAAGGCAGGCGCTAAAAAATTATGTACTATCTTAAACTAAAATATACATTTCACTCTGCAAAAATTGAAGCTAGGCTTCATTTTTCAGGTCCCAACAATATCCTTTAGTATGGGTAGGAATTAGGTCCATCAACTACCTTAAGTACTGGAAATCTTCCACAGACACAAGATGAAATGGAAACTGGAAAAATCTGTCATATGAAGAAATGCACAGTAACACGAGTCCTTCCGCACACATCACTTTGGATCCCACAAAACTACAACAAATACAGGATCTCTTCTGCTTGAGGAAAGAGGTTGAAGGGCAGACCCAAGAATGTCTCATACTTTATAAGGTTTTATTAATGCAAAATGAAAGAGTATCAAGGAGCAGACAGCTTTAAACTCATGTACCCAGTGAGATGTGAATTTTACGTTGCCAATCTAAATGCCCTTACCTGTATCAATCTGCTATTAATCAGTTGTCATTATCTTTCTGGCACTGAGCAGAGCCTTGCCCAACATGCTAAAAAAAACTTTGGTCTTAAATGAAAAGCATGCTATTTAAAAAGTAACCATATTAGATTACCTTGGATAGTAATCAGAAATATCACCTAGGTACCTCCAGCAACAGCTACTGCAACAATTAAAAGTCAGGCATGTGGTACTTAAAATGAGATAGGAAGACACAGATTTGGTGCTGCCTATAGAATTAAACACAGAGATTTGCAGTTGTAACTACCACAACTACTAAGCACTAAAATCCTCGTGATGAACAGGGATCCTTGAAAAATGCTCATCCTCATAATGAACAGCAAAAGAGTTGACGTGAGACCACATACCTACAGGCTTGACCCAGTGCTCCTTCACACAGAGAACACACAAATTCTGATTCCATCCCACTTCAGTCACCAGTGTAGTTTTTGCAGGTCCTGCCTGTTGAGTTTTAGTACGATTTCCTATAATTTCTAAAAAGCTTTTCAGGTTATAGAATCCCTACACCTGAGAGAAGTTCACTCTTCCATGGTTAACACCTTATTCTCCCCGTAGTCCTGATATTTCTGTAATTAAAGATCAAAGTACTCTGTAAAGATAAGAAATCACTTTTTTTTGTTTACAGTGGAATATTTGAAAACATTCTTTTTGCAAATGTCTATGCAATCAGGTAGAAATGCCAAGGGGGAAGTTACATATTGGAGCTAATTTTAATAAAATGAGCATCCTTGAAAAACAAATTCCTCTGTTTATCACACTGAAAAATGAAACTAGATTAGTTTTTTTTCTTGTGATGATTAAAGCTTGAGTAAGGTGCACTATAGCTTTTAATATAATTTGTGAACACAGTATAACTATCTGTAGCTACTGGCACAGAAAACTGCAGCATGAGATCTGAATTTGCTCTATGATCTTTGTCATCCCTAACATTTGAAAGATACCTGATGCAAACGATTAGTGATTAGAATAATCACCACTGCAATAAATTCTTTGCAAATGTATGCTACCCAACTGACACTCAAAATCAGGAACAGAACCCATTTCTTCTTTGTTCTTCTTTGAATTAAGTCTTAAGAAAGCAAGTACAGCAAAAAAACCCAAAACTCTTTCTTAGAATTATTCCTTCTTTTTCTAAAAATTCTGCAATGTTTTCACAACTACGATGAGCTGTATTACGTTCAGGAAAATACAAAATCACTTCATTTCCACTGAGTGAAAGTTTGAAGGCTGTCTGAATTTTGAAAGAAACAATACACACCAAGAAAAGACCATTCTCCTATGCTGCAATTACTGATACTTTATTAGGTTTAGCACTGAAGGTCAACAGAAGAGTACTTACCTTTTGTTTTGGAATGAGTTTTGGAATAGAAATCAGTCTGTTGCTACGTGACTGCTTTCCAGGCAGCAATTTCACTCACTTCTTCAGGGAAACAACGTGTTCTTATGTTTCTGCAAATGCTGTTTATATTGAGTAAATCCAAGTATGTTCAACTCAGACAATATACTGTGAACCAGTAATGAAATAATGCATTTGCAAAAACCAGAACATAACACGCTGACCTCTCTCAGCTCCTATCTGGAGAAAGCAATGCATCATACACATGACAGATTGTTGGCATGACATTTCTGGCTGTTGACTCGAGAAAATGCCAACTTTTATGAACTATACTTGATCCATTCAATTTATTTTGTGAATAAACGCATACAGCTTCCTGTATTTCTTATCATGTTTGAACGGCTTAGACATACCCAAAACGACAAGTGTCAGTGGAAATACTATAAAAGGGTGAAGTTTTCACTGAATACTGATCAACATCCCTCAATAACAAACCAAGGATGCATCCATAACATCTTTTTTCTTACAAATTTTTTACGCTATTTTTATTTGCTTTTTTTAATAAGAAGTTTCTTTTACTCCATCCAGTTAGCATCAGTTATGAATCACTTGTGGAAGTTCACAGAAATGAAAGTTAATCAAAAAATTCAGTAAAATAGGATGAAATCCATTCAAGCTAAATTTAAACATCATTATTCAGATCAAACTTCATTGCCCTGTTTTCACCAGCCCTGAATTGAACGACTTGAATTGAATCAAATTCTTATTTGGTTATTTATTCAGATAATAAACAACTCACTCAGAGAGACAGAGCCCAAAATCCACATTCATATCTGTTGAATTTTAAAGAACTTAAAGGAAATCATTACATCTCTTAATGTAATTAGCATCCAGTAAAATAAATCAGTAGACATCAGCTTTCACTAGCTATTCAGCTTTCCACTTATGAGGGTCTTTGTTTTGGATAAATGCAGAAAGACACTTAAAACTGCATATTGTAAATAACGGGGGAAAAAAAAGTCAGAAAACATGCGTATTAAGTGTTAGTCTGCTCATTTGCTAAGAACCAAACATTTAGGACAACACATTCTATCTTTGAAAAAACAAACATGTTCTGCAATCATAATTTCCCTGAGGAAAAAAAAAAAGGGGACAAGAATGCCACAGAGAAGGAAAAAGGATTAGGAAGAAATCTAGGACCAGACCTTTTGGGTAATATAAGACATAAGCAGCAAAAGGTTAGGCAGCTGAAAGGGGATTTTTTTGTGTGAGATGATAGAACCGCATCTTTTCTTGTGGGGCTGTGAGGACTCTATCTCCCAGCAGCACTGTCTGGTGCTGCACACATCCTCTGGGTTATGTGATGAAGCGGTACTACCGTACAGCCTTCTGATCCAAATCAAGGCTGCTGCTGAGAACAACTGACCAAACTCACCTACAAAATTATATGCAACCAACAGTCACATGTTAACGAACATTATTCAAGTTGCAAAGTCAATCACTCAAGAATTATGCAAGACAAGAATGTAATTTGCACGTGGAAATGTAATTCACTCCTTACCATATGCAGTATAACTTAATCTTTCATTACACACTTACATCCACTTTCTCTATGGGTATCAGGCTGCGTATTCAAAGAAGCCGTACTTTGTAGCTTTCTACTTCATTGCCTGCAGAAGTTGAAGGGTCTAATGCCAATACACTATGGAGATGTCAGAAGGAAAAGGAGGATCTCCATGTTAAAGCTGTTCGCTGCTCTGTCCTGAAGAGTTAGGCTCTATCTCTGCCTCTACTGAAGAGTCCTACCTGGAGGAGGTGGGGAGAGAAGCTCTTCTGCATAAACTGCACATCCCTTATTTTCTGTGTAGGTGATTTGCGATTCTGGGATCTGACTTGTAGAAGAGCTGAAAGTGTAATATAACTGACCAATATTCCAAAAAGATTATATTCCAGGAAAAGGGCACTACTAACAGTCAGTGGACACTTTGGGTCTTAATTGCATCTTTGTTTCAGTTCCTCATTCATGAAATGCGGAAATAAACAACACTTTGCCGCCTTACACTGTTGCATAAAAAGAAATGTCCACTAATTGTGAAAACCCTGACTGACAGTCACTAAGACAAAACTAATCCTGAGGTTCTGTCACCAAACCAAGTATTGGCACTCTCCTATTTTCATTATACTTTTTACATGGCAAAGGCAAGCCTGTGCCTTCATTTCTCATTTGTTACATAGAAAAGCACCTTCCCTCTCCACAGGGCTTTTATGAGAACAAGCACATGTTTGAGATTATGAGGGACTGGGACAGATACGGTGGTGACGGACTATACTCAAGTGTGAAACATGGTCAAGTACATCCCATGGTACTAAATGAAGAGTTTAAAGGTTTCAGGACCAGGAATTTAAACTGAAATTTTACCCACATTTTCCCCACCTATCTTTTCTCTTATTTGTAGCACTAAACAAATGCAAAAATCATGCAGGAAAGTGGCAAAAAGTTGAATAAGCAACGTGCTGGATGTTTTCTTGATGTTCATGTCTAATATATGATACTCATTAGGATATAACTCCTGCTGGTAAGTGTTTGTTGAGTAGATGGACATTAATAGAGTTCATGCACGTATATTAAGGTGCAAAAGAGCATGCCTTCATGGCCACACTGTTATAGCTAGGCTGAATCCTTTCTCCTGTCACTGGAAGGATTTGTACACACTTTTGCTTAATTCTCATTGAGAATCAACAATGTCTGCTTCCAGCAAACATTACCATTACACCATATATAGATACACTGCATAAAAATTATGTATAGCAAACTACTTATGCCATTTACTAGACCAGCTGGGGAACAGAGGGTCTCTTCTAAAAAGTGTTCAGACTCAAAAAAACTCATACTCTGGCAGGAAAATCACTCAGTATGACATTTTGGCCAGCCCTACCATCCCCATCAGCTCAGTAAGATTTTTCTATCAAATGCATGAATTCTCTTTAGTCGTATTAAGCATTTCCACAGTAACCTTAGTAAGTCACTGCCGGACTGGCACAAATGCATCCACTCACCCACCCAGAACAGCATTCGCAAGCGCTGGGGGCAGGACTGAAGCTTTCTGCAGGACGCAGAGCGTGCTTCAACTCGGTGAGTTTCCACTAACTCAAAACAAGAGCAGATACCGAGTTCCTGCCTCTCATCTATGAGCTCTGCCGCCTTTAGCCCATAAATCGGCTGCCCACCCTCTGCCAGGCACGTCGCTTCAGCCTCCAGTGCAGTGGCTGCCCTGGGAGCAGGTGTGCCAACAGGGCGATGAGGGCGGCCTCCGCACCCTTCCCCTTGGCACGAGCCGGGGGCCGAGGAGCCGTGGGGGCCCCTTCCAGCCGCCCACCATTTACCTGGAGCAGGTGGTGTGCCGCCCGGTAGCCGAGGCCTGGGCCGCCCTGCACGCCGGGCGGCAGTCGCCCCGTGCCGTAGCCATGCCAGGCCACCACGTAGGGGTTGTCCATGGTCAGCCAGTAGCGCACCTGCCCGCCAAAATGCCTGAAGCAGAGCTCGGCGTAGTCTTGGAAGAGCTGGGGCAGGACGGGGCTGGCCCAGCCGCCAAAGGCGTCCTGCAGAGCCTGCGGCAGGTCCCAGTGGTACAGGGTGACGACGGGCTCGACGCCCAGCTCCTGCAGGTGGCCCAGCAGCCGCCGGTAGTGGGCCAGCCCGGCGGGGTTGGGGGGTGCCGTGCCGTTGGGCAGCAGCCGGGCCCAGGACAGCGAGAAGCGGTAGTGGGAGACCCCCAGGCGCCGCAGGGCCTCGACGTCGCGGATGAGGTTGTTGTAGCTGTCGCTGGCCACGTCGCCGCCCGCCGGCCCCGGCGGGGCGGACCCCGG